>CM046806.1:31156890-31214390 GCA_025617405.1 Perca schrenkii | reverse complement strand
CACGGTAGTGCAAATGAACCAGAGATATCAGGGTTTCAATCTCCACCTCTGAAAAGTGACGCTTCTCAGCCGGATTACGTCTCGCCATGTCGTGAATTGTAGGGGCGAGGCCTCAAAACCCAGAATATATTGGGGCGTGCTATTCTAATGACGATCTTTTTCAGCCGCGGCATTTATCAAGGGCAGGTATTGCGTACACCTGGATTTCAAAGGTACGCACAGCTTCATAAATCAGGCGGTGAGAGGAGTGTAAGCATAATCTTACGCCAACATGTGCGCCCGTTTCTACGCAAGATTGATAAATTAGGGCCATTGAGAGAACACCAAGGGTTTGCAGAGTTATCAATAAAAGCAAAGGGTGGCTACTTTGAAGAATCTAAAATATAAGACATGTTTTCAGTTATTTCACACTTTTTTGTTAAGTTCATAATTCCATATGTGTTCATTCATAGTTTTGATGCCTTCAGTGAGAATCTACAATGTAAATAGTCATGAAAATAAATAAAAAAACACATTGAATGAGAAGGTGTGTCCAAATTTTTGGCCTGTACTGTATATATGATTGTGTGTGTGGGTGTACAATATATATATATATATTCTCAATGATGTGATGCAGAGATGCTGCGGCTGATCCACTTTAACTCGTTCAGGTTTGAACTGACAGTAACTCACGACTGATGTAACATGCTTTCATACTCAGCTGATGGTTTAATAAACAGACTTTATGGGATTTAAAATGGATTTGATGACTAATTATTAAAGGGTAGGATTAAATGTTAAACTTCTTCCTACTACTTTTTGCGCATTGTCTCTCCCTCTCTCTCCCTCCCTCTCTCTCTCTCTCCCTCTACCTCCCTCTTTTTCTCTCTCTCCCTCCCTCCCTCTCTGTATCTCCCTCCCTCCCTCTCTCTCTCTCTGTGTCTCCCTCTTTCTCTCTGTATCTCCCTCCCTCTCTGTATCTCCCTCCCTCTCCCTCTCTGTATCTCCCTCCCTCCCTCTCTGTATCTCCCTCCCTCTCTCTCTCTGTATCTCCCTCCCTCCCTCTCTGTATCTCCCTCCCTCTCTCTCTCTGTATCTCCCTCCCTCTCTCTCTCTGTCTCCCTCTGTCTCTCTCTCTGTCTCCCTCTGTCTCTCTCTCTCTCCCTCTCTCTCTCTCTCTCTCTCTCCCTCTCTCTGTCTCCAAATCAAGGAAATTTGTTAATGAAATTAATTATCTTTACCTTTTTTAACCTTTTTTTCTGTTTCGTCAAACTAAAAAAACCCTGATTGAGACGCAGATTCTTAATGTTAACTTGTCAAAAGAGTGCTTCAAAAACCTGAATTAGACCAGAAGATCACTCGTCTTCATCTGAGAATATTATATTCAGAAAAAAGCCTTATTCTGAATATCCAACCAGAATATGTTGTTTACATGACCGGTATCAAATGACAAGTATTGTCATATTCAGAATAATAATGGAATAATAGTGTGCATGTAAACGTAGTCACTGTTATGGAAACTTTCATGCCAATAAAGCCTCTTTGAACTGAATTGAATCAGCTGTTTGATGGTCTGACTGTTTGTCTCTTCCAGGAAACGGACGACTATCGATACTTTGACCCAAAGATGCTCCGAGGCAGCGAGAGGTACCACTCTACCTAACGTTGGTTTTCCCATCACTGCTGATCAGTGTAAAATGTTCAGGCTGGGGGGGAT
Source organism: Perca schrenkii (assembly GCA_025617405.1). Lineage (NCBI taxonomy): Eukaryota > Metazoa > Chordata > Actinopteri > Perciformes > Percidae > Perca > Perca schrenkii. Next base: position 31,212,694 of record CM046806.1, on the reverse strand, counting down.
ATCGATTCAATCCTCAACGATACGATGTCATCGATGCAAAGTGAAAATATCGATACGTATCCTCATCTTTAAGATGCGCCTTTATTTTGAAATTCCCACTTTATATTTATTCTTTTGCATTAAAACGTTTTTTAGTTGAAAGTCTGGAAAAACTTAAAAAAGGGAAGTATAATATATATATATATAATATAGAGATGAAATTTTGACAAAACAGTTTTTAATGACATTTTGAAACCGTTATTATTTTATTTATTTTATTTATTTTATTTATTTTATTTATTTTATTTATTTCATTTATTTCATTTATTTATTGTTTCGCTTTTGTTTGATGTATTTCCTGCAACCGGATTGTGGTGACCCACAGAAATTAACAAAAAATAAATTAACAAAAATAAATAAAAAAGAAAGTCTGGAAAAACTTAGTAATCAAATTGTCAAATCATATGTTAGTTTTTTGTTAATATAGAGTATAGGACGCCCGGATAGCCCAGTTGGCTCAGAGGTTTACCTCTCAACGCAGCGGCCACTGGTTTGACTCCAACCTGCGGCCCATTGGTGCATGTCATCCCCCCCTCTCTCCCCTTTTATTTCTTCAGTTGTCCTGTCAATAAAGGCCTAAAATTACGTAGCCGGAGTCCAAGAGCTCTGTAGCTGTGTGTCCCAGATAGAGGTGTTGAAATTAATCAAATAATCAATGCATGGAATCGTGGACATGGACCATGCTGCATCGATAATCATCCGGCTCATAATCGATTATTTCTGTTTATAATGTAATGTAGGCCTAACAGCATTTCTGTTTACATATTCTGGTATGTTTTTGCACATTCAGGAAGTGCCATGTGCTCAGTGCTGTATAGTTTTATGTATCCAGTTTATTTAGTATTAGAGCTCTGCAGAATGTTTGGTTTTTGAAGCTTGAAAAGCTATGAATTAAATCTCCTACATGGCTTTAATAGAAACATGATTAAATATCCTACATGGCTTTAATAGAAACATGATTAAATATCCTACATGGCTTTAATAGAAACATGATTAAATATCCTACATGGCTTTAATAGAAACATGATTAAATATCCTACATGGCTTTAATAGAAACATGATTAAATATCCTACATGGCTTTAATAGAAACATGATTAAATATCCTACATGGCTTTAATAGAAACATGATTAAATATCCTACATGGCTTTAATAGAAACATGATTAAATATCCTACATGGCTTTAATAGAAACATGGATTAAATATCCTACATGGCTTTAATAGAAACATGATTAAATATCCTACATGGCTTTAATAGAAACATGAATTAAATATCCTACATGGCTTTAATAGAAACATGAATTAAATATCCTACATGGCTTTAATAGAAACATGAATTAAATATCCTACATGGCTTTAATAGAAACATGATTAAATATCCTACATGGCTTTAATAGAAACATGAATTAAATATCCTACATGGCTTTAATAGAAACATGGATTAAATATCCTACATGGCTTTAATAGAAACATGATTAAATATCCTACATGGCTTTAATAGAAACATGATTAAATATCCTACATGGCTTTAATAGAAACATGATTAAATATCCTACATGGCTTTAATAGAAACATGGATTAAATATCCTACATGGCTTTAATAGAAACATGATTAAATATCCTACATGGCTTTAATAGAAACATGGATTAAATATCCTACATGGCTTTAATAGAAACATGATTAAATATCCTACATGGCTTTAATAGAAACATGATTAAATATCCTACATGGCTTTAATAGAAACATGAATTAAATATCCTACATGGCTTTAATAGAAACATGATTAAATATCCTACATGGCTTTAATAGAAACATGAATTAAATATCCTACATGGCTTTAATAGAAACATGGATTAAATATCCTACATGGCTTTAATAGAAACATGATTAAATATCCTACATGGCTTTAATAGAAACATGATTAAATATCCTACATGGCTTTAATAGAAACATGATTAAATATCCTACATGGCTTTAATAGAAACATGAATTAAATATCCTACATGGCTTTAATAGAAACATGATTAAATATCCTACATGGCTTTAATAGAAACATGATTAAATATCCTACATGGCTTTAATAGAAACATGGATTAAATATCCTACATGGCTTTAATAGAAACATGATTAAATATCCTACATGGCTTTAATAGAAACATGGATTAAATATCCTACATGGCTTTAATAGAAACATGATTAAATATCCTACATGGCTTTAATAGAAACATGGATTAAATATCCTACATGGCTTTAATAGAAACATGGATTAAATATCCTACATGGCTTTAATAGAAACATGATTAAATATCCTACATGGCTTTAATAGAAACATGAATTAAATATCCTACATGGCTTTAATAGAAACATGATTAAATATCCTACATGGCTTTAATAGAAACATGGATTAAATATCCTACATGGCTTTAATAGAAACATGGATTAAATATCCTACATGGCTTTAATAGAAACATGATTAAATATCCTACATGGCTTTAATAGAAACATGATTAAATATCCTACATGGCTTTAATAGAAACATGAATTAAATATCCTACATGGCTTTAATAGAAACATGAATTAAATATCCTACATGGCTTTAATAGAAACATGAATTAAATATCCTACATGGCTTTAATAGAAACATGGATTAAATATCCTACATGGCTTTAATAGAAACATGATTAAATATCCTACATGGCTTTAATAGAAACATGATTAAATATCCTACATGGCTTTAATAGAAACATGAATTAAATATCCTACATGGCTTTAATAGAAACATGAATTAAATATCCTACATGGCTTTAATAGAAACATGAATTAAATATCCTACATGGCTTTAATAGAAACATGGATTAAATATCCTACATGGCTTTAATAGAAACATGAATTAAATATCCTACATGGCTTTAATAGAAACATGTATTAATTAAAGCTGCGAGCAGCGATGGACGGGCCCTCGCGCTTCTGCGCGCGTCGGGGTTACCGGCGGACGCCGCTCTGTGCAACCATGCATTTGCGTGGCACTCAGATGCCGCAAACCGTCACCAATGAAAAGGGAACTCCCCGCCGAGTTCAACGATACCTCACACAAGACTCTACGTCATATGGTTCATTAGCTGTGAAAGGGGGCGTGGCTAAAGTGTAGGGGGCGGGTCCAACCATCACTAATTAAAAATGAAGCCTCTGCTGAGATGACTGATACCTCACACAAGACTCTACCTTAAATGGGTCAGCATGTATGAAAGGGGGCGTGTCTTAAACATAGCGGGCGGGCCAAACCATCACAGATGAAGAAGGAAGTCTCTGCTGAGTTCAATGACACCAGATACGACAATGTACACTCGAGTTACACCCACTTCCTGTTTCGGCAGCGAAACGCACAAAATGGCCGCCCCGCCACGGCCACGCCCTATGACGAAAAGTTTTTCTTTTAACAACTTTTCATCTTTAACTTCTTAAGATGGCACAGACCGAGTTTGAAGTTGATCGGATGAAATCTCTAGGAGGAGTTCGTTAAAGTACGTCATGTGGAAATGGCCAAAATCGCACTAATTTCGAACTTTGAAATCAAAATGGCGGACTTCCTGTTGGGTTTAGGGTGTGGCTTTAATGAAGTTTTTTGTACATCTTGACATGTTACATATGTGTACCAAGTTTCGTGAGTCTACGTTAAACGCACTGCAGGGGCTCAATTTTCTTAACTTTGTAGGGGGCGCTAGCGAGCCATTTTTCTGTGCCTATTCCCGAAACCCTTAAAATACGTGACCGCCAAATTTGGTGAGTTTTTGAATATGTTAAGGCCCTCAAAAAGCCAATTCATTTGACGGGAAAAAGAATAGAAAGAATAATAGAAAGAAAGAATAATTCCTTCAGTTTCAATAGGGCCTTCGCCGCTGTCGGCGCTCGGGCCCTAATTAAAGCTGCGAGCAGCGATGGACGGGCCCTCTCGCCTCTGCGCGCGTCGGGGTTACCGGCGGACGCCGCTCCTTGCGACCGTGCATTTGCGCGGCGCTCGGACGCCGCAAACCGTCACAAACGAAAAGGGAACTCCCCGCCGAGTTCAACGATAGCTCACACAAGACTCTACGTCATACGGTTCATTAGCTGTGAAAGGGGGGCGTGGCTAAAGCATAGGGGGGCGGGTCCAACCATCACCAATTAAAAATGAAGCCTCTGCTGAGATGAATGATACCTCACACAAGACTCTACCTTAAATGGGTCAGCAAATGTATGAAAGGGGGTGTGGCTTAAAGCATAGGGGGCGGGTCAAACCATCACCAATCAAGAAGGAACTCTCTGCTGAGTTCAATGACACCTCACACAAGACTCTACCTTAAACGGTTCAAATGTTATGAAAGGGGGCGTGGCCTGAGTAAGTGGGCGTGGTCATATCATAGGGGGCGGCTCAGTATCACATGTAGACCACACATTCTGAGTTTCATGCAAATCGGATGATGTTTGTCATATAAGGCACATTTCATGTTGCCAGCGGGGGGCGCTATGACCAAAAGTCAATTTTGGCCTGTAGGTGTCCTCAGGCCTGGACCCTTGTCCATCGTGAGAAATTTCGGGCAGATACGACAACATACACTCAAGTTACAACAACTTCCTTGTTCATCCCTAAACACTCAAAATGGCCGCCACGCCACGCCCACACCGTCTGACGAAAAGTTTTTCTTTTAATAACTTTTCATCGCTAAGGTGTTGGGATGGTACAGACCAAGTTTGAAGTCCATCTGATGAAATCTGTAGGAGGAGTTCGTTAAAGTATAGCACCTTGACTTTTAGGCCTACTTCCTGTTGCCACTAGGGGGCGCTATGACTTTAAGTAAATATCGGCCTTTATTTGTCCTCAGGGTTGGACTCTTATGAATCCTGAAAAGTTTCGAGGTAATCGGACAACGTACACTCGAGTTACACCCACTTCCTGTTTCGGCGGCGAAACGCACAAAATGGCCGCCCGCCACGGCCACGCCCTATGACCAAAAGTTTTTCTTTTAACAACTTTTCATCTTTAACATCTTAAGATGGCACAGACCGAGTTTGAAGTTGATCGGATGAAATCTCTAGGAGGAGTTCGTTAAAGTACGACATGTGGAAATGGCCAAAATCGCACAAATTTCGAACTTTGAAATCAAAATGACGGACTTCCTGTTGGGTTTAGGGTATGGCTCTAAGAAGAAACCCTTAAAATACGTAAATTTTCACCAGACTTGATGCGACCGCCAAATTTGGTGAGTTTTTGAATATGTTAAGGCCCTCAAAAAGCCAATTCATTTGACGGGAAAAAGAATAGAAAGAATAATAGAAAGAAAGAATAATTCCTTCAGTTTCAATAGGGCCTTTGCCGCTGTCGGCGCTCGGGCCCTAAATATCCTACATGGCTTTAATAGAAACATGTATTTACATCATGATGCATCGAGATATCGAATCGAATTGCTGACCTGATAATGGTAATCGAATCGGGAGATCAGTGAAGATTCACACCTCTAGTCCCAGAGCTCTGTAGCTGGGCGTCCTGGGGCTCCTCAGCAGCGTAATACAACCAGCAACTGCTGCTCGCATTTTATCTCTGTGTGACACTATGTTTAGTCACGTTACTGCGCTTCACTTACTTTAAAATACTCCTACTTTAGGTATATGATAGATGGTGTATTGGTGAAGTAGCATTGATCATTTTGAGGGGGGAGATACATTTAGTTTTCCAAAGAATTAATATAATAACGTATGGTGATTTACGCCCCTAGTTCAGGTCGTGTCTGTGGAGCTGCTAACTGTCTAGGTGAGGTTAGGTTACTTTATTGGTACCCGTAGGTAAACTAGTTTTACAGTCTAAGAGGCAGGACATCCTTAAAACTTTGTAGACCACAACATATCATACAACACACAAAACATTAAAACATATAAAACAGGTAATGAAACGTAAAAGAGGAATAGAAAACAGTACATGACATGACCAAAGTGCTTGTGCGTTTTGTAAAAATAATTTTACCGTTTGTTTAACAGAGTGATTGCTTGTTTTTAAATCTTGTAGTTCTGCAACCAAGAACTGTTAGCCTCCGTCCAGAGGGGAAGATACTGGAGCTCCCTATTCAGAGGATGTAGACTATCTCCTGAGATAGCCATAGCTAGCCGCTGTAGTTGTTTAGCATACAGGGATGTGGGGTGCAGCTGGGACTCCCCAATCAGCTTACTTGCCCACTTTACAATTTGGTTTAGCCGATTTTTTTTTTTTGCTTGACTGAGACACAACCAAACCACGCCACTAGGGAGAAAGACATAATAGTTTCGATAAAAGCATGATAGAATAATGTCATCATTGTCTTGTCTGTATGAAAATGGTACAATTTTCTCAAACAGTATAGACGCTGTTGTCCTTTTTTTACAGACAGCCTCACAATTCTCCTGGAAGTTTAATTTGGAGTCAATAATTGTCCCTAGGTATCTATAGGATTGTACTTGATCCACTAGTTGACCATTTATAGTTGTAGCCTCATATCCTGGAGTTTTTCCTAAATCAATGTACATATCCTTTGTTTTGGATATGTTCAATTGAAGGTGTGACTCCTCGCACCACTGGACAAAGTCTTCAATTATTGTGTATAGTGTCTGTACAACTGGTTGAAAGCTCAGGAGGGTCTCATCATCTTCTTCTTTCTTTTTCTTTTTCTTCAGCTCAATTCCCAGGAACAAGAACCCGTTTCAGGAGGTGAGTTTCTGTTTCTGGGACCAAAAGTAAAGATTGATGAGATTCCTTCAGAGTTATTTCCTGGACAAAATAAAATCCAAGACAGACTGGAAATGGTGCTGAACGACAGAAATCTGTCTCTTTCATTCATCATTTCCAGTGTTTCTTCTACTAGAGTGTTTCCAGCAGCGGTGGCGTTAAGGAAAGGAAAGGGTTAATGGGAAGTCTCTCTCTCTCTCTCTCTCTCTCCATATTAGCAAGTTTTCAGTTCTTCTTTGAGCCTGAACAACAAAAACTCTGCAAAGCTGATTAAGTATTTTTAATGCAAAGGCTGTAGGTGTGTTTCAGTCCATGTTTTATGTGTAAGGATGGAAACAAGCGTGTGTGTGTGTGTCTCTGTGTTCGTGTGTGTCTCTCTGTGTGTGTCTGTGTGTGGGTGTGTCTGTGTTCATGTGCGTGTAGGTGTCTGTGTATGCATGTGTGTGTGTGTGTGTGGGGGGGTGTGTGTGTCTCTCTGTGTGTTTTACGTGAGGATGGAAACAAGCATTCATTTACATTTTCTTTTGACGAATTTCTCGAAACTCAGTTAGAATTTGTGGCACATTGTGATGGAAACCTGGCTGTTTGTTAAGTGTACTAGCTTGCTATGGTTACTGTACACAAACCAAGCAGCTGAAGGAGAAACACAGCTACCATTAAACATTATCAAAGACTCAGATATCGACAGGTTTTAGGATATGAGCCGAGATTTTCTAGTCCTCCACCGCTGGAACACGCTGTTAAAATCCTGTTTTACATGGCTGCATGTAAACGGGAATATTCACTTTCTTTATCCATGGAAACAGCTTAGAGGAATGTCGTGTTTTTCAGAATATGAGCAAAAAAACAGAAAATTATGTGCATGTAAACGTAGTCCTCGTTTGCAGGTCTGTTTATCTACCAAACATTTAAAACTCCTGTTGTTCTCGGGGTCAAATTGGATCAGAAAATTTGGGTTTCTTAAACCACATTGTCAAAAAAATAAAAAAATAACGTGGATGGTTGCTTAAAATAATTGATCAGTTCACTATTTTCATTGAATTTGGGTGTTTTTATTAAATTTTATAGCATTTTGAAAAAAAAAATGATACAAGAACATTGAAAAAATGGACAAAATGTCCAAAAATAAATAAACATTTTAAAAAGTGGGGAAAAAAATGTCAAAAAAGCACAAAATACCCCGACAAAAACATGGGAAAAAGTGTCGACCAATTTTAGTTTTACATTTTGACCCAGAGAAACAACAAGTTGCAGTTCGACGAGAAGACAACACGAGTTAAAACTCGACAGGGAACTTTTAAAACAGACTTCACAATAAAAGCCTCTATCGGTGTTCTTCCTTTGAAGGCTTTTATTATGAAAAACCACCACAGAGACCGAGAAAAAGCTCCAAACATTGCAAGAGATCTGGTCTTTGTTTGCTTGGTTTTTTAGCTCCAGCTCTGAACGGACAAACAGAACCACTTTGATACTAGCCGTGGTATTCTAGAGAGTTCCTGCAGACTGATGATGATGACGATGATGATGATGATGATGATGTTTGTTTCAGGCCATCGTGTTCGTGGTGGGAGGAGGAAACTACATTGAGTACCAGAACCTGGTGGACTACGCCAAGGTAGGTCCACTTCTCCGCTCACACAGAGATGACACAGAGTTCGGTGTCGTACTCAAGTACATAAAGTCCGGCTGCTGACTGTGTGTGTGTGTGTGTGTGTGTGTGTGTGTGTGTGTGTGTGTGTGTGTGTGTGTGTGTGTGTGTGTGTGTGTGTGTGTGTGTGTGTGTGTGTGTGTGTGTGTGTGTGTGTGTGTGTGTGTGTGTGTGTGTGTGTGTGTGTGTGTGTGTGTGTGTGTGTGTGTTTCTTAGTTCAAACAGGGGAAGAAGGTGGTTTACGGCTGCAGTGAACTCTCCAACGCTGCTCAGTTCACCAAGCAGGTGAAACACAGACACACGCACAGACACACACACACACAAACATACACACAGACACACGCAGAGACGTGCGTGCACACATAGACGCACACAGACACACAAACACGCACGCAGACGCGCACACACACACGGACACGCACGCACGCACACAGGCACAGACATACACACACTCAAACACCAACACACACACACACACACTTACAGCCACACACAGACGCACACACACACACGGACGCACACACACAGACGCACACAGAGACGCACGCGCACACAGACGCACACACGGACACATGGACGCACACACACACATGGACGCACACACACACCGACACACGCACACACACACACACAGACGCACACAGAGACGCACGCGCACACAGACTCACACACACACATGGACGCACACACACAGACGCACACCAACACACAGATGCTCAGACACACAAAGACGCAGGCACAGACCTATATACACGCACCCACAGACACAGACACACACCCCGAAACTTTCAACAATCCACTCCAGTCGGGAACTACTCAGCCCGGTTTGGCCCGGACGTCCCGTAACGTGATGACGTCATCGCGAGCGTACAACGTGATGACATCATCGCGAGCGTACAACGTGATGACCCCGGAGACAGACGACTCAGCTTCCTGCTGCACAAAGAATCAACGCTGCAGCTGTTAGGGTTCAGATCTTCAGAATCAGAATCAGAAAAGCTTTATTGCCAAGTATGTTTACACACACGAGGGATGTGTCTTGGTATCGTATGTGCATGTCACATTAAAGCAACATGCACAGACACACCGAGTCGCCATATGCGGCGCCATCTTAACTCTCTCCTAACTCTCGCAGGGACAGATACAGCATGAAATGAGGAGAGGAGAGGGAAATAAAAAAGCCGCTCTCAGACTATCCTCATCAAGATAAGAACAGTGTGGGAACAGGAAAAAACACCTCAGCACATAAGCACACAAACAGTACATTTGCACTGCTGCACATAGCATAACAAAATACAACATAACATAACACAATACAACATAACATAAATGTACAGTTGCACATTTAGCGGCGTGGGACTGGGGGTACAGGGGCTTAGATGGTTTTAAACAGGATCATCTTTTTCTTTTCTCTCCACAGCTCTCCCAACTCGGCCAAAAGTAACAAGAACTCCGACAATATGTGAACCTCTCTCTCTCTCTGTCTCTCCATCGTGGCTGACCTCCTTCAATATTCCAGTTTTTTTGTAACTCTACTTCTGTAAATTGACTAAACAGTCCGTGTCTTTATTGTAATTTCTGTCTCTTCCACTCAGTACTAATAAAGTTTAATGAGAACTCAACGTTAGCCTCGCTCTTTATTTGCACATCTTCTACTTCTCCAATTCCTGCACCGATGTGAACACACAACGGATTTAATGGGCTCAACGTGATTCACATTCAACATAACAAAGCTCTGAGGCACTCTTCTTGCAAAAACGTTAAAAAGCCTTTATTTAAACGGCTATTTCATCTTCCCTGTTTGTGCCACCATGCCTGGTTTCCTGCTCAGTTATAGTTTTAATAAAACTAAAGATTTCCTTATGAAATAGCCATTTAAATAAAGGCTTTTTAACTTTTGTGTTCCCAAAGAGCACCTCCATGATTAGTTTGAACTTGAGCACTGCAGACTTTTTTTTTCGTCTTCATGAAGTCCTTTTTCGTCTTCATCTGCACGTTTAAAATGCAGTTTGACGTCCACACTTTGTGTTTTTTGCAGACGAGTAAGTGCGCATTTATTACTCGAAACATTTTTCGCTCAAGTAGATACTTAAAGCGCCCATATTCTGCTCATCCTCAGGTTCATAATTGTATTTTAAGCTTGTACCAGAATAGGTTTACATTTAAAAAAAAACAAAAAAAAAACACCATATTGTTGTTGTACTGCACATTGCTGCAGCTCCTCTTTTCACCCTGTGTTCGGGTCTCTGTTTTAGCTACAGAGTGAGACATCTTCTGAACTATCTTTGATTGCACTGCACATGCTCAGTAGCTCAGATGTAGATCATGTCAGCTAGCTCCATAGACAGTAAAAGAAAGGCTGTTTCTCCACCTTCAGGATCAGCTGGGAGACTTCTTCTAAACCAGGGAGCACATGGAAGTAGTTCTTCTGGAGATTATGGTGAACTAGGGTGTGTTGTAGCAGTGCTTTGCTGTTGAGAACGATGTAGCATGCTACAGTTGCGGTTAGCCAGCTCGTTTTGGCTAGTGCAGATTTTGACCAGCTCACCAGGAGACTGAAGGCAGGACACATTCAGAAACCAGATCTCACTCAGAACACCATGGATGGATTTATTTCAAAGTTTGTATTCGTGTGGAAGGACCAGAGACACAAAATAACACCCCAAATCACCAGAAAAAGTTAATTTTTCATAACATGGGCACTTTAAAGGAATAGTTCACCTGGATACAAGATGAGCTGTTGATAGACCCCTCCTCTGGAGGCTCTCTATGGAGGGCCGAGCGCCCGGAAACAGACTGACCAAGTCCAAACCAAAGAGCATAAAAAGTAGTATCTGTTTGTGTGCTCGTGGAGTCCAAACTATTTTCACTAAACTTAGTTTGATTTAATTTTGTTTAGCGAGAATAGTTGTTTGGATTTTCAGAAAGCGTTTCAACGCTTTATAACCTTGTTTACTGTCTTTTGTTCAGACTCTGTTAGAGTCTTTATGCACTGATATTCTTTAAGAAGACAGAGACAGACACACACACACAGCCACACACTCGCACACACAGACAGACAGACTGGCTAGTAGTCCTTACCTAGGTACTGTCAGGGCACATACTCTGCTTCTGACTGGCTAGTAGTCCTTACCTAGGTACTGAGCATGTGCAACTCCCAACAAAGATGGAACAGAAGTGAGATGTCTCGCTCTGTAGCTAAAACAGAGAGCTCAAAACACAGGGTGAAAAGAGGAGCTGCAGCAATGTGCAGTACAACAAATATATGGTGTTTTTTTGTTTTAAAGTTAAACCATGTAAACCTATTCTGATGTAACCTCTAAATACAATTATGAACCTGAAAATGAGCAGAATATGAGCACTTTAAATCCTTTAACCTTTCTTTTTTCCCCCGATGTTTTTGTCGCTTTTTTTTAAGTGTTTAATTGTTTTTGGACATTTTCTGCCACATTTTTGTCTTTTCCATGTCATCCTGAGTGAATAGAAGTTAAACACGCTGTTAAAGGACAGGAAGTGAAGTGAGTGCATCCTCCAGCGAGAAAAGGACAGAAGGTTATCTATCGGCTTTATCTTTTGGAAGCAGGAACCTGACATCCTTATTTTAGGCCCTGTAGCAAATAAATCCAGCTAAAGTTTAAAGCAGCTTAGTTTGGCACAAACTGTGTTATTCATTTCAGTTTGTTTCCTCTTTGAAAAGAAATGAAAAAAATGAAATCTAACTTTTCATCTGCAGCAGTTTCGGCTGATTTTACTCTCATTAACTGTGTTTGTCTCCTGCAGACTGGAAGGTTTCTAACTGAGACGAGGAGCAGGATGACTGGTGTTACACACACACACACACACACACACACACATCATCTGTCACTTTAAAGGCAACCTGCTACAGTGTAGTTCAGCTGCCATGTTCCTCACTACAAAACCAAAAACAAGGAGATCAATCTGAGGATTATGTCACTGTGGCATTTTAGTGTGTGTGTGTGTGTGTGCTAAATCTGAAATGTAGCGGAGTAGAAGTAGAAAGTGACATGAAAAAAACAAAAAACCAAGTAAAGTACAAGTACCTCAACATTTGGACTTAAGTACAGTAGTGGAGTAAATGTCCTTAGTTACATTCCAGCGTGTGTACTTCACAGACCGTGGGTTTGTACAAATGTAGCCTGTTTTCCTCCTGAAGTGTAACAGATTGGTGCATCTCCATGGATCATCTTAACACACACACACACAGACACCGACAAAAAAGACACACACACAGAGACAAACAGACACACACAGAGACAAAAACAGAGACAAAAAGACACACACAAAGACAAAAACACAGACACACACATCGACACACACACAGAGACATACACACACACACAGACACACATACACATACAAAGACACACACAGACAAACACATACACAGAGATACAGACACACATACAGACACATACACACACATACAGACACATACAGACACACAGACACATACACACAAAGACACACACAGACACAGACACATACACACGTACAGACACACACACAGACACATACACACACACACAGACAAATACACACACAGACACACACATACACACACAGACAGACACATACACACACAGACACACATACAGACACATACACACACAGACACACATACACAGACACACATTCAGACACACAGACACACACACACACATACACACATACAGACACATACACACACAGACACACATACAGACACATACACACACAGACACACACACATACACAGACACACACACAGACACACACACAGACACATACACACACAGACACACACACATACACAGACACACACACAGACACACACACAGACACATACACAGACACATACACACACACACAGACAGATACACACAGACACACACACACAGACACACACACACACACACACACACACCCCCACCAGTTAATCCCAGCTCAGTGTCGGTGAAGTCGACTCTGTTATGTTGACTTCTTGACCCGGGAGCTGAAATAATGAGGTGGACGGAGAGAGAGAACAGGGGGATGAAAGCAGAAAGAGGAGACACTTGGACAGAGTTGGAAGAAGTATTCAGATCCTTTACTTCAGTAAAAGTACAAATACCACACTGTAATAATACTCTGTTATAAGTTAAAATCCTGCAGTGAAAATGTTACTTCAGTAAAAGTCTGTAAGCTCGAAAAAGTGTTGAAAAAGTGACAGAAACATTTTTAAAAATTCGTCAAAAGCAGTAAAAACAAAAAAAAGGTGGTCCTGATCGGGTGCCTGGGTAGCTCACCTGGTAGAGCGTGTGCCCATATATATATATATATATATATATATATATATATATATATATATATATATATATATATATATATATATATATATATATATATATAAATACACACACACACACAGTACAGGCCAAAAGTTTGGACCCACCTTCTCATTCAATGCGTTTACTTTTTTATTTTCATGACTATTTACATTGTAGATTCTCACTGAAGGCATCAAAACTATGAATGAACACATATGGAATTATGTACTTAACAAAAAAGTGTGAAATAACTGAAAACATGTCTTATATTTTAGATTCTTCAAAGTAGCCACCCTTTGCTTTTTTTTGATAACTCTGCAAACCCTTGGTGTTCTCTCAATGAGCTTCATGAGGTAGTCACCTGAAATGGTTTTACCTTCACAGGTGTGCTTTGTCAGGGTTCATTAGTGGAATTATTTCCCTTATTAATAAAAAATCACTTTGAAGAATCTAAAATATAAGACATGTTTTCAGTTATTTCACACTTTTTTGTTAAGTACATCATTCCATATGTGTTCATTCATAGTTTTGATGCCTTCAGTGAGAATCTACAATGTAAATAGTCATGAAAATAAAAAGGAAACGCATTGAATAAGAAGGTGTGTCCAAACTTTTGGCCTGTACTGTATATGTTTAGAGGTTTACTCCTCAACGCAGCGGCCACCGGTTTGACTCCGACCTGCAGCCCTTTGCTGCATGTCATTCCCCCTCTCTCTCTCTCTCTCTCTCTCTCCTTTCATGTCTTCATCTGTCCTATAAAAATAAAGGCCTAAAATGCCCAAAAATAATCCTGGTCAACAGGAAGCCAACACAAGGCCCGCCAAAAGCTAGAAACGGCCCTGCTGATGTATAGAAGCTGTGATTAGCTCCCGCGGTGACCATCAGATGTCCTGTTGATGCTCGGTGTCTCACAGGAAGCAGGTACGAGGTTTGTCCGGGACGGAGACAACACAACAAAGACGCGGTTGTTTCCTGAGAGGACGCAGTGACACACATGGCTCAGGTGTCTGCACCCGAACGCAGCGTCTCAGGTGAGCCAGACACAGCTTCTTGTTCCAGGGGGTGGGAGATATTTGGAGCATTTACACTAATCCAGGTGTTGGTTTTCCTCTTTATTCTCCGGGCAGCCACCGGTCCAGTTCTGCTGCTGCACAGTCGAGTCAAGGCCACTTTATTTAGAGAGCACATTTAAAACTACATTAAGTGCTTTACAGCCCTGGCAGCTTACAGACAACATTACAGAGATAGAAAGTACATAACTAACAACTATACAACATGCTAATTTATAATAATGACTGTAGTTGGACTTCTATAGCTTTACATTTTATCTTTAAGCTTTTTGAGTGTTATTTATGTGTTATATGTTGTAGCTTTTCCAACGTTTTCCACACAGATATTGTGATAACGGTGGAAAAAAGACTCAAAGAGACGCCAAATGACCACACCAGAGAGATAAAATGTATGGTGGAAATTGCACTTTTTTAAAATTTAAAAAACATCACATTATATCGAGGAAGGACGCTTAAACCCTAACGTTAGATACACGCATCAAAGTCTTCAATTATGAAGTAAAAGTTTGTCCTCCCCAGGGAAGTTTTGAGCATTAACGACTTCATTTCCTGTATTCGGATACATTTTTATGCACCAATTTAGGGTGGAAATCCCCTAATTTAGCATATGTGAAGAAGAAAACCCCAATGGGCATTTTGAAGTGGGTATATGGAAATCCTGGAGATTTCTTAGTGGGTATACTGGGTATACCTGCGTATCACGTAGACTACACCACTGTGTGTATTACACGGAAAGGTGTGTCAGATTCTTGTTGGGTGACCATTATTCCAATTTTTTTTAATGTTGATTGTTGGAGCAAACGATGCCTGTGTAAACAGACAATCCAGTTTTATCTTATCTTATATGTATCTACGTATCTGTCTGTGAAAGCTTTTAGAAAATGTCCCCCTTCTCTCCAGTTACACTCTTTCCCAGACACATTTTCTACGCCCTTCTCGTTTTACCAGCTGCATGCTGGGAGCTGGCCAAGCCAAATTCCTGACGGCTGCTGTCTCTGCTCTGCTTCCATGCTGTAGACCTGCACACAGGTAACGTTACCGAGCCTGCACACAGGTAGTCTATAACCACCACGTTCCACTTCCTCTGTCTCTGTGTTGGCGTTCTAACCTCCGGTGGATTTGTGAGGACTACGGTTAACTGCTCCTCAGATCTCTGCAGGGTAAATCCAGACAGCTAGCTAGACTATCTGTCCAATCAGAGTTTTCTGTTCCACGACTAAAACTACTTTTGAACGTATACATGTTCCACCAAAACAAATTGCTTCCTGAGACTATTTAGCAGAGGCACCGTGGCTCTGTACGGAGCTTAACACCGCCCCCACGATGATTGTGATTGGTTTAAATAATATAATAATAATAATGATAATAATAATAATAATAATAATAAACCAGATCATGTTTTTCTCACATCCAGGAATGCTGTGTGGACACAGACCTTCCTCCGCAGCGCTGTGGAGGAAAGCGACTCGTAGCTGCAGGACTCTTGTGGCAAAGCAAGACTAGCACACAGGTAACGTTACTTAGTGTGTACCTGAACACAGGTAACGTTACTCAGTGTATACCTGATCACAGGTAACGTTATTTAGAGTGTACCAGAACACAGGTAACGTTACTTAGAGGGTACCAGAACACAGGTAACATTACTTAGAGTGTACCTGAACAAAGGTAACGTTACTTAGAGTGTACCAGAACAAAGGTAACATTACTCAGTGTGTACCTGAACAAAGGTAACGTTACTTAGAGTGTACCAGAACACAGGTAACGTTACTTAGAGTGTACCAGAACACAGGTAACATTACTTAGCGTGTACCTGAACAAAGGTAACGTTACTTAGAGTGTACCTGAACACAGGTAACGTTACTTAGAGTGTACCTGAACAAAGGTAACGTTACTTAGAGTGTACCAGAACACAGGTAACGTTACTTAGAGTGTACCAGAATACAGGTAACGTTACTTAGAAGGTACCAGAACACAGGTAACATTACTTAGAGTGTACCTGAACAAAGGTAACGTTACTTAGAGTGTACCTGAACACAGGTAACGTTACTTAGAGTGTACCTGAACACAGGTAATGTTACTTAGAGTGTACCAGAACACAGGTAACGTTACTTAGAGTGTACCAGAATACAGGTAACGTTACTCAGTGTGTACCTGAACACAGGTAATGTTACTTAGAGTGTACCAGAACACAGGTAACGTTACTCAGTGTGTACCTGAACACAGGTAACGTTACTTAGAGTGTACCAGAACACAGGTAACGTTACTTAGAGTGTACCAGAACACAGGTAACGTTACTCAGTGTGTACCTGAACACAGGTAATGTTACTTAGTGTACCAGAACACAGGTAACGTTACTCAGTGTGTACCTGAACACAGGTAACGTTACTTAGAGTGTACCAGAACACAGGTAACGTTACTTAGAGTGTACCAGAACACAGGTAACGTTACTCAGTGTGTACCTGAACACAGGTAACGTTACTCAGTGTGTACCTGAACTTAGGTAATGTTACAACGTTATAACGTTAGCAGAGCTGCGGAGGTGATGGAACGAGGCTAACGTTCTAAGAGTTCTGCAGCTATGAGTCGAAAGCATGTAACAGAAAGTTTGTAGAATTTCTCACGTTTTTCTGTTTTCAGACTTATCTTTGTGAGGAATAATGTCAGAAACATGACATCACAACAAGTCCTTCAAACCGTGAAGGAATAAGTGAGACCATTTGACCGGTTCTGGTCTGGCCCAAAAGGCCAGATACTATCCGACTCCAATTTGATGTCACTACACCATGTAAAGTGTTTTTTAAATTGTAGACCAGAATCATATCAAGACACAGGATTCGCTTAAATAAGTTATATCAAAGCTTTAGTGAATGATATTGCAAATAAATACATATGCATGTGGACGCAGTTCTACTGCAAGACCATCTCCCTCGCCCTAACAGTGTTCCCACCCTCTGAAACGTGTCCATCTCCAGGCATGGAGCATGTTAACCCAGACTTAGAGCCACTTACTGGGGCTCATGGTGGACCATGGGGGTCATGGAGCATGTTAACCCAGACTTAGAGCCACTTACTGGGGCTTGGAGGTGAGGCTGAGGACCCTAGAGGTCAATGCCCAGCCATAGAGACTCTAACTGGTGCATGAAAGGGAGCATAGGGGCTCATGGAGCATGTTAACCCAGACTTAGAGCCACTTACTGGGGCTTGGAGGTGAGGCTGGGGGCCCTGGAGGTTAATGCCCAGCCATAGAGGCTCTAACTGTGGCATGGAAGGGATCATATAGGGGTCATGGAGCATGTTAACCCAGACTTAGAGCCACTTACTGGGGCCTGGAGGTGAGGCTGAGGGCCCAGGTGGTCAATGCCCAGCCATAGAGGCTCTAACTGGGACATAGAAGGGAGCATATGGGGTAGGGATGGGCGTATCGATCCTGTGGTATCGATAGATCGATATACTCACGCTACTCATTTGGCATTGATTTCCTTAAAAAAATATCGATATAAACTAAAAAATAATAATTGGGGGTGTATGCATCACTTTCAGCTGTTTTAGATTACTTATTTAATTACTATTTGCCGGGACACCCCTGTTCTTTGCAGCGTATTGAGCTGGCCCATGTCACGTGACAAGAGACGAGCGAATGATCATCGACGTGCAACACAGCCAAGGCCAGCCCAGCACTACCAAGATTGGTCTTTTTTCTTTTTTGGAGTAATAAGAAAAGTGAAAATGTATGTTTTTGTTCATATTTAATTTATTTCATTCATATTTATGGTATTTATTTTAATTGTATTATTTATTGACCATAATACATTTTGTATAAATGGTCTGTATTTGTCTTGTGATTTGTCTTAAATGTAATAATATTTTTACTGACAAAAATTGCCAATAAGAAATTAACGGTATCGGTATTGGTATCGATGAAAATGCAAGAAAAAGTATCGGTATCGTATTGAATCCTAAAAGTGTGGTATCTAATAGGGGGCCATGGAGCATGTTATATCATTATAGTCCGCTTAGATGGGCACCAAAGCAAAAAAGACAGGAAACTGTTTTTTAAACTGCAAATACGCGACATTCAAAGCATGAATTTGCTGACTCTGAGACTCATAAATCCCCCCAGAAGAAGAGTTTTGATATTCAGGCTGTGAGTCATGTTGCCGTGAGTCAGCTGTCTGGTTGCTGCTTTTAAAAATGTAATATTTGTTTTGTTAGATTTGTTAAAGTGTACGATGACTAAGGACATGCAGTAATACAGTCAAAGATATTTAACTAAATACACACAAGTTGTTTCCGAGATCAAAACTAACTGGATACACAAGTTCATTATCTCTCCCTCTCTCTCTCTGTTTCTCTCTGTCTCTCTCTCTCTTTTTCTCAGGTCGACCTGTCAGTGAAGCTCCTCCCTCCTTTTTTGTGTGTGTGTGTCTGTCTCTGTGTGTGTGTGTGTGTGTCTGTCTGTGTGTGTATGTGTGTGTGTGTGTGTGTGTGTGTGTGTGTCTGTCTCTGTGTGTGTGTGTGTGTGTCTGTCTGTGTGTGTGTGTGTGTGTGTGTGTGTGTGTGTGTGTGTGAGAGAGAGCTTATTTAAAGGGCAGCAGCTCAGCATCAGCAGCTTAGCGCCGGCTGTTTCCAGGGAGTAAAGTCTGAAAAGTTTTCCTGAGAGAGACGACTGCTGAACAAACGGTAAGACCACCGAGTTCACCGCGTCACTCACTGGATGGATGGATGGATGGATGGATGGATGAATGGATGGATGAGTGAGAGAGTGAGTGAGTGAAGGATCAGCTGACTTAAATCCAAACAGAGGGACTTGGCTATCCTGCTGCCAACTTCTTTACTGACTGTTTGAATAGGTTTCTGCCTGTATTGTTTAGAAACTACTATAGCGGAGACAATATGCTTTTGTCCCAATTCAATTCTTTCCTGATACATGAGCGCCGATTGGCTCTGTGTTGTGATTTTTCATTTATTGCGATTCTGGAAGTATTGAGTATTGTTTTTTTTCTTTAAACTAAGTCAGTCAGTCTGGCATTTATTTAATTTGTGAAGAAGAACTTAACATGTACAGTACAGGCCAAAAGTTTGGACACACCTTCTCATTCAATGTGTTTCCTTTTTATTTTCATGACTATTTACATTGTAGATTCTCACTGAAGGCATCAAAACTATGAATGAACACATATGGAATTATGTACTTAACAAAAAAGTGTGAAATAACTGAAAACATGTCTTATATTTTAGATTCTTCAAAGTAGCCACCCTTTGCTTTTTTATTAGGGAATAAGGGAAATAATTCCACTAATGAACCCTGACAAAGCACACCTGTGAAGGTAAAACCATTTCAGGTGACTACCTCATGAAGCTCATTGAGAGAACACCAAGGGTTTGCAGAGTTATCAAAAAGAGAAATCTTAGTCGACTAAGCATGGCATCTCATATCATCTTTATGCTGATGACTGTCAAATTTATATGCCAATCAGAAAACATGAGGGCAGCCCCCTGACACCCCTACTTGACTGTTTAAATGACGTCAAAGAGTGGTTGGCCCAACATTTTTTAAAACTAAATGAGAGTAAAACTGAGATTATGCAGTTTGGCCCCACTAATCCCATGATAGATTTGGGCCCCCTAAATGTGTCTGTGCATCCTGTGATAACTAACCTTGGGGTAAAAATAGACAGTGATTTTAAATTTAATAAACCAATAAATGCAATAGTGAAATCTAGTTTCTATCATCTTCGCCTTTTAGCCAAAGTTAAACCGTTTTTGTCTTTTAGCAGTTTTGAACAAGCTATACATGCTTTTATTTCTTCTCGTTTGGACTATTGTAATGCACTTTATATTGGTATAAAGCCCGACTTTTAAAAGGAACCAAAAAGCGCACGCATATAACTCCAATTCTTGCCTCATTGCATTGGCTCCCTGTTAGTTTTAGGATTGATTTTAAGATTTTGTTTGTTTTTAAAGCTGTGAATGGACTGGCCCCAACATATATTTTGGACCTCATCCAAATTTATACGCCAGCGCGGACACTGAGGTCAGAGGGCCAGCTCCAGCTTATGGTCCCCAAGTCAAGGGACTCACCCGGATATGGAGGAGCAGGATGAGCGTGACTAGAGTCTCTCAAAATCTGATGAAAATCTTTTAAACTGACCTTTGTTGATCTGAAATGAAGACAGATTCAGCAACTGTAGACACACACACACACACACACACACACACACACACACACACACACACACACACACACACACACACACACACACACACAGTCTATTTCTCTCTTCAAATGTTTCCAGAAACATGTTTTTTCGGTGAACTATTTTAGTCCAATATGAGATATCGTATTCTGAACGAGACGCCATGACAGTCTGGCTTTGAATTTTCGGAGAAAACAAACCCATGTGACGCGTTCGTCCAATCAGCTGCCGGTTTTCATTTCTTGGGTAACAACACAGAGTAGCGCCGCCTGCTGCTATGGAGACGTATCTCGATGGATTAGGAAATTTGTCAATTGCATTAAAAAATCTCAAAGAGATTCAAGAAGGCATTGTTAGAACCAACAAAGGCACACGCTACAGGAGGAAGGTATGCAGAGACAGGAAGAGGACTTGAATGGACGACGAGACTGTTCACTAACAATTCCATCGTTGCATGGATGATAGGAATTATTGCTCCAGTCTTACTAATCTTCCTGGTTGTCATTTTCGTGTTAGGATATTGTTTTCCAATCTTGAGGAATTTAATACTAAAGTATTAGTATTAAGTTACTAACATTTCAATGGTACAGAATCCGGTTAATCATGTGCATGTCCACTCAGCTAATCGACGGAGACCTAGGTTTGCATCTTCATTGTCTGATACGTCTACATCTAGTTCTGATGAAGGTCCCATGGGACAGGTGGATTAAAAGATGTGCAGGAGAAATTCAATGTAACAAGGTTAAGATCATGTAGGAAACGAAGAGGGATAAGTTTAGAACCATGCTATCATGAAAAAGAATAATGTGAGTGCCCCAAAGATTTGGCTGGCAGTATTTTAATGAGGGGATCGCAGAGGAATTTTGTCCTGGTAAAGAAACAGCCACCAGGCTTTCGCCTCTGCCATGATTAAGCATTGTTATTATTTGATATACTCTGTAACTAATATATTCTTCTATAATCATCATTTAATGTGTATTCCATATGCTAAGAGTGTTTCTTATCACAGTATATTGCATGTTAGACTGTATCTCCACCATGATAAAAAAAGGGAGGATTGATAGGTTTGGTATGTGTGCATGCAGATGTTTGAATGTATCTCATCTATTCTAAGGACTTTCTAGAGACCAGTCAGTTTAAGATGATATGGTCTCACAGTAAAACCTAGCTTAGAATGGGCACAACTGTCACACAGAGGAATTGGAGCCAGGAATGTGAGAATCTATTAGGAGCATCGGCCATAAAAGGTGTAGTTTAAGAGTAAAACTTGTGTGCTGCAATAGATGTCTCATGCTGTGTGAGCACAAAAAGAGTTTAAAAGGTATTCATTCTGATGTACATGTTGTTCATCCATGAGCAGACGTGTCTGTATGCTCATGGTTGTCCCAGTGTCATGAAAGTTTGTTCACTGAATAAAGCTGCACTTGATTTGTACTCTTTGGAGTGGTCGTCATCTTTGAGGTCTCCCAACATCATTTCTGAATCATCACCCGATATCATCGTACTTCCGTCCTTCACAATAAAATGACACGCTTCAACAACTCTGAACTATGCAATAAAAGCTCCTTAATTTCCAGTACAGTAAAAATAGAAACGTTTTAGTGGAAAAGATCGTCGCCCCAGCGTTATTACTTCTCTTCCTCATCAAAGTCACTTTCATATACTATTTAGACATCTAAATGTCCATGTACGTATAGGAAAAGTCATACGTAGATTGTTAGATGGGTATGGATCAATTCTGCCAACGGTTTTGGTAAAGACACGAAGGATAAAATAAACATGATGGACTCTTCAGAAGAGGTCATCATCTTCACCCAGAGATTCTGTGCGCAAAAGTTGCCGGACTTTGCATCAACTCATTTGGCAATGGCTTGAATGTAACAGACTTTTATTAATATCAAAAAGTAACGCACTAGAGCTTTAAAAACTACTCTCTTCTATTCACTGCTCAACTGTTTCTCTTCCTGTATGTAGGCCCAGAGTTTGGGTTACTAACGGGCTGATTAGTTTACTGGTTTCCTGTTTACTTAATAACTTGCTAACTGCTTTTGATTAACAGTATGGTTTCCTGGTTGACTTTGTCTGTTAACTGGTAAACTCACTGAATAGCTAGACCCTCCTCCACAACACTATGGAAGAGGGTCTGGCTAGTCCACACAGCATTCCTGGATGGGAGGAAAACCTGCTCTGGTTTTTTGGCATTTCTTTAAATGAATCTTTGTGGGCGTGGCTAAGCTCCGTACAGAGCCACGGTGCCTATGCTAAATAGTCTCAAGAAGGAACTTGTTTTGGTGGAACATGTGAACGTTCAAAAGTAGTTTTAGTCGTGCAACAGAAAACTCAGATTGGACAGATAGTCTAGCTAGCTGTCTGGATTTACCCTGCAGAGATCTGAGGAGCAGTTAACCATAGTCATCACAAATCCACCGGAGGTTAGAACGCCAACACAGAGACAGAGGAAGGGGACGACATGAAAAGACATCTGTCCGGTGGAATTTCCTGCAACACCGGAGTAATCCCAGAAGTGGAACGTAAAGGATATAGACTACTGGTTTGCTTCCATGCAGACTGGTTTCAGACATTTTATTCTTGTTTACTGGCAGATATATTGGCTGAAATGGCAGTATAACCATTTAAGCATTGGATGCTCAGCCAAGAGTCTGGAGATGTTCTTCCCAATTTACAGCAGCTATTTGGTTTTAACCCTCATTTTGACTTCCCGTTGACCGTGCAACGTTAATTTTTTTGACACTTTTGTGGCTTTTCATCTTGTCTTTTGTAACTTTTTTTTTTTTTTACAAGTTTTTTTTTCACTCTTCCAATGTCTTTGTCGATATTTTCGGCCCTTTTTTTAAGTTTTTGTTGTTCTTTTATCAATTTATTTTTCTTCAAACGCTATAAAATTGGATTAAAAACACCCAAATTGAATTTAAAGTAGTAAACTGATCATTTATTTAACTTGTGAATAGTGTTGTAGGGAACCATCCACGTGGTCAGATTTCTTTGAAGATTATTTTTTTCGGGCATTTTAGACCTTTGATTGACAGGACAGCTGAATACATAAAAGGGGAGAGAAAGGGGGAATGACCAAAGGTCAGAGTTGAACCCACGGCCCACTGCGTCTAGGAGTAAACCTCTCTATATGGGCGCACGCTCTACCGACTGAGCTATCCGGGCACCCGAAAATCGGACAGATTTGACCCAAGGACAACAGGAGGCTAAGGGTGTAAGTGATATTTGATAATAGAATATGCCTAATAAAAATCTGTAGGCTACAACATTTTGGAGAAAAACAAGGTAGCTGCCGAGGAAAAGAATCATCCCGGTGAGCCAACATCCAGTTTTATATTAATAACTGTTCTCCAACGGTAGGGTTGGGCATCGAGAACCAATTCCTAATTGGAATCGTTTCTGTATTGGAATCGTTTGGAGGATTTGGTTTCAAATCCGATCATCACTTCCCAATTTAACATGCGCAAGTTTGGGTTTCCGTAGCGGCCAGGTGCTTGTTGTGTTTGCAGCCATGGAGCACGGTAAGCGGAGCTCTAGTCTGGCTTTATTTTACGTTGAAAAAGCTGTAAAACTGCAACCCACCTTTGAATCAAAATAAAACTTTCCTCTTATTTGTGAAAGTAGGCATGTGACCCGTTTCAACTCCACCCCTCAAAGAATCGGAATCGAGAATCGATGAGAACCGGAATCGAAAGGAAGAATTGGAATCAGAATCGTTAAAATACAAACGATGCCCAACCCTACCCAACGGTAGCCTGACGAGCATCAGCCCCACATCCATATGTTGAGGTCTGGGAACTCCCCATTGGTCAGGGCTCAATCTGAGGGGGCGGGATAAACGGTTGTCTTTCAAATTCTCTCTGCACGCAATAGGATAGCTCTACAACCAATCAGAGCAACGCTAGTTGATAGATTAAACTTTAAACTCCCAACACATCTTCCTTAAGAATGACTTCAGTGTCGTTCTTTGTTCTTTTCTCAAAGAAAAGCTGAACTCCAAGTCTTCCAGAAGAAGATATTACATTGTGTATAAGTCTTTACACGATGTGATTGGCCTGACCAGAGTTTGGTTTGTCCAGCTCGCAA
The DNA here is from genome assembly GCA_025617405.1 of Perca schrenkii. Classification (NCBI taxonomy): domain Eukaryota; kingdom Metazoa; phylum Chordata; class Actinopteri; order Perciformes; family Percidae; genus Perca; species Perca schrenkii. The sequence continues at coordinate 31,187,605 of CM046806.1, read as the reverse complement.
AGCCAAAAATTCAAATGCTATAAAATTGAATAAAGCAACCAGATTCACAGTGAACTGATCATCTTTTTTAAACAGAGGGGCTCTGCTAAATAGTCTCAGGAAGGAACTGGTTTTGGTGAAACAGAAAAGTCCACAACCAATATTAAATGAAGTTGACTGTTGACATAACACAGTAACGTGAGATATTTAAATTAGCTGACACCTTTACCAGTTTGAAAATATACAGCTGCAACACATGTAAATGAAAGTTATCTGAAATAAGTAAATATATATATATATATACATATATATATATATATATATATATATATATATATATATATATATATATATATATATGGAATTATGTACTTAACAAAAAAGTGTGAAATAACTGAAAACATGTCTTATATTTTAGATTCTTCAAAGTAGCCACCCTTTGCTTTTTTATTAATAAGGGAAATAATTCCACTAATGAACCCTGACAAAGCACACCTGTGAAGGTAAAACCATTTCAGGTGACTACCTCATGAAGCTCATTGAGAGAACACCAAGGGTTTGCAGAGTTATCAAAAAAAAGCAAAGGGTGGCTACTTTGAAGAATCTAAAATATAAGACATGTTTTCAGTTATTTCACACTTTTTTGTTAAGTACATAATTCCATATGTGTTCATTCATAGTTTTGATGCCTTCAGTGAGAATCTACAATGTAAATAGTCATGAAAATAAAAAGGAAACTCATTGAATGAGGTGTGGCCTGTACTGTATCTGTAAGTGTGTCTGTGTTTGGAGGGGTGGGGGGAGGTAACCTGCACATCAGCGCCTCTGACTCTTTACCTGCTATTGTATTAAATTGCTGTGAGCTGGCAGAACATAACGTAGCCTAATCTTGGAGATTATTCCTTCAGAGCGCTGTGCAATGCGAGAAAATCTCAGAGCTGAACCGGACAGATAGCCTACATCAGACCACGGTTAACCGTCAAGCCACTAAACCTGTATGGAAATAAACACCTCTGCTGAAATGTTAAATTCCTTAATGAGATGACAAGAGACAACTCTCTCTCCCTCTCTTTCTCTCTCTCTCTCTCTCTTTTCACACACAGTCTGGTTCTGCTGGTTGATGAACTCAGATATGTGCTGTTTAGCTGGGTGGGTAGCGCGCTGCCATGAGTCCATGAGGCTAATGTCTGATTACTCCACATTTTAATTATGATATTTTGTGATTACATTCTGATTCTGCAACGTTCTCTGTCGGGTAAATATAGAAGCACAATGTCTTCCTCCATAGGTGCCGATTTATGTTTTCCTCGTGGGTGCATGCCCTTTTAAAAAAAATAAAATAAAAGTAGTGAAAATATGTTTGCATTTCAGAACCTTAGGAAACAGACAGCGGCCGATACAAACACACTATTAACTCGATAATAAAGCTGTGAAGTTTCAACTCAGGACAGCGCCACTTCTCACAAATACAGAGAGGACTGGAGATGAGAAGTTTAACTGACCACCAACTATCGCTGACCTGATGGAGCACCACGACCGATGCTGATAGGAAGCACAAACAAATAGTTTGCAAGACAGACAAAGAAATGGCTTTTGTCAAATCAAATTTGTACACACATGCGACTGGATATATGTATGTGTGTGTGTAAGTGTGAGGTCTATAAGAGTAGATCTGAGTACATACAAGGTGTGAATATGACCTTTTTTATATTGTATGTGTGATATATGTATGTGTGGTGTAAGTGTGTGTTCTGAGGTCTATACGAGTAGATCTGAGTACATGAAAGGTTTGAATATTACCTTTTTTATATTTTATTTATTTGGTTAATGTAAATTTTACTATTCATGTATGTATGATGTATTGTGTATTTTAGTTAAGATCAGCCTGCCCAGGGACTACAGGTGAAAATTAGCTCTTGAACTAAAACCTGGTACTATGCATCTCTCCCCTCGGGGTTAATGTTTATTGTACGCTGTCCCTGTTTCTTTAAATAAATAAACTAAACTAAACCGGCAGCTCGCGGTGCTCTGTATCCAGCGTGCAGTCACCTATTCTGGGGTATCAACCGCGATCAGCTTTGTGGGAAATTAAGAACTCTCTGCACTGGTGGTGGATGTCGTCGATGCACTTGCATCATTAGCTTTGCTTTTTTAATAACATAATCTGTCCATTTAATTCTCACTCTGATTACCTAACGCACATGCATGCACTGTGTGTGTGTGTGTGTGTGTGGGGGGATGGAGGCGTTTTTATCCAAGAGATGCTGTGATTGGTGGATAGGATATGGAGCAGGGGACTGACAGCGACATAACCAATCACATTATGACAGACGCTCCACTCAGCACCAACTGCAATGTTTAATTTTAAATGAATATAGCCTGCTGGCAGTCTGGCACACGTGGGCGCTCAGTAGGGGTGGGAATCACCAGAGGCCTCACGATACGATATTATCACGATACTTATGTCACGATACGATATTATTGCGATTTTAAAGATATTGCAATATTCTGCGATATATTGCAATTTATTACCTTTTTTCCAACTTCAAATTTTTCCCCAATTTCAAATTATTTCCCCAAAAGAAAACATTGTCAACATCTGTTTTATCTAAAAAGACACATTTCTCTGTTTGTTCATCTCACTTCAATTGTATTGCTGCAAAATGTGATTGTCAAGCAGACAAACTGACCAAAACATAGAATAAAAGATCCATACTTGGCGTCTATGTATCAATACAGTATTGCCACGGAAAATATTGCGATACTATGCTGTATCGATTTTTCCCCCCACCCTTAGTGCTCAGTGGGTGCTCGGTATTTTCCGTGGGCGCCTATGTCTTCCTCCGATGTAGACGTAGCCTACACTAAGTCAATATTTAGTAGGCTATACAGTGGAGAGGCATATGAAGTGGTTCAGGGTCATTCTGGAAGTCATTTTGGGGTACACTTTGGTTTTGATAAATTCAAGCAGCAACACCACAGGCCAAGCAATCAGCACGTTTTCAACGGGCAGTGCACTAGTTTGGTTAGTGTCCGGTTCAGTCTGTGTAACCATGTTTGTGTGTGTATGTTCTGTCATCCCCTTTAAAACCCTTTTGTCTCAGAACTGTGGCCTCCCAATGAAAAACAAAAATGTATATGTAATATGTGTGTACAATTTACTGACGATGTAATCGTGTTTATAGACTGATCTGTGAATTTATCCTGACAGTTTTCTCTCAGTAATCTGAGGTCGGTCTGTGTTTCAGGTGCAGAGATGTCTCAGCTGTCTGTCCTGCTGCGGCTGACAGGTACGTTGCTCTTATGTTATTTTATTTCATTTTGTATCATTTTATTTTATCAGTCCGTCTGTGGTTTAACTTCCTTTGTCTTGGTATCGTGTGTATCTGATGACGGGTTAATGAGCTCTCTCTGTTTCTCTGCAGGCCTGTTCTTCATGATCTGCTCCACGTCTGGCTCAGAATCCAGCGGTCAGTCCTGAATATAAACTGTCTGTCTGTCTGTCTCTCTCTCTGTCTGTCTGTCTGTCTGTCTGTCTGTCTGTCTGTCTGTCTGTCTGTCTGTCTGTCTGTCTGTCTGTCTCTCTCTCTGTCTCTATGTCTGTCTGTCTCTCTCTCTCTGCCTGTCTGTCTGTCTGTCTGTCTCTCTCTCTGTCTGTCTCTATGTCTGTCTGTCTCTATGTCTGTCTGTCTCTATGTCTGTCTGTCTCTCTCTGTCTGTCTTTCTGTCTTTATGTCTGTCTGTCTGTCTCTATGTCTGTCTGTCTGTCTGTCTGTCTGTCTCACAGGTCAGATTCAAACCCTAATCTACCCACTGAGCGACTGTGTGTGTGTGTGTGTGTGTGTGTCTGAGTGTGTGTATTTCTGTATGTCTGTGTGTGTGTGTGTCTGTGTGTGTGTGTATGTGTGTGCGTGTGTGTGTGTGTGTATGTATGTCTGTGTGTGCCTGAGTGTGTATTTCTGTGTGTGTGTGTGTGTGTGTGTCTGAGTGTGTGTATGTCTGTATGTCTTTGTGTGTCCGTGTGTATGTCTGTGTCTGTGTGTGTTTGCATGCGGTGTGTCTGTATGTCTGTGTGTGTGTGTGTGTGTATGTCTGTGTGTGTCGGTATCTTTGTGTGCGCGTGTGTGTGTCTGTATGTCTGAGTGTGTATTTCTGTATATCTGTATGTATGTGTGTGTGTGTATGTCTGTGTGTGTGTGTGTATGTCTGTGTGTGTGTATGTCTGAGTGTGTGTGTGTCTGTGTGTATGTGTGTCTCTCTATTAGGTTTGTTGTAGTCATCCTCAGTTTTGTCTCTCACCGTTATATCTGATCCTGCCAATGGAAAAGCTCACTGTGTGTGTGTGTGTGTGTGTGTGTGTGTGTGTGTGTGTGTATATGTGTATGTGTGTGTGTGTGTGTGTGTGTGTGTGTGTGTGTGTGTGTGTGTGTGTGACGCGTCGCCTCTTCTTCTTTTTCCTTCTTCACTTTGGTGAGATTATTCCAGAAACAGTCTCTCTGTGTCTCTGCTCAGGCGGCTGTAACTTTAGACCTTCCTGTACGACTCGTTGTTGAACCTCAGAACTTTTCTTTCCGTGTTTATTTTGAGCCTGAATCATAAAAATGTCCGAAATTCAAACTGTGTTTCTCCCTAATAGATGAAACAGATGAAAAGCTCCTTTTATCCCGAGTCGGTCCTTTCAAAGAGCACATGTGTTACTCTCAATGAATTATTAAATAATACTCCTATTATGTAACACTAAACTTTTTTTAATCCTCCGTCGTAAATCTGAGTCGATTTCTTCCAGTTTTTGAGTCACTTTTAAAAGTGTTTTGAGTTATTTTTTGTGCTTATATTTATACATCACTTACAAGTTAACAGCTGGGAACATTATTACCGTGGAAATAACATACTTAAGTTGTTATTTTTCAGTTTATTTTCGTTAGATTTTCACTTTTGCAAGGCACTGTATCTGTCACATTCTCATTAGGGGCTGAGCCCCCCCCTAAAGGTCTGATCCTACATACCTACAGACCTTGAAACCTCGATAGGTTCTCAAATTTTAAAAATAAACTCAAGTAGCCTACTGGCTACTATCAGAACAGATCTGCAACCACTAACGACAGTGTTGCAAATTATCTGTTTTATATTTTGGTTTTAAATTTAAAGGAACACGTCGACTTATTGTGAATTTAGCTTATTCACCGTAACCCTCAGAGTTAGACAAGTCGATACATACCCTTCTCATCTCAGTGCGTGCTGTAATGCTGTCTGACGGCTCCAGCAGCATCAGGCCAGCACAGATCCTGCAGGTGACTGGTTCCAGTAATCCTACTGCTCCCAATAAGTGACAAAATAACACCATCATGTTCCTATTTACATGTTGTGATTTATAGAGTCACAGCGTGTACAAAAAACAACGTAACATGAGACACAGCCGTCTTCTAACCAGTAAACAAACCGGGAACTATATTCTCAGGCGGAAGAATATAGTACTTGGGCGGAGTGATATGCAGCAAGCCTGTCTGAGAATATAGTTCCCGGTTTGTTTACTGTTAGAAGATGGCTGTGTCTCATGTTACGTTGTTTTTTGTACACGCTGTGACTCTACAAATCACAACATGTAAATAGGAACATGTTGGTGTTATTTTGTCACTTTTGTCACAATTCGGAGCAGTAGGCTAGTTGGAACCAGTTACCTGCAGGATCTGTGCTAAGCTAAGCTAATGCTGGAACCGTCAGACAGCGTTATAGCACGCACTGAGATGAGAAGGGTATGTATGAACTTGTCTGACTCTGGGGGTTACGGTGAATAAGATAAATTCACAATAAGTTGGCGTGTTCCTGTAATATTTTTGGATATGTATGTATTGTGATGTTTTATGTGGTGTATATGTAATGTATGTTATTTTATTTGTTTACCTGCCCAGGGACAGCAGATGTAAACTAGCTATTAGCTAACTCTGGTGCAATTACTCGTGCATTGTCAGTGTAAAAATAAACAATAAAATGAAAAATGAAATGACCCATTGTCCCCAATGTTGAAACCATAGACTGTATAGGCCTAATATTAATGGACAGAGCATGTGCGACGTCACCCATTGGTTTGTGGAGATCTGCTATGAGTCATCGAGTTTGCCGTTATCCTGGTTGCAATTTTAGACGAGCGGGAGGAGCCCTTACACTCAACGTTAGACACTTTCCCTGGCGATCACATCATAGCCACGCCCTAAAACACCCCCTGCTTTATCGCTGATTTTAAAATCAACGAGACCGTAATTCAAAAAATTATCATCATTCTGTGTTGCAGAAGACTTAAAACTAGCGATTGAGACCATGAACGCAGTGATTAGTGACGATTCTCTCCGACCAATCAGCAGTCTGCAGGTTTGTCACCTTTTGGTATCAGCTCAGCTGGGAACCTCGACTGAGGTGGTACTAAAAGTACCTGTTAGCAGGTACCAGGGACTTTTTTTCTTAATGGAAAACCAAAAAAGGCGAGTAGAGTCGAGTCGAGTTGACCATGTAATGGAAAAACGCAAATAGACTTCTACAGAAACCGACCTCCTTTTGTAACTGCACGTGTTGCCCCCTGCTGGAATTCAGGTAGAAATACAGGTTTAAGGAGTCTGTCACTGCCCGACTTGCGCCAATTAGACTACAAGATGATAACGGCTTTTTGAGCGTTTGAATGTTAGCAATCAAACAATCATAGATAGCTAAAACGTTTTTGAAATGACTGCTGCTGCTGGCTACAAGTTAGCAATCAAACACAAGGAAGGCTGTCACTTGAAAGGCGTTTTGAGCTAACGTTAGCAATCAAACAATCATAGATAGCTACAACGTTTTTGAAATGATTTCCATCTTTTGTTATTGTATGTAAAGAGATTTTTTTTTTATGGATTTCACAAATGTCAGTAAGACACGTTATGCCCTAAACAGTTTAAATCTGAGAATGCGCAACTCACATCTGCGCTATTGGGTAGAGACGGAGTCTCCCCCTGCTGGTAGTCAGATATAATGCAGGTTTAAGGAGTCTCCCCCTGCTGGTAGTCAGATATAATGCAGGTTTAAGGAGTCTCCCCCTGCTGGTAGTCAGATATAATGCAGGTTTAAGGAGTCTCCCTCTACTGTTAGTCAGATATAATGCAGGTTTAAAGAGTCTCCCCCTGCAGGAATTCAGAGAAAAAGCAGGTTTAAGGCACTTCTGCATTTGCAGCACTTCGCCGAACCAGATGCTTTTTCCATAAATATTAACAGTCTATGGTTGAAACAGAACCTACATCCTTGTCTGTGTGTGTTGCTGCTCAGTGCCGTACCCGGTGACCTGTGTGACCCGTGGAGCTGATCTGGTGGAGGACGGCTTGGTGGTTCTGTGTCCTCCTGACTGCACACAGAGGAGTGTGTCGGTGTTCGGGACCGGGATCTATGCCTCCGTCTCCTCCGTCTGTGGAGCGGCCATCCACAGGTAGGACTTCTTTAAAGTTTCATCCTGCTGTCTGTGTCTTCGTATACCGTTTCTCTCTCTCTCTCTCTCTGGATTGCTCCATATCGCTGGTTCACATCTTTCTTGGAATCAGCGTGTTCAGGGCCACCGTCCGTACTATATAGTGAATGAAATCAACCGCGGGGAATTTGCACACCACTACAAAATGGTGAACACACACACTACAGGGCACAGCCAGTGTTTTGCAGCTGCAGATGTGATGTAACAACGAGCCGCGTGAGTCCTGCTGTCTGCTGAACCTCAACAATACACCAACACCACGAAGGAATGTGCGGGACTGGAGGATTAACTCTCAACCCTGAACGACCTCGTCGGTGCTTTGCAGAGGGCCGCAGGGGGAAAACCTCCTTCCCAGAGCCATAGAGAGAGAAGAGTTGAGACACTCTTTGATCTCGCTGGTGGTTCACGTAAGCCTGTATTGTTCCAAAAACACGCCAAGCTGTCATCTTCTTCTATGGGACTGACAGCAGCGATTGCGATATTGAATGGTAAATATAAATGAAAACACATACCCCAAGTACTTTCTTGACTGTTATTGCATTATTGCATATTTATAAATGTCCGTTTTACATTTGGAGTGGTAGGGTGACAACTGAAAGCTATGAATAAGTATTACTTAGGCCACGTCCACATGTACCAAAACAATCTTTTTTATTTCCCAGTCTTCCCTGGCATCGTTTCAAGAATATATGCATCCAAATTAGAGTGCGGATCGGGGCCGCATTTTTATGTCCGAGCCCGGTCCGTGTCTGACAGAGTAGTAAGATATTTATGTCCGAGCCCGACACAGTTAAAATCTAATTTTTTTTTATTTAGACGCGCTTGGTCGGGACTTTTGCGGTCACTATTTGATGCTCTCGGGACTCCCTTCTAGCCCTGTGTCAGCATATTCAGACCTGCTTGGTCGGGACTCTTGGCATAACTTTTTAGACATTCTGGGTTGGGACCTTTGGTGTCACTATTTGACACTCTCGGGACTCATGTCTAGCCCTTTGGCGGCATATAAAGACGTGCTTGGTCAGGACTCTTGGCATCACTTTTTAGGCATTCTGGGTTGGGACCTTTGGCGTCACTATTTGATGCTCTCGGGACTCGCTTCTATGCGTGTCAGCATATTCAGACCTGCTTGGTCGGGACTCTTGTGAGATTCTGGATCGGGACTTTTGGCGTCACTACTTGATGCTCTCTGGACTCATGTCTAGCCCTTTGGAGTCATATTAAGACGTGCTTGGTCAGGACTCTGGGTATCACTTTTTGCCCCCCCCTGACGGGACTTTTGGCGTCACTATTACGACGTACATAGAGGGAGGGATATCTGTGAACAGAACTCTCTTTACTAGTTACCAGTTGCTGCATCGGCTTCAAGACCCTAGTACTTACATACAGGGCCATGAACGGATCAGCCCCAGCTTACATCCAGGACATGGTCAAACCATACACCCCAACCCACCCACTCCACTCTGCATCAGCCAACCTGCTTGCTGCCCCCCCACAGCGAGGGAGAACTAATCACTCAACCAGATCCAGACCGTTCACTGTCCTAGCTCCTAAATGGTGGAACGAGCTCCCCATCGACATCAGGATGGCCGAATACCTACACATCTTCCGCCGAACGCTAAAAACGCATAAAAAATATAAAATAAAGAAAGATTTTTGAAGCTGCACTTTCATATGTCTCTTTGTAGCTTTGCTTATTTAAAGCTAATGTACAGTACAGGCCAAAAGTTTGGACACACCTTCTCATTCAATGTGTTTTTTTATTTATTTTCATGACTATTTACATTGCAGATTCTCACTGAAGGCATCAAAACTATGAATGAACACATATGGAATTATGTACTTAACAAAAAAGTGTGAAATAACTGAAAACATGTCTTATATTTTAGATTCTTCAAAGTAGCCACCCTTTGCTTTTTTATTAATAAGGGAAATAATTCCATTAATGAACCCTGACAAAGCACACCTGTGAAGGTAAAAACCATTTCAGGTGACTACCTCATGAAGCTCATTGAGAGAACACCAAGGGTTTGCAGAGTTATCAAAAAAAAGCAAAGGGTGTCTACTTTGAAGAATCTAAAATATAAGACATGTTTTCAGTTATTTCACACTTTTTTGTTAAGTACATAATTCCATATGTGTTCATTCATAGTTTTGATGCCTTCAGTGAGAATCTACAATGTAGATAGTCATGAAAATAAAAGGAAACGCATTGAATGAGAAGGTGTGTCCAAACTTTTGGCCTGTACTGTACTTGCACTTACTACTTGTTGACTGGAGTTTGAACCTTCACAGTTGAATGCAATTAATTGTAAGTCGCTTTGGATAAAAGCGTCAGCTAAATGACATGTAGTGTAGTGTAATGTAACATTGCTGTTTCCAATGATTTTTTTTGTGTAAGTTTTTAAATGTGTCTCTGCTCTACAGGGGGGTTCTGGGTCCGTCCGGCGGCCCCGTCAGAGTTAACAAGATGCAGGGACGACACAACTACATGAGCTCCTACTCCCACGGGATCCAATCACAGGCGCTGTCCCGCTGGAGCGCGTCCTTCAACCTCTCCAGTAGGTGGAGCCGTCTCGGCCGTTCATCCATTGGTTGATCGTCCTGTGCAGTTTAAAAAAAGATGGTTTTTGATTGTTGGTCCAACAAGACAAGACGTTTGAAGACACTTTAAAGGTCCCATGGCATGAAAATGTCACTTTATGAGGTTGTTTAACATTAATATGCGTTCCCCCAGTCTGCCTATGGTCCCCCAGTGGCTAGAAATGGTGATAGGTGTAAACCGAGCCCTGGGTATCCTGCTCTGTCTTTGAGAAAATTAAAGCTCAGATGGACCAATCAGGAATCTTCTCCTTATGAGGTCATAAGGATCAAGGTTACTCCCCTTTCTCTGCTTTGCCCGCCCAGAGAATTTGGCCCACCCATGAGAGAGAGAGAGAGACATCATGGCTTTCAAACAAGAAAAGTGACAGTTGGTCAAGACCACACCCCCACCCTCCACCTTGCCCCCCCCACTCTCCTCCTCAATAGCTACAGACACAGAAATGGTACATCCTAAGGAAAGCTCATTGTGGGACTGGCTCTAGTGGCTGTAGTTCTGCACCAAAGCTGAATTTCGGGAAAGAGACTTCAGATACAGTATTAGGGGACCACTAAGGTCTATATAAAAGAGACTTCAGATACAGTATTAGGGGACCACTAAGGCCTATATAATAGAGACTTCAGATACAGTATTAGGGGACCACTGAGGTCTATATAAAAGAGACTTCAGATACAGTATTAGGGGACCACTAAGGTCTATATAAAAGAGACTTCAGATACAGTATTAGGGGGACCACTAAGGCCTATATAAAAGAGACTTCAGATACAGTATTAGGGGGACCACTAAGGTCTATATAAAAGAGACTTCAGATACAGTATTAGGGGACCACTAAGGTCTATATAAAAGAGACTTCAGATACAGTATTAGGGGACCACTAAGGTCTATATAAAAGAGACTTCAGATACAGTATTAGGGGACCACTAAGGTCTATATAAAAGCATCCAAAGAGCACCATGTCATGGGACCTTTAAGATACACAAAGACAGATATCGGCATTACACTTTTGCCGTTGTTTACTGACATTGAGATTTTTTTGTATTACAAGTTTTGTGAAATGTTATGTTTCAATATGCAAATGAGGCATTATCTAATGCTTACTTTTGGTGAATTTAGGAGAAATGTACAGACACAGATGAACAAAGTGTAGTCGAATAAATCTTTTATTTCTGCTAAGACATGTTATTGAAGATAAAGAGCACAAAATGTATGACCTGAACCAGTCCATGAAAAATGTTTTTGCCTTTAATGACAAAAAACAATCCCAACTCAATGGCTTGTTCTGGAGCTTTCAACTGTGTGTGTGTGTGTGTGTGTGTCTCTGTCTGTCTGTCTCCGTGTGTGTGTCCGTCTGTGTGCCTGTGTGTGTGTGTCCATGTATGTCTGTGTGAGCGTTTGTGTGTACGTGCCTGTGTGTGTGTGTGTGTGTGTGTGTGTGTGTGTGTGTGCATGCATGTGTGTGTGCATGCCTGTGTGTGTGTGCATGCATGTGTCTGTGTGTGTGTGTATGTGTGTGCATGCGTGTGTGTGTGCATGCCTGTGTGTGTGTGTGTGCGTGCCTGTGTGTGCGTCCCTGTGTGTGTGCGTCCCTGTGTGTGTGTCTGCATGTCCGCTTGTGTGTTTGTGTGCGTCCCTGTGTGTGTGTGTGTGTGTGTGTGTGTGTGTGTGTGTGTGTGTGTGTGTCCAGAGCCTGTTAATGTGCCTCTGGAGTTGACCAGCGATACCAGTACCACAGCTCTGCCTGCAGCCGTACAACCAGGTAAATTATAGCGCTGTCTCCTAGAACGTTCAGTTTTACATAAGTTAAATAACCTGGCCATGTACAGTAGTGTCAGTTAAGTTTTTCTTGAAGGTTTTAGTTTTTATTTAGTTTCAGGAATGCAGCGTTTGTCTATATCTTTTCCTGAAGCTTACAGAAACAGCAGTGTAATGTTTCCACCACACAGACTGTGTTACTAGCATGTATGTGTGTGTGTGTGTGTGTGTGTGTGTCTGTATGCGTGCGTGTGTCTGTGTGTGTGTGTGTCTGTATGCGTGCGTGTGTCTGTGTGTGTGTGTGTGTGTCTGTATGCGTGCGTGTGTGTGTGTGTGTCTGTGTGTGTGTGTGTCTGTATGCATGCGTGTGTCTCTGTGTGTGTGTGTGTCTGTGTGTGTGTGTGTGTGTGTGTGTGTCTGTATGCGTGCGTGTGTCTGTGTGTGTGTGTGTGTGTCTGTATGCGTGCGTGTGTGTGTGTGTGTCTGTGTGTGTGTGTGTGTCTGTATGCATGCGTGTGTCTCTGTGTGTGTGTGTGTCTGTGTGTGTGTGTGTGTCTGTATGCGTGCGTGTGTCTGTGTGTGTGTGTGTGTGTGTGTGTGTGTGTGTCTGTGTGTGTGTGTGTGTCTGTATGCGTGCGTGTGTCTGTGTGTGTGTGTGTGTGTGTGTGTGTGTGTCTGTGTGTGTGTGTGTGTCTGTGTGTGTGTGTGTCTGTGTCTGTGTGCGTGTGTGTGTCTGTATGCGTGCGTGTGTCTGTGTGTGTGTGTGCGTGCGTGTGTTGCAGCAAAGAAACCCCTGAAGAAACCGTCGGTGAAGAAAGCTCTGACAGGTGGAAATAAAGGTAAACTGCATGCTCGGAGGTTTAGTTGTTTTTTGGAGGTTTTTGCTGCAGGATGTGAACTAAGATTGTTCACCTAGTTATTGTGCACACTGTGTGTGTGTGTGTGTGCGTGCACGTGTGTGCGTGTGCAGACTGTCAGATGGATATCGCCATGGTGATCGACAGCAGCAACAACATTGGACAGCGCAGGTTCAACCTGCAGAAGAACTTTGTCGCCAAACTGGCCGCCATGTTGAGAGTCGGATCAACGGGACCCCATATAGGGCTGATCCAGGCCAGGTCAGACACACATACGCACACATAGGCCTACAGACAGATTAACAAAATGATCTTATATTTAACAAAATAAGAGCAATAAAGAGAATTTTGTGCAAAAATGGTTCAAGCAAGTCAATCTATTCCAAAGGTTTTTAAATCTCTGTGTATTGAATTAAAGGGTAAGTTTGGTATTGTTTAACCTGGACCCTATGTTCCCATGTTTTGGAATCTGAGTGACTACAGACCTTTACTTTAACTGATTTAAGTACATGGTATTGATAATACTGACATTGTGTGTGCAGTGATTCTCCGAGGACCGAGTTCTTACTGACTAACTACACTCAGCCTAAAGAGCTGCTGTTTGCCATCAAGGAGCTGGCCTACCTGGGCGGAGACACCAACACAGGTAGTACGCACGCACACACACACACACACACACACACACACACACACACACACACACACACACACACACACACACACACACACACACGCGCATTTGTACTTTTTATACAGAGCCAGTCATACTCTGAAAGCCACGCCCACCAGAGCTTAAAAACCAATCGGCGCCACAATATACAGTACAGGCCAAAAGTTTGGACACACCAATGTGTTTTTTTATTTATTTTCATGACTATTTACATTGTAGATTCTCACTGAAGGCATCAAAACTATGAATGAACACATATGGAATTATGTACTTAACAAAAAAGTGTGAAATAACTGAAAACATGTCTTATATTTTAGATTCTTCAAAGTAGCCACCCTTTGCTTTTTTTTGATAACTCTGCAAACCCTTGGTGTTCTCTCAATGAGCTTCATGAGGTAGTCACCTGAAATGGTTTTACCTTCACAGGTGTGCTTTGTCAGGGTTCATTAGTGGAATTATTTCCCTTATTAATAAAAAAGCAAAGGGTGGCTACTTTGAAGAATCTAAAATATAAGACATGTTTTCAGTTATTTCATACTTTTTTGTTAAGTACATAATTCCATATGCGTTCATTCATAGTTTTGATGCCTTCAGTGAGAATCTACAATGTAAATAGTCATGAAAATAAAAAGGAAACACATTGAATGAGAAGGTGTGTCCAAACTTTTGGCCTGTATTGTAGTTCTACTGGAACATAGGGTCAGTTTCAGCAAATATGACAGAAAGTAAGTTTTATAAGACTTACCTACTGCATCTTTAACTGGTTTCCTGTCTTGGGATTAGGTAAGGCCATCATGCACACGGCCGAGACCTTCTTCAGCCAGGAGAAGGGCGGGAGGCGAGGTCACCCGCGGGTGATGATGGTGCTGATTGACGGCTGGCCGTCCGACGACCTGGAGCAGGCGGCCATGTTGGCCAGAGAGTCAGGCATCAACGTCTTTCTGGTGTCTGTGGCCAAACCGGCGCCCGAGGAGCTCGCCATGGTGCGAGACAAGGACTTTGTGAAGAAGGTGCACACTTCATTTTCTGTGTGTCTGTGTGTGTCTGTGTCTCTGTTTAGGCAGCAAACGTTCACAAAAAAGATCATGATTTAGGTTTGAAAGAAGTACTTTGCATAGATACAGTACAGGCCAAAAGTTTGGACACACCTTCTCATTCAATGTGTTTTTTTCTTTATTTTCATGACTAAATACATTGCAGATTCTCACTGAAGGCATCAAAACTATGAATGAACACATATGGAATTATGTACTTAACAAAAAAGTGTGAAATAACTGAAAACATGTCTTATATTTTAGATTCTTCAAAGTAGCCGCCCTTTGCTTTTTTATTAATAAGGGAAATAATTCCACTAATGAACCCTGACAAAGCACACCTGTGAAGGTAAAACCATTTCAGGTGACTACCTCATGAAGCTCATTGAGAGAACACCAAGGGTTTGCAGAGTTATCAAAAAAAAGCAAAGGGTGGCTACTTTGAAGAATCTAAAATATAAGACATGTTTTCAGTTATTTCACACTTTTTTGTTAAGTACATAATTCCATATGTGTTCATTCATAGTTTTGATGCCTTCAGTGAGAATCTACAATGTAAATAGTTATGAAAATAAAAAGGAAACACATTGAATGAGAAGGTGTGTCCAAACTTTTGGCCTGTACTGTGCGTGATGTACTGACAGTAGTCTAATTTATTGTAGTGGGTGTACTGTACCACATATATATATATTTATTTTTACGGTCAGTCTATCTCGCTCCACACACTCGCTACGTACACACTACGCAGTGCGCTCAGCGAGATTGGGGTTGATAAAAGATGACAAACGTCTCTCGGCATGTTCTGCAGTGTTGTTCAGTTTGCTGTCACACTACTCGACCCCGTATTTGCGAAAACAAATAACTGAAATTAAAGTTCTGTCACAAAACTATGTTGGTATGTATCATTGCACATTTTTAAGTGGCTATACGGAAATCCTGGAGCTTTTCTAGTAACAATAAGTAATAATAACATTAACTTTTAACGTTAAATTTCTCATACCTGCCCAGGGACTACTGGTGGAAATTAGCAATTGTTGCTATAACCTGGCCCAAGACATATTCTCTTGTTTAACAAGTTTAATGTTTATTTGTGCATTGTCCTTGTTTCAAATAAATCAATTTCCAATTCCAATTCCAACTTTGGGGTTTCCCACCAGACCTGAACAGCGATCTCCTGTGTTTTTGGACCCATCCACCCCGAACCTCCTTCACTGAAGATAATTCAAACATTAGAGTACATGTTTCCGTGTTTCCTCTTCCCTCAGGCGGTGTGTAAGGACAACGGTTTCTTCAGTTATTTGATCCCCAGCTGGTTCAGCACCACCAAACATGTCAAACCTCTGGCTCAGAAGCTCTGCTCGCTGGACAGTCTGCTCTGCAGTAAGACACAACCCAACAGTTCACGGTGGCAAAAAGTTGAGCGGTAAAAATGTGGATGTGCAAAATAAAATAAACGTGATGTTTTAAGGTAAAACCTGCTACAACTCTGTGAACATCGGGTTCCTCATCGATGGTTCTTCCAGCGTCGGAGAAGGAAACTTCCAGCTGGTCCTGGAGTTCCTGGCGGGGATCGCCAGAAGCTTTGACATCTCAGACATCGGCGCTCACATCGGTCAGCTTCACAGGATGAAAATGATTTGATTCAGTCACTACGTTTACATGCAGCCAATAACGCGTTCAAAACCGGAATATTAGCAATAACCCGGTCGCGCACGGCCATGTAAACACCGGCAAAAACCCGAATATGCTACCCGGGTTACCCCTTTTCTAACCCGAAATTTTGGTCATGTAAACGCGTATCGGCATATCCCCATCAAAAGGAACATTGATTTGTGTTCTGCGCATGTTCTATTCGCAAGGAATATCTTGGTCTTTTGAGTAGAGGAACTTCTTGTATGCGCCAGAAAACATAGTTATAATAATAATGATATACTAAAATAATATAAATATACATATATATATGTATATATATATATATATGTATATATATATATATATATATATATATATATATATATATATATATATGTATATATATATATATATATATATATGTATATATATATATATATATATATATATATATATATATATATATATATATATATATATATATATGTATATATATATGTATATATATATATATATATGTATATATATATGTATATATATATATATATATATATATATATATATATATATATATATATATATATATATATATATATATATATATATATATATATATATATATATATATATATATGTATGTATGTCAATGCAGAAAACCTGCGCGCAGTATACCGGAAGTAAACAAACAGTAGAGGTAAACATGGCGAGACACAGCACCACACCACACTTTTGGAGCGAGGAGGAAACCAGTTTCTTTATTAGTGTGGTGAAAACCAGGAATATAATGTCTTCTGTTGACGGCAGAAAGTACCGAGATAGTGAGATTTATAAGAAGGTGACCGAGAAGTTGTTGCGTCTTAAGGTTGTCCGTACGTCCAGACGCTAACCGCGCGTCGCCGTTTACATCGGGATATTGCCAATTGATAACAAACTCCACGTATACAGGAGTAACTCTCTCTGCTCACGCATGTAAACGGGTTATTCCGAATGTTTCAGAAACCCGAATAGTGACCTTAACCCGACCATAACCCGAAAATTGACAGCTTGTAAACGTAGTCATTGAGTCATTGAGATGCTGATTGGCTGGCTGGCTGGCTGACTGACTTGTGTGTTGGATGTCCAGGTGCGGTGCAGTTCACCTACGATCAGAAGCTGGAGTTTGGCCTGTTTGAACACTCCAACAAAGAGGACTCCGTCAACGCCGTGAGAAGAATCTCCTACATGAGCGGAGGAACCGCTACCGGAGCCGCCATCACCTACACCACCCAAAACCTGTTCAGGTAACAAACGTAAGACTGTAAATATTAAAAGAAGAAGCTTCCGAGTCTAAAAACTGAAGCCAATGCTGAAGCTTCTTAAAGGAACACGCCGACTTATTGGGAATTTAGCTTATTCACCGTAACCCCCAGAGTTAGACAAGTCCATACATACCCTTCTCATCTCAGTGCGTGCTGTAATGCTGTCTGACGGCTTCAGCGGCATCAGGCCAGCACAGATCCTGCAGGTGAATGGTTCCAGTAATCCTACTGCTCCCAATAAGTGACAAAATAACACCAACATGTTCCTATTTACATGTTGTGATTTATAGAGTCACAGCGTGTACAAAAAACAACGTAACATGAGACACAGCCATCTTCTAACAGTAAACAAACCGGGAACTATATTCTCAGGCGGAAGAATATAGTACTTGGGCGGAGTGATATGCTCGCAGCAAGCCTGTCTGAGAATATAGTTCCCGGTTTGTTTACTGTTAGAAGATGTCTGTGTCTCATGTAACGTTGTTTTTTGTACACGCTGTGACTCTACAAATCACAACATGTAAATAGGAACATGTTGGAGTTATTTTGTCACTTTTGTCACAATTTGGAGCAGTAGGCTAGTTGGAACCAGTTACCTGCAGCATCTGTGCTAGGCTAAGCTAATGCTGGAGCCGTCAGACAGCGTTACAGCACACACTGAGATGAGAAGGGTATGTATGGACTAGTCTAACTCTGGGGGTTACGATGAATAAGCTAAATTCACAATAACTCGGCGTGTTCCTTTAAAGGAGAACTCTGAGCAATTTTTACGTTAATCTTAATCGCTATAAATATGTGAGTACTGTCGATAGCAAAGAAAACGAACAGAATCGGTCTTAGGAAACTGGAGTTGCTGCAGCTAATGCCCATAGCTCCCAGTTAGCTGGTTAGTTTTGGAGGCATAACATAAAGAGTGCCTTGGTGCCTCTTAACAGACACAAAATGCAATTAAAATGTTTGTGCAACATGAACAGGTCTCTTAAGTGACAACAAGATGCGTTTTCAACTCATACCTCCTGGCGGTTGCTATAGCTCGCCGTGCTAGTTGGTAGCTGCCGTTGGGGAGGGAGTGTGTTCAGCCAGGCAGGCTTCTGTGATAACCCACATGCAGCAGTTCAGTGTGTATTTGTAGCATATACAGTACAGGCCAAAAGTTTGGTCACACCTTCTCATTCAATGCGTTTTTTAATTTATTTTTATGACTATTTACATTGTAGATTCTCACTGAAGGCATCAAAACTATGAATGAACACATATGGAATTATGTACTTAACAAAAAAGTGTGAAATAACTGAAAACATGTCTTATATTTTAGATTCTTCAAAGTAGCCACCCTTTGCTTTTTTTGATAACTCTGCAAACCCTTGGTGTTCTCTCAATGAGCTTCATGAGGTAGTCACGTGTGCTTTGTCAGGGTTCATTAGTGGAATTATTTCCCTTATTAATAAAAAAGCAAAGGGTGGCTACTTTGAAGAATCTAAGTAGAATCTAAGTTAAATTTTAGTGATCCATTATCTGTTTAAAACACGTTCTATTAAAGAAAAGATACAAAATAAATATTTGTGTGTGCTGTAAAGTGGTTAGAAAAAATGAAATCTGAATCGGCCTAGAAAGCTGTAATCGTTGCATCTCTAATAGGAATACAACTGGGAAGTTTGGTGTATGTAAGTGCTGCTAAAGTGGAGATTTCTGGCTCAGAAGGGGTGGACTTAATCATGGAGTAATGTTTGCACTGCTGACATTTCTCTCTGCAGGATTCATTGAGTGGACGAGGAAAACGCCCGAATTACAAGTTAAACTGAATGTGTCTTTTACACCGCCAGGCGAACGGGACCGGGCCGCAACTTCCTCATTGTGGTGACGGACGGCCAATCATATGACGACGTCAGAGGCCCCGCGATGGCTGCACAGAAGCAAGGTGTGTGTCCCGATTGTGGGTTTTCTGTAGTAGTTCAAATCAATTCAATTTTATTTATAGTGTCAAATAATAACAGAGTTATCTCGAGACACTTTACAGATAGAGTAGGTCTAGACCACACGTGTCAAACTCATGGCCCGCGGGCCAAATCAGGCCCCTCGCAGGTTTTGATCCGGCCCGCATTTCAATTTAGGTTCACAATAAATTTAGGCCCACCAAGTTTTTGGTGCTTTTATTTCATTTTTTCACATTTTTTCACATTTTTTCACATTTTTTTAAATTTTTTGACATTTTTTGACATTTTTTTGACATTTTTTTGACATTTTTGGGCGGTTTATGCGCTTTTTTTCAATGCTTTAGGCACTTTGTTTTAACGATTTGGATGCTTTGCTCAATGTTTTGCCACTTTTTTGGAAGTTTTTGACGCTTTTTACAATGTTTTTTTTTGTTGGCCTTTTTTAAAACTTTTTTGGCGCATTATTCAACGTATTTGTCGCTGGCTGAGGAACTTTATTGCCAAACTTTTTTGGGCTTTATGAGGCCCAAAATGTAAGTGAGAAGACTACAGTATATGAGACATGGAATAATACAGTAAAAATATTTGACTTTTTCTTTTAAATAAACACACGTCAATAATCTCTACGTGTCTGGCCCTCAATGGGATTCTCATTTTCCAGTGTGGCCCTCTGGGAAAATGAGTTTGACACCCCTGGTCTAGACTACACTCTATAATTTACAAAGCCCCAACAATTCCAGTATTCCCAGTTGTTTCCTGTTTTATTTTGTACTCTGTTTTCTCCCATGTCATGTCTTGTTTTACATCCTGCCTTGTGTTTTCCCGCCTTTGTGATTGTCTGCCCCGCCCTGATGTGTCTCACCTGTTCCTCGTTTCACCCTCGTTACCTTGTGTATTTATGCTACGTTTACACGTGGCCGGCTATTTTCATAAACAGAAATTTCAACCCCTCCGTTCTCAGAAAAGTGTTTGTTTACATCACATGTGTCAAACTCAAGGCCCGTGGGCCAAATCCGGCCCCTCGCAGATTTAGATCTGGCCCGTATATCAATTTGGGTTCACAATACATGTTGGCCCGCCTAGTTGTGCACCAAATCAAAAACACAGGAAAGTGTTTTTTAAACTGTAATTACCTGACATTCAGAACAGAATTTGGGCAGATTTGCTGACGCTGAGACTCAGAAATTCCCCCAGAAGAAGCAAAGAGAGAGTTTTCATATTCAGGTTGAGAATAGGGGTTGTTAAAAAAAATAGTTTTTCTTGATTTGCTAAATTCTCTGATGGCTAAGGAACTATTTTGATGACTTTTGTAGTGCTTCACGTCAACAAAAATGCGACAAAACGCAAGAAATTTACCAAAAGGTGACAAATGTCTGAAAAAGCCACAAAAAAAAACAAAAATGAGGAAAAAAGCTCACACACTTCTGTCAGTATACTGCTAATGTGCACTGAGCACTTCCTGCTGTAGTGCCCACTTTGGAGGGTTATTGTCGTCCCAAACGGACCACTTATGTTAAAACACTTGCCGGAAACAACGAGCGATCGGCTCGGCTCGCAGCCTCTGAAAATCTGACGAAAATCTCTTAAACTGACATTTGTTCATCATCCTGGTACTTTCAGTGCACTGACTTTTTGCGTTATCTACACGATATACTTAAAACTCACTACTTGAAGTATGCAAGTAGGCGCTCTGAGACACAGCCACGTCTGGCCCTTGGTGTGATTCTCCTTTTCCAGTGTGGCCCTCTGGGAAAATGAGTTTGACACACCTGGTTTACATATACTTGTGTATATATGCCGTGGATGGGGTCAAGAGCACGCCAGACCTGTAGGTGGCGGTGTAACGAGAAGCTCAAGCCCACGTTAGCCAATCAGAATCCCGACAATAGCAAACATGCAAACAAAGTTTTCCAAAATCTCCACTTTGGCCAGAAATTTTAGAAATAATCGTTTTTTGTGATAAAAACAGGGTTTTCGTGTAAATGAGAGGCCAAACCGCAGGAAAATATCGGCATTTTCACTTTGTGTAAACGGGGCCTTAGTCTCTGTATTGTCTTTGTCTGTTGTCAGATCATTGTGTGTGTGTGTGTGCGTGCATGCGTGTGTGTCTATTTCTACCCAGGTTGTCTCGGTGTTTCGGTTTATTTTGATTCCTTCTCTATTGGCTGTTGAAACAGGAGACGTCTCTTATGTTGTAAAACCAGCTTCTGGAGACTCGACCAGCTGAATCCTCTATAGACCTTTTTCATGGCATACATGTTGAGATGTCATAGTAGGAAAAGCACAGGTGTGTTCAAACCCATTACTGATGGCTGCATTCCACTTAGGAGAGACCCTGGTATTAAACCATTACTGATGGCTGCATTCCACTTAGTAGAGGCCCCGGTATTAAACCATTACTGATGGCTGCATTCCACTTAGAAGAGACCCTGGTATTAAACCATTACTGATGGCTGCATTCCACTTAGGAGAGGCCCTGGTATTAAACCATTACTGATGGCTGCATTCCACTTAGGAGAGACCCTGGTATTAAACCATTAATGATGGCTGCATTCCACTTAGGAGAGACCCTGGTATTAAACCATTACTGATGGCTGCATTCCACTTTGGAGAGGCCCTGGTATTAAACCATTACTGATGGCTGCATTCCACTTAGGAGAGGTCCTGGTATTAAACCATTACTGATGGCTGCATTCCACTTAGGAGAGACCCTGGTATTAAACCATTACTGATGGCTGCATTCCACTTAGGAGAGACCCTGGTATTAAACCATTACTGATGGCTGCATTCCACTTAGGAGAGACCCTGGTATTAAACCATTACTGATGGCTGCATTCCACTTAGGAGAGGCCCTGGTATTAAACCATTACTGATGGCTGCATTCCACTTAGGAGAGGCCCTGGTATTAAACCATTACTGATGGCTGCATTCCACTTAGGAGAGGCCCTGGTATTAAACCATTACTGATGGCTGCATTCCACTTAGGAGAGGCCCTGGTATTAAACCATTACTGATGGCTGCATTCCACTTAGGAGAGACCCTGGTATTAAACCATTACTGATGGCTGCATTCCACTTAGGAGAGGCCCTGGTATTAAACCATTACTGATGGCTGCATTCCACTTAGGAGAGATCCCTGGTATTAAACCATTACTGATGGCTGCATTCCACTTAGGAGAGGCCCTGGTATTAAACCATTACTGATGGCTGCATTCCACTTAGGAGAGGCCCTGGTATTAAACCATTACTGATGGCTGCATTCCACTTAGGAGAGACCCTGGTATTAAACCATTACTGATGGCTGCATTCCACTTAGGAGAGGTCCCTGGTATTAAACCATTACTGATGGCTGCATTCCACTTAGGAGAGGTCCCTGGTATTAAACCATTACTGATGGCTGCATTCCACTTAGGAGAGACCCTGGTATTAAACCATTACTGATGGCTGCATTCCACTTAGGAGAGGTCCCTGGTATTAAACCATTACTGATGGCTGCATTCCACTTAGGAGAGACCCTGGTATTAAACCATTACTGATGGCTGCATTCCACTTAGGAGAGGTCCCTGGTATTAAACCATTACTGATGGCTGCATTCCACTTAGGAGAGACCCTGGTATTAAACCATTACTGATGGCTGCATTCCACTTAGGAGAGGTCCCTGGTATTAAACCATTACTGATGGCTGCATTCCACTTAGGAGAGGTCCCTGGTATTAAACCATTACTGATGGCTGCATTCCACTTAGGAGAGACCCTGGTATTAAACCGTTACTGATGGCTGCATTCCACTTAGGAGAGGTCCCTGGTATTAAACCATTACTGATGGCTGCATTCCACTTAGGAGAGACCCTGGTATTAAACCATTACTGATGGCTGCATTCCACTTAGGAGAGGCCCTGGTATTAAACCATTACTGATGGCTGCATTCCACTTAGGAGAGGTCCCTGGTATTGTGCATGCTGAGTCACTGAAATATCTTACTGGGACACTTGATGGAACTGAGCCATCGTTAAGGTTATCAATGTCAGCAGTGCTTTTCCTACTAAGACAGGTCAACATGTCTGCTGTGAGAAAGGTCCATTGGCTGGTATGTGGAGACGTCTCTTACGTTGTAAAACCAGCTTCTGGAGACTCGACCAGCTGAATCCTCTATAGACCTTTTTTCACGGCATACATGTTGAGATGTCATAGTAGGAAAAGCACAGGTGTGTTCAAACCCATTACTGATGGCTGCATTCCACTTAGGAGAGACCCTGGTATTAAACCATTACTGATGGCTGCATTCCACTTAGTAGAGGCCCTGGTATTAAACCATTACTGATGGCTGCATTCCACTTAGAAGAGACCCTGGTATTAAACCATTACTGATGGCTGCATTCCACTTAGGAGAGGCCCTGGTATTAAACCATTACTGATGGCTGCATTCCACTTAGGAGAGACCCTGGTATTAAACCATTACTGATGGCTGCATTCCACTTAGGAGAGGCCCTGGTATTAAACCATTACTGATGGCTGCATTCCACTTAGAGAGGCCCTGGTATTAAACCATTACTGATGGCTGCATTCCACTTAGGAGAGGTCCCTGGTATTAAACCATTACTGATGGCTGCATTCCACTTAGGAGAGACCCTGGTATTAAACCATTACTGATGGCTGCATTCCACTTAGGAGAGACCCTGGTATTAAACCATTACTGATGGCTGCATTCCACTTAGGAGAGACCCTGGTATTAAACCATTACTGATGGCTGCATTCCACTTAGGAGAGGCCCTGGTATTAAACCATTACTGATGGCTGCATTCCACTTAGGAGAGACCCTGGTATTAAACCATTACTGATGGCTGCATTCCACTTAGAGAGGCCCTGGTATTAAACCATTACTGATGGCTGCATTCCACTTAGGAGAGGCCCTGGTATTAAACCATTACTGATGGCTGCATTCCACTTAGGAGAGGCCCTG
The DNA here is from genome assembly GCA_025617405.1 of Perca schrenkii. Classification (NCBI taxonomy): domain Eukaryota; kingdom Metazoa; phylum Chordata; class Actinopteri; order Perciformes; family Percidae; genus Perca; species Perca schrenkii. The sequence goes on along the minus strand of CM046806.1, from coordinate 31,163,406 downwards.
GTATTAAACCATTACTGATGGCTGCATTCCACTTAGGAGAGGCCCTGGTATTAAACCATTACTGATGGCTGCATTCCACTTAGGAGAGGTCCTGGTATTAAACCATTACTGATGGCTGCATTCCACTTAGGAGAGACCCTGGTATTAAACCATTACTGATGGCTGCATTCCACTTAGGAGAGGTCCCTGGTATTAAACCATTACTGATGGCTGCATTCCACTTAGGAGAGACCCTGGTATTAAACCATTACTGATGGCTGCATTCCACTTAGGAGAGGTCCCTGGTATTAAACCATTACTGATGGCTGCATTCCACTTAGGAGAGACCCTGGTATTAAACCATTACTGATGGCTGCATTCCACTTAGGAGAGGTCCTGGTATTAAACCATTACTGATGGCTGCATTCCACTTAGGAGAGGTCCTGGTATTAAACCATTACTGATGGCTGCATTCCACTTAGGAGAGACCCTGGTATTAAACCATTACTGATGGCTGCATTCCACTTAGGAGAGGTCCTGGTATTAAACCATTACTGATGGCTGCATTCCACTTAGGAGAGACCCTGGTATTAAACCATTACTGATGGCTGCATTCCACTTAGGAGAGGCCCTGGTATTAAACCATTACTGATGGCTGCATTCCACTTAGGAGAGGTCCTGGTATTGTGCATGCTGAGTCACTGAAATATCTTACTGGGACACTTGATGGAACTGAGCCATCGTTAAGGTTATCAATGTCAGCAGTGCTTTTCCTACTAAGACAGGTCAACATGTCTGCTGTGAGAAAGGTCCATTGGCTGGTATGTGGAGACGTCTCTTATGTTGTAAAACCAGCTTCTGGAGACTCGACCAGCTGAATCCTCTATAGACCTTTTTCACGGCATACATGTTGAGATGTCATAGTAGGAAAAGCACAGGTGTGTTCAAACCCATTACTGATGGCTGCATTCCACTTAGGAGAGACCCTGGTATTAAACCATTACTGATGGCTGCATTCCACTTAGTAGAGGCCCTGGTATTAAACCATTACTGATGGCTGCATTCCACTTAGAAGAGACCCTGGTATTAAACCATTACTGATGGCTGCATTCCACTTAGGAGAGGCCCTGGTATTAAACCATTACTGATGGCTGCATTCCACTTAGGAGAGACCCTGGTATTAAACCATTACTGATGGCTGCATTCCACTTAGGAGAGGCCCTGGTATTAAACCATTACTGATGGCTGCATTCCACTTAGGAGAGACCCTGGTATTAAACCATTAATGATGGCTGCATTCCACTTAGGAGAGGCCCTGGTATTAAACCATTACTGATGGCTGCATTCCACTTAGGAGAGGTCCTGGTATTAAACCATTACTGATGGCTGCATTCCACTTAGGAGAGACCCTGGTATTAAACCATTACTGATGGCTGCATTCCACTTAGGATAGGTCCTGGTATTAAACCATTACTGATGGCTGCATTCCACTTAGGAGAGGCCCTGGTATTAAACCATTACTGATGGCTGCATTCCACTTAGGAGAGGCCCTGGTATTGTGCATGCTGACTCACTGAAATATCTTACTGGGACACTTGATGGAACTGAGCCATCGTTAAGGTTATCAATCTCAGCTGTGCTTTTCCTACTAAGACAGGTCAACATGTCTGCTGTGAGAAAGGTCCATTGGCTGGTATGGGGAGACGTCTCTTACGTTGTAAAACCAGCCTCTGGAGACTCCACCAGCTGAGTCGCAGCCATTGGCACCGATACGAAAAATACCGAGCACCCACGTTTGCCAGGCTGCCAGCAGGCTACATTCATTTCAAACTAAACATTGCAGTTGGTGCTGAGTGGAGCGTCTGTTATAGTGTGATTGGTTATGTTGCTGTCAGTCCCCCTGCTCCATATCCTATCCACCAATCACAGCGTCTCTCGGATGAAAACTCCCCTTTAGTGACCTCCCTCCATCCCCCCACTATACAGTGCGTGCATGTGCATTAGTTAACCTGAGTGAGACTAAAATCAACAGATTTGTTATTAAAAAGCAAAACCTACGATAAGATATCCTACTCTACGGCTCTATTATCCAGTTAATAGGCGTGTGTGTTTATGTTGGCCACTGTCTATTTCCTAAGGCTCTGAAAAACATTTTTTGAGTACTTTTTATTTATTTCTTTTAAAGGGTGTGCGCCCGTGAGCACCCAAGGAGGGAAATCGGCGCCTATGGTCACAGCTAGCGCCCTTTATATAGAGAGTGTGGCCAACTAGGGAATCGAAGGTTCTGTGCTATCCCATTATGCGATTGGTTCAGAGGTGGTCACGTGTTTCGTGGACTCCACGTTGGATACCAACATTCGTCTGATTCCCATTGATATAGTGCGGGGAATAGTGGAAAAATGTAATAAATTATTTAAAAAATGACATAAATCACTGAAAAAATGCCCAACTGTTGTGCATTTGGCTGCAATGAAAGACAGGGAAGCAGCAAAAGATTTCACAAGTCCCCCACGTGAAGCAAAAAGGCGAAAAGTATGGGAGCTGTTCATTATTGTGTGAGGTAAATGTCAATTTCTCTCTTCGATATGATAACAAATTACATAAGACAAATATAGTATAGTATACCATCGTTAATGTGTACCATGCTGTCAAAAAGGTTCTACCACTGCTTTAGAAATGAAGTTTGAAGTTAGCCATAAGACCTGTGGCGTTAGTGCTCCTTTTGTACCATAATGTTATTGAATGAAATATTAAGCTTATTTCCTACGAGATGGGTGGTTTTTTGTTACGTTACACACAAAGCTAGCTATAGTTAGCCTGTATGCTAGCTGACATTAGAAAGTAAAACACTGCTCAGAGACTTATTAGGCGATGGTCACTCGCTACATGGGCATTTTTAGAGGCCCATTTACAATACAGAAGGTAAATATACACTGGAATATTTCCGTAAGGGCTTTTTACATATTGACAAATGTTGATAATAACATGTATATGCCTGTTTAAGGTGAAAATAAGCTGATTTATTTCAAGATAGCATATCCGCCCCATAGGGGTTACACTGTAAAGTCATCTGACGTTGGTATCCAACATTGCGCCCATGATTTGAGTTGGCCACACTCTCTATATAAAGGGCACTAGTCACAGCGACACCACCAGCTGGTTTGAGTGGAGCTGAGACCGGCCGGTTCAGACCGCTGCATCTTTTCACTGCGACGATCTAAAACAGTTTTAGTCTCGTACAGTACAGGCCAAAAGTTTGGACACACCTTCTCATTCAATGTGTTTCTTTATTTTCATGACAATTTACATTGTAGATTCACACTGAAGACATCAAAACTATGAATGAACACATATGGAATTATGTACTTAACAAAAAAGTGTGAAATAACTGAAACATGTCTTATATTTTAGATTCCTCAAAGTAGCCACCCTTTGCTTTTTTTGATAACTCTTCAAACCCTTGGTGTTCTCTCAATGAGCTTCATGAGGTAGTCACCTGAAATGGTTTTACCTTCACAGGTGTGCTTTGTCAGGGTTCATTAGTGGAATTATTTCCCTTATTAATAAAAAAAGCAAAGGGTGGCTACTTTGAAGAATCTAAAATATAAGACATGTTTTCAGTTATTTCACACTTTTTTGTTAAGTACATAATTCCATATGTGTTCATTCATAGTTTTGATGCCTTCAGTGAGAATCTACAATGTAAATAGTCATGAAAATATTGAATGAGAAGGTGTGTCCAAACTTTTGGCCTGTACTGTATATCTTTGGTCAGAACTGGGCTTTACTGAAATCTCTTCGTTTCTGCATATCCACGAATCACCAGGCATCACCATGTACTCGGTGGGCGTGGCCTGGGCACCTCTGGACGACCTCAGAGCGATGTCATCGGAGCCGAAGGACAGCCACACCTTCTTCACCCGCGAGTTCACCGGCCTCGCCGAGTTCATACCTCTGCTGGTCCGAGGCATCTGCCGAGACTTCACAGAGAACAACTAAAACACACACACACACACACACATACATGTTTGTACTTCTATACTTGTGATGACAACCTTAAAGCTGCCGTAAGTGATTTATTTTTGGCGCCATTGGGCAAAAATGTCCATAATAACCATTCAGCGTATTGTAATTCAAGTGTTCTGAGAGCTCTGTTGTTTTCAGGCTTTAGAATATCTAGTTGAGGGGTTCTCCAATTTATTAGTTACTCAAAGATTTTTTTTATGCAATGTCTTTTGGCTTTTAAGCAACATATATTCAAGTTGAGTTCTCTGTTTTCCCTGTCAACTTTTGAAGCTGAACCGGTAAAAAAAAAGAAATAAGTCCATCTGTACAGATCACGCATCAACTACAGTTTGCGTTAAACCACTACTGTGTATTCAACAATACTGACCCTTAAAGGAACACGCCGACTTATTGGGAATTTATCTTATTCACCGTAACCCCCAGAGTTAGACAAGTCCATACATACCCTTCTCATCTCAGTGCGTGCTGTAATGCTGTCTGACGGCTCCAGCGGCATCAGGCCAGCACAGATCCTGCAGGTGAATGGTTCCAGTAATCCTACTGCTCCCAATAAGTGACAAAATAACACCAACATGTTCCTATTTCCATGTTGTGATTTGTAGAGTCACAGCGTGTACAAAAAACAACATAACATGAGACACAGCCATCTTCTAACAGTAAACAAACCGGGAACTATATTCTCAGGCGGAAGAATATAGTACTTGGGCGGAGTGATATGCTCGCAGCAAGCCTGTCTGAGAATATAGTTCCCAGTTTGTTTACTGTTAGAAGACGGCTGTGTCTCATGTTACGTTGTTTTTTGTACACGCTGTGACTCTATAAATCACAACATGTAAATAGGAACATGTTGGTGTTATTTTGTCACTTTTGTCACAATTTGGAGCAGTAGGCTAGTTGGAACCAGTTACCTGCAGGATCTGTGCTAAGCTAAGCTAATGCTGGAGCCGTCAGACAGCGTTACAGCACGCACAGAGATGAGAAGGGTATGTGTGGACTAGTCTAACTCTGGGGGTTACGTGAATAAGCTAAATTCCCAATAAATCGGCGTGTTCCTTTAAGGCTGTTTTATGCTTCTGCGTCAACTCCAAACGTAGCTACGGCTTTGCATCGCGGTGCATTTCACCGCCACAGCACTAGGGGGCGATCAGTCTGAGGGTATCTGCGAGGTGTCAGGTGTCAGCCAGTTTATGTTATGTTAGCAAGCAAACTTTAGCACAACTGTCCACAAAGTACTGCTTGCTGCGAAGTGCTAATTTCAAAAACGTTACTGACATATAGACCATTAACGAACGGATAACCCCGTCATTGGAACCAAAATATGTCTGAGTTTATTTGCAAAGCTTATGTCAGTGAACTAGCATGTTGCTACTCCCCACAGTAGGCTGCTGAAAACATACAGGACCAGTTGACCAATCACAGGCCTTGAAACACAGACTATCAACACACAGGACCAGTTGACCAATCACACTCCTTGAAGTACCCACTATCAACACACAGGACCATTTGACCAATCACAGAGAGGGAGGGCTGCAGGAAGGGGTCTCACATTTGAAATGTTGCCGTTTTCTTTCTGCTTGCGTGTAATTTGCGTGTTTCGCCGCGAATTTACATTGATATTGAATGTACACACATCATGTAAAACACACACACACACACACACACAACGACAGACAGACACACACACAGAGACACACACAGACACACACACACACAGACAGACAGAGACAGACAGAGAGACACACACACACACACACAGACACACACACACAGAGACAGACACACACACACACAACAACAGACACACACACAGAGACACACACAGACAGACAGACAGACACACACACAGAGACACACACAGACAGACAGACACACACACAGACAGAAACACGCACACACACACACAGACAGACAGAGAGACACACACACACACAGACACACACACACACACACACACACACACACACACACACACACAACGACAGACAGACACACACACAGAGACACAGACAGACAGACACACACACACACACACACACACACACACACACACGACAGACAGACACACACACAGAGACACAGACAGACAGACACACACACACACAATGACAGACAGACACACACAGACAGAAACACACACAGACAGAAACACACACACACACTCACACAGACAGACAGAGAGACACACACACACACACACAAGACACAGACACACACACACACACACACACACACACACACACACACACAGACAGACAGAGACACACACACACACACACAGACAGAAACACACACACACACTCACACACACAGAGAGACAGAGAGACACACACACACACACACACAAGACACAGACACACACACACACACACACACACAAGTCACAGACACACACACACACACACACACACACACACACACAGGCAGACAGACACACACACACACACACACAGACAGACAGAGACACACACACACACACACAGACAGAAACACACACACACACTCACACACACA
>CM046806.1:31139390-31146890 GCA_025617405.1 Perca schrenkii | reverse complement strand
GAGATTGCAGATACAGTATTAGAGGACCACTAAGGTCTATATAAAAGAGACTTCAGATACAGTATTAGAGGACCACTAAGGTCTATATAAAAGAGACTTCAGATACAGTATTAGAGGACCACTAAGGTCTATATAAAAGAGACTTCAGATACAGTATTAGGGGACCACTAAGGTCTATATAAAAGAGACTTCAGATACAGTATTAGAGGACCACTAAGGTCTATATAAAAGAGACTTCAGATACAGTATTAGGGGACCACTAAGGTCTATATAAAAGAGACTTCAGATACAGTATTAGGGGACCACTAAGGTCTATATAAAAGAGACTTCAGATACAGTATTAGAGGACCACTAAGGTCTATATAAAAGAGACTTCAGATACAGTATTAGGGGACCACTAAGGTCTAAGAGACTTCAGATACAGTATTAGGGGACCACTAAGGTCTATAAAAAAGAGACTTCAGATACAGTATTAGGGGACCACTAAAGTCTATATAAAAGAGACTTCAGATACAGTATTAGGGGACCACTAAGGTCTATATAAAAGAGACTTCAGATACAGTATTAGGGGACCACTAAGGTCTATATAAAAGAGACTTCAGATACAGTATTAGGGGACCACTAAGGTCTATATAAAAGCATCCAAAGAGCACCATGTCATGGGACCTTTTGATATTTCTCAAGAATACAAATCTGGCTCTTAACTTTACGATGTAAAACCAGCCAAAGATATTTTTACGGGCATTTGCTGTAAAAAATTGGCCGGTGTTGATTTAAATCTGTGCGGTTGTGTCTCCACTGATTGACAGACCTGTCTTTCTCCGTGTTAGTCTGAGGGAAGAAGGCTTGGTTTGGCTTTTGAGCCAGAGGGCATCACGTGATCGACACATGAGTTGTAATTGACCGTTCGCAAAAGCCACGCCCCCTAGTTATTGTTACTACGCCCGTCAAACAATGGAGAACCAGACACATAGCCATGGCTGGGTTGAGCTCCATACCTGTTGGTATAAGTGATTGGTTTTGGAGTAATACAGCAGACATATATCCTCCAGGGCACGACAGAAAGAGCTGCAATATGCAGTGGAGGGGTGTGTTCAATGACCTCAACCTCTTGCTAAATTATCTGTGTTGATAGCAACATGTGCTTGACAGGCTAACAGCTATCAGGCTGCCTGAATTTACTACGGAATAATAAAGTATCTAATGTTCTAACTTTTACTACTTTCGATAATAATGCTATATAGAACCACAACTGTTAACTTAAGTCCAGTTTTACAGATTGTATCTGTTATGTACTTAGCTACTTAAACTACTTATTGATAATTGATATAAGTTAGCTCGCTAGCTTTACTTACCTTGGAGCAGACATATGTAGCTATGCTTATTAATCTTCGAGGCATTTAGCTGTGAGTGGGGTCTCCCACACTGCTTAATCCATTGTCGGCATCTTTCCGCTTTTTTTTGGGGGGGGGGAGGGAGGGGGGTCTCTAAAAATATTGACAATGTGTCATCTTGACGTGCAATTTCAGTTTTGTGTAATGTGATCATTGTGGATTGTTATGTGTAAAACTGCAAAAATATCATTCATTCATTCATGCAGGACAGCGATTTAAACCTAATTCACTTCAATAAAGATAACTATACTGTATACTATACCAGCAGTTCTCAAACTTTTTTCAATAATGTTCCCCTTTTAAATGGTTTCTTTTAGCCATGTACCCCCCATGACCAGCGCTAATCAGTTATGTTAGAAAAAGAAGTCTATATGAAGAGGAAGAATACAGATTTACTAAACAACAGCCTTGGACCTGGAAAATGTTTAAATGCTGATGAGAAAAAGAGACAAAAACTATAAAATAGACAAAACCTTGGTTAGAGATGGTAGAAAGAAGGCAGGAAGGAAGGACTAGAATAGGTCAAAAATAGTATCAAAAACAGCGAGAAACTTGTAAAAATTAGAAGGAAGGAAGGAAGGATAGATTAGGTCCAAAGAAGGTGACACAAATGTCACATTTTCGGTTGGAAAAAAATAATTTCTACATAAAGAGGAACAATGTTCTGGACAACAGCCTCGTAACTATTAAACATTTAGTTAAATATCTCACGTATCTGCTCCCTCTTAGTGGATTTGTGGACTAATCGGTGGTTTTGGTCAGATTTCTTTAGTCCATTAGTCATGTTTGATGCTGTTTTCACGCTGAATGACTTATTTCCAAGAAACGTACGAGCACATCTCTGGTAAACACAAGAATTAAGGGTTGACATTTGACCTAATAGATATCACAGTGAAACTTACTTTGATTACTTTCATTAAGGCAGTTATTTGTTGTATTACATGTTTTGTGAAATGTTGTGTTTAAATATGCAAAGGAGGCGTTATCTTATTCAATATATGCAACCTTTTGCATGACTCTTTGCGGAGAAACTCAGATTTACAGATCTGTCGATTAAATCAACTAATCCATTAGTCCACATGTGTCAAACTCAAGGCCCGCGGGCCAAATCCAGCCCGTTGCAGATTTAGATCCGGCTCGCACATCACTTTGGGTTCACATTACATTTTGGCCCTCCTAGTTGTGCGCCAAACCAAAAACACAGGAACGTTTTTTTAAACTGCAAATTACGTGACATTCAAAGAAGAATTTGGGCAGATTTGCCGACTCTGAGACTCAGAAATTCCCCCAGAAGAAGCAGAGCGAGTTTTAATATTCAGGCTGAAAAACAGGCTGAGAAATTTAATCATTGTTTTTTCTTGATTTGCTTAATCCTACGATGGCTAAGGAACTCTTTTGATGACTTTTGTAGTGCTTCATTTCAACAAAAATGCAACAAAAAGCAACAAATTTACAAAAAGGTGACTTAATGTCTGAGAAAGCCACAAAAAAAGTCTGAACAAAAACAACAAAAATGAGGAAAAAAAGATCCCAAAATGTAAAAAAAGAAGAAGCGACATGCGGTAACAAAAGCACGTCAATAAACTCTCCATGTCTGGCCCTCAGTGGGATTCTCTCTTTCCAGTGTGGCCCTCTGGGAAAATGAGTTTGACACCCCTGCATTAGTCGGTACAATTGAATGAGTGTTAGTCGACTAAGAATTTCTTCAATCGAACACAGTCCTACGGAGGACCCCTAGGGGGACACGTACCTCCATTTGAGAAACACTGTACTATACTATACATGCTATATACTATACTATACTATACTATACATACTACATACTATACTCAGCTGCTCCCAGTCTGTTGAATGTTCTCCCTGACCACCTGAGGACACCACAGACTGTGGATGCTTTTAAACGTGGCCTTAAAACCACCTTTTTAGGAGAGCTTTTGAGTGAACTCGTACCCTTTTTCCTTATTGTTGCTCATTTATTTTTATTTATTATGCTCTCCATGTGTTTTTATTTTTATTTTTTTTACTTTTTTTTTTAGTACTATCATGTAGCACTTTGGGATTTTGCGTAAATATAAAGTGCATTACAAATTAAATGTATTATTATTATTATTATTATTATTATTATTATTATTATTATTACTATACTCGTGTGGCGCAAATTCAACTCATGTTTAGTACATGTTAACTCAAAGAATCGTAGGAAGAATATAAACGTTGGAGGCTATTAATCGGCGCGCAAAGTCCTAGAAATCCATTCTGCAGTGAGCATTATATAGCCATGGCCAAAAGAAAACAAGTAAGGCAGTTTAATTAATTTTAGTTTTACTAAGAAATTGTGTAGTGATGACGTTAATAGCACGACCGATTCACCTGCTGCATGGCCTGTTAGCACTCCTCCCCCCGGGGGAGTAACGCACGAAGACGCTGAAGAAATAATGTCCTGTCTGGCTGAAGATGGAGGTGGTAACAGCCTATCAGAGGCCGGTCACCATCCTAACCCAACTCGCTCTCCTCTCGCTCTCCTCTCGCTCTCCTCATTCAATGCGTTTCCTTTTTATTTTCATGACTATTTACATTGTAGATTCTCACTGAAGGCATCAAAACTATGAATGAACACATATGGAATTATGTACTTAAAGGTATAGTGGAGGATTATCTTTTTCCGGGTGGATCATCAAGACTATTGGTCCTCCTGGTTGTCAATCATTCTGGTGATATGTTTACGTCCCTAGCTTTCAGGTGTGTATGTGTGGTGAGCTTGAGCTACGGTTTCAGACATTCATTGAAGCATTGAAGCTTTTGGGAGAATATTTCACACGCTGGCGTGCGCTAAAAGCACAGGTTGGGCTTCCCACTGATGCCTCAGTCGTGAAGTTTCTACTCCACAGGTAAAGTTTGGCTATTTGGAGAAATCCATTTAAAATCACTGCTAGTAAAAGTTGATGTAAGCTATGATTAGCGATGCTAGCCCTGGCACAAGTCACGCACCGCGCACACACGGTAAACATCTCAATTTGTGAAAAAGTGCAAATCTTCTTTAGGAAAGTAGGCTTGTATGAGCCATGCCGACAGCAACTTGTAAACAGTGCACTCTCGTGCACACGTTTAATAGGCGTTCCCTCTCGGGAGCAGGCAGAGGGTTGAGCATGTGCATTTTTTCAAAAAGTACAGAGGGCGGTTCTTTTCTAAAATTCGGGAAAATCCTCCACTATACCTTTAACAAAAAAGTGTGAAATAACTGAAAACATGTCTCATATTTTAGATTCTTCAAACTTTTTTTTGATAACTCTGCAAACCCTTGGTGTTCTCTCAATGAGCTTCATGAGGTAGTCACCTGAAATGGTTTTACCTTCACAGGTGTGCTTTGTCAGGGTTCATTAGTGGAATTATTTCCCGTTATTAATAAAAAATCCATCTCTCTCCCTCCCTCCCAGGTACCTGTTGGAGCAGGATTTTCCGGGGATGCGGATTGGTCCAGAGCCGACCACTGACGGCTTCATCGCCGTGATGTACGGAGAGAACGAGGGCGTCGTCCCCGGCAACGCTCTGGTGGTCGACCCCAAGAAGCCTTTCAGGAAGCTGAACGCGTTCGGAAACTCCTTCCTCAACAGGTACACACACACCCACGCACGCACACATATACACACACACACCCACGCACGCACACATATACACACACACACCCACACACGCACACATATACACACACACACACCCACGCACGCACACATATACACACACACCCACGCACGCACACATATACACATACACACACATACACACACGCACGCATATACACACACACACACACAAACACACAGACACACACACATATACACACAGACACTCACACACACACACACACACAAACACATAGACACAGACACATAGAGACACACGCACACACACACACACACACACACACACACACATATACACACAGACACACACACTCGCACGCACGCACGCACGCACGCATATACACATATGCACAGTTGCACACACATATACACACACACACACATATACACACAGACACACACACAGACACTCACGGACACACAGACACGCACGCACACATATACACACACACACAGACACACACATACATACAGACACACACACACACAGCACACACACGCATGCACGCACACACACACACATATACACACACACATATACACACACACACACATATACACTCACACAGACACTCACACACACATACGCACACACACACACACACAGACACACACGCACACACACACACACACACACACACGGACACACACGGACACACACACACACACACAGACACGCACATGCACACACAGACACACACAGACACGCGGACACACAGACACGCACACAGACAGAGACAGACAGACAGACAGACACACACACACAAACACACACACACACACACACACACACACACAATTACAACACACAGACACACACAAATGCACGCACACACAGGACACACACACAGACACACACACAAATACAGAGACACATACACACACATGCACACGTACACACACAGCAGGCCAACCCTTCTTGCTCTGTCAGAATGTGTTTCCTGTTTCCACCCTGACGTCTCACTGATTCCAGTGAGTAAATTATATTTTAGCACCAACGAGACAACAGCAGAGAAGGTCCTAGAAACAGAGCTGCCTTCCAGGCAACCAGGAACTGGAAGGGCAGTCAAAGCCGGTGATTAACGGTGAGAAATAGACATACATAGAAATAAATAGGCAACGACTGTACCGTTCATTTACAGTACAGGCCAAACACACCTTCTCATTCAATGCGTTTCCTTTTTATTTTCATGACTATTTGCATTGTAGATTCTCACTGAAGGCATCAAAACTATGAATGAACACATATGGAATTATGTACTTAACAAAAAAGTGTGAAATAACTGAAAACATGTCTTATATTTTAGATTCTTCAAAGTAGCCACCCTTTGCTTTTTTATTAATAAGGGAAATAATTCCACTAATGAACCCTGACAAAGCACACCTGTGAAGGTAAAACCATTTCAGGTGACTACCTCATGAAGCTCATTGAGAGAACACCAAGGGTTTGCAGAGTTATCAAAAAAAGCAAAGGGTGGCTACTTTGAAGAATCTAAAATATAAGACATGTTTTCAGTTATTTCACACTTTTTTGTTAAGTACATCATTCCATATGTGTTCATTCATAGTTTTGATGCCTTCAGTGAGAATCTACAATGTAAATAGTCATGAAAATAAAAAGGAAACGTATTGAATGAGAAGGTGTGTCCAAACTTTTGGCTTGTACTGTATCTGTCTTTATAATCTATCTTTTTAATAAACTCTGTGTACACTTACAGAGTTCTCAATGCTTCTGTTTACATGTAAATGTAAATGTAAATGGACTGTTCTTATATAGCGCTTTTCTAGTCTGAATGACTACTCAAAGCGCTTTAACATTGTACAGGAACCATTCACCATTCACACACATTCATACACTGTGGCCGAGGCTGCCATACAAGGTGCCACCTGCTCATCAGATAATCATTCACACACATTTACACTCCGATGCACAGCATCGGGGGCAACTCGGGGTTCAGTGTCTTGCCCAGGGACACTTCGACATGGGACTGCAGGGCCAAGGATCGAACCACCAACCTTCCGATTGGCAGGCAACCGCTCTACCACTGAGCCACAGCTGCACATGTAGGACCCACATTATGCTACCGTATTAGAGCCTTGTTAGTGGTGGAGAAATAGAGATTTACCATCTACCATTTACCATACCAAAGCTAGCGGTAGCTTGTTTAAAGCTCGAGACACATTAGATTAGCATGAAAACATGTCCCAGAGAACATTCGACTCGGTACACATGTTATTAACCCCTATAGGTTCATTTATCGCTGTAATTGTCCTTTAAATAGTATTCATAAAGATGCAAGTAAAAGCTATTTTTGTGCAAGTTTGCACACATTTAATATAGATTTTTTTTTTTATTTGATTGATTTTGATTCATGATGCGTCGTTCGTTCCGTAGTGATGACAATAATAATCTTTAGTTGCAGCGCGGTTTGGGACGCCATACTAGTGTTAGTCTGAAAAACACA
>CM046806.1:31131890-31134390 GCA_025617405.1 Perca schrenkii | reverse complement strand
AGGCAAGGCAACTTTATTTCTACAGCAGCTTTCAGCTAGCCTAGAAATCTAGACTCCCCCTAGTGGCAGCAAATTTATTTGGCAGCCAGGGGGGGTCTAGGCACTCTCCGTTGACTTTCAAGCTGCAAAAACCAAATTTTGGTCAGGCCAATCACATTGTGTATAGAGTCGGTGGGCGGGGCTTATGGCTGCTGCTGCTGGTGAACAGAGGTCTTCTGGAAGACTTGGAGTTCAGCTTTTCTTTGATAAAAGAACAAAGAACGGCACTGAAGTCATTCTTAGAAAAGGAAGATGTGTTCGGAGTTTTGCCGACCGGATACGGCAAAAGTTTAATCTATCAACTAGCTTCGCTACCTTCTTCGTTGCTCTGCCTGGTTGGAGCGCTATCCTATTACGTGCAGAGGGAATTTGAAAGACGACCGTTTATCCCGCCCCTCGGATCGAGCTCCGTCAATGGTGAGTTTCCAGACCTCAACATCTGGATGTGGGGCTGATGCTGGTCAGGCTTTCAGCAACAAGGCAACTCAAAGTGCTTTACATGAAGCATTAAAGAGCAGTTATAAACGCTCATGATAAAAAATAAAACAGGCTAAAAAATAATGTACAAGAATAAAGAAAAGAATAAAAAAATATATATATATATTTATATATATTTTTTTTACTATCATGACAGCGATGGCGCTGTCAGTTTACCTTCTATGTTGCATCTTCAAAAGTGACACTGAATTTGAAACCGCACATTGTAATTTCTGCATCTATTATCAAAGTATTTATTAGTAATACAGTGAAAATAAGTAGAAATGTGAATATTTGGTTAACATGTAACGCAAAAGCCACAACACTAACGCAAAAGCCACAACACTATAACGCAAAAGCCACAACACTAACACAAAAGCCACAACACTATAACGCAAAAGCCACAACACTAACACAAAAGCCACAACACTATAACGCAAAAGCCACAACACTATAACGCAAAAGCCACAACACTAACGCAAAAACCACAACACTAACGCAAAAGCCACAACACTGTAACGCAAAAGCCACAACACTAACGCAAAAGCCACAACACTAACACAAAAGCCACAACACTATAACGCAAAAGCCACAACACTAACACAAAAGCCACAACACTATAACGCAAAAGCCACAACACTAACACAAAAGCCACAACACTATAACGCAAAAGCCACAACACTAACGCAAAAGCCACAACACTAACGCAAAAGCCACAACACTATAACGCAAAAGCCACAACACTAACACAAAAGCCACAACACTAAAAGCCACAACACTAACTCAAAAGCCACAACACTAACTCAAAAGCCACAACACTAACTAACGCAAAAGCCACAACACTAATACACGTTATAGTGTTGTGGCTTTTGCGTTAGTGTTGTGGCTTTTGCGTTAGTGTTGTGGTTTTTGCGTTAGTGTTGTGGCTTTTACTCAGGACCTACTTGCCAGGATGTAGAGGGTTTTTTTTCACAGTAAAATGTTCTTGTGAAATTCTTTATCCCTCTTTTCTCTCACTTCCCGTTTCGTCTCTCGGCACGTTTCCTGTGATGAATCACTGCTGCTGGTCTTAGACCACAAGAGTTTATAAATGCAGATCCGAAACCAGAGAAACTGTTCGACAGCATCTGTCAGGAAGGTCTCTAAACGCTGCGTTCTTCCTGAGAATCGAAACCCATCTGTGAAAGTAGGTACAGCGTCTGAAGAGTTACAGGAATTAAAAACTGAACTTTCTCTGATAAATTTAGGGAAACTCAGTCAGCTGCTGGAGTTGAAAAATTCACAGATTACAAAGTAAACTTTATTCACATAGATAACCTTTATTGTTGTCTGGATCAACAGAAACCTGACCTACCTTCTGCTCTGTGTGTGGCACACACTCCCTTTGCTTCGGGAAAAAACGACTACAAACTTTACGCTACGCACTGAAAATTACAATTAGCATTTTCTGATTAAAACGCGTGAGATATTCTGGTCTTATTCAGGTTTTAGAAGCATTCTTTGATCATGTAAACAGCGCATTCAGAATCTGCGTCCCAACCACGGTTTTTACTGCAGTTTTTGACAGTTTACGGGCCTCTTGCCTGTTTTTACCAAGGGGGGTAAGTGAGCGTCCACATAGCGTAGCTCCTATGGCGCCATTTTGATGCTATCGAGCCATCACCTCCCGTTAGCATCCCATTGACTCCCATTCATTTTGGCGTCACTTTGACAGAGAATAACTTTACATCTGAAGCGTTTAAAGACTCTATTTGTCCATTGTTTATTTCTAAAGAAACACAACAATGTATAAAAGGCTCCATTACCAGCATTACCAGAGCCAGCGCTGAGCTATCATTTTCTTGGTTGCAGTTGAGCCGGCTAGCCAAATCTTCCTCTGTCTCCCAAGCGGGTGTAATTTAGAGTCGTCATTAAGTAACAAAACAATCGGGTCAGTAGGAATTCAACATCCTGTCATATCAGATATTATTGATGTATTTTTATT
>CM046806.1:31124390-31126890 GCA_025617405.1 Perca schrenkii | reverse complement strand
ACGTGAGATGACTAGAGCCTGAACCAGAACCTGAGCCGCCTTCTGCGTTAGAAGTGGACGTATCCTTCTGATGTTATGCAGCATGTATCTGCACGATCGGGTGGTTGCAGCAATGTTGGCAGTGAAGGAGAGTTGGTCGTCAAGTGTCACACCCAGGTTTCTAGCAGTCTGGGTCGGGACTACCACAGAGTTGTCGATTGTTATAGTCGGGTTTTGGGTAGGAGAGCCCTTCCCTGGAATGAAAAGGAGCTCAGTCTTGTCAAGGTTGAGTTTCAGATGGTTAGTGGACATCCAAGAAGAGATGTCGGTCAGACAGGCCGAGATACGTACTGCTACTTGAGTGTCAGACTCAGGAAAGGAAAGAATTAGTTGGGTGTCGTCTGCGTAGCTGTGATAAGAAAAGCCATGCGACTGAATGACCGACCCAAGGGAGTTGGTATAGAGAGAGAAGAGGAGGGGACCCAGGACTGATCCCTGAGGAACCCCAGTTTTTAGTGGGCAAGGCTCTGAGCTACATCCTCTCCAAGTTACCTGGTAGGTTCGGTCTGACAGGTAAGATGTCAGCAAAGAGAGCGCAGAGCCTGAGACACCCAGATTCTGGAGTGTTGAAATGAGGATCTGTGTGTACATGCATGTATGCATGTACACACACATGCACGCACACACAGACACACAGACACACACACACGCATGCATGAATGCAAGCACACACACAGACACACAAACACGCACGCACACACACACAGGCACGCACGCACACAGACACACACGCACAGAGCAGAGTGACGTCAGCAGTGTACGGGTGCTGAAGGTTCAGTGAGATCAGCTACTGAATCACACATCCAGTAACAACGTGTGTGTGTGTGTGTGTGTGTGTGTGTGTGTGTTATTTCACCATCTGTTTGTTTCTGTCAGACGTGCGGTCTCGCTTCGGTTCTCTCTGTGTATCTGATCTTTTATTCTCTTCTTCAAGGGCTTAACTTTGGGTTCAACATTTGGTGGGGTGGGGGGGGGGAGATCTTCAACTATCTAGGAAGGTCACCGGACATGTCTGCATGTATTGAGAAAAGCGACAAAAACATCAGCAAAAAAAGAAACAAGACTCCAAGAAAGGCGACAAAAAATTGGATTGGAGTGCTGGTCTTACAGGGAGGTGTGTTCAGGTGCATTCTGGGTGTGCTGGTCTTACAGGGAGGTGTGTTCAGGTGCATTCTGGGCGTGCTGGTCTTACAGGGAGGTGTGTTCAGGTGCATTCTGGGAGTGCTGGTCTTCCAGGGAGGTGTGTTCAGGTGCATTCTGGGCGTGCTGGTCTTACAGGGAGTTGTGTTCAGGTGCATTCTGGGTGTGGCTGTCTTACAGTGAGGTGTGTTCAGGTGCATTCTGGGGGTGCTGGTCTTACAGGGAGGTGTGTTCAGGTGCATTCTGGGCGTGCTGGTCTTACAGGGAGGTGTGTTCAGGTGCATTCTGGGCGTGCTGGTCTTACAGGGAGGTGTGTTCAGGTGCATTCTGGGCGTGCTGGTCTTACAGGGAGGTGTGTTCAGGTGCATTCTGGGCGTGCTGGTCTTACAGTGAGGTGTGTTCAGGTGCATTCTGGGCGTGCTGGTCTTACAGGGAGGTGTGTTCAGGTGCATTCTGGGGGTGCTGGTCTTACAGGGAGGTGTGTTCAGGTGCATTCTGGGCGTGCTGGTCTTACAGTGAGGTGTGTTCAGGTGCATTCTGGGTGTGGCTGTCTTACAGTGAGGTGTGTTCAGGTGCATTCTGGGGGTGCTGGTCTTACAGGGAGGTGTGTTCAGGTGCATTCTGGGCGTGCTGGTCTTACAGGGAGGTGTGTTCAGGTGCATTCTGGGCGTGCTGGTCTTACAGTGAGGTGTGTTCAGGTGCATTCTGGGTGTGGCTGTCTTACAGTGAGGTGTGTTCAGGTGCATTCTGGGCGTGCTGGTCTTACAGGGAGGTGTGTTCAGGTGCATTCTGGGCGTGCTGGTCTTACAGGGAGGTGTGTTCAGGTGCATTCTGGGCGTGCTGGTCTTACAGGGAGGTGTGTTCAGGTGCATTCTGGGCGTGCTGGTCTTACAGGGAGGTGTGTTCAGGTGCATTCTGGGCGTGCTGGTCTTACAGGGAGGTGTGTTCAGGTGCATTCTGGGTGTGCTGGTCTTACAGGGAGGTGTGTTCAGGTGCATTCTGGGCGTGCTGGTCTTACAGGGAGGTGTGTTCAGGTGCATTCTGGGAGTGCTGGTCTTACAGGGAGGTGTGTTCAGGTGCATTCTGGGCGTGCTGGTCTTACAGGGAGTTGTGTTCAGGTGCATTCTGGGTGTGGCTGTCTTACAGGAAGGTGTGTTCAGGTGCATTCTGGGCGTGCTGGTCTTACAGGGAGGTGTGTTCAGGTGCATTCTGGGGGTGCTGGTCTTACAGGGAGGTGTGTTCAGGTGCATTCTGGGCGTGATGGTCTTACAGGGAGGTGTGTTCAGGTGCATTCTGGGAGTATTGCTCTCTTGAGGCAGCA
>CM046806.1:31096890-31121890 GCA_025617405.1 Perca schrenkii | reverse complement strand
GTGTCTGAGAAGTGAAGCGCTTTTGAGTATTTTTAAGATTTATGTGTATTTGCTGCATTATCAAACATACGATAAAATACAATAAACTTTAGGAGATCGATGAAAGCTACCTTTTAACATCATTACTCTAAACTAACTACCCCCCCGGATCCGTCTACTCTCTGGTTTCCTCTCCTCAACTCCTGCACACATTCTTTCCCAAGACATAAACACAGTAAGTGTTAACGCTGAAGAGGAAGTAGTATTGTTAGACTTGAAGGTGTTTCCCTTTCTAACAGGAAGTGGAACATGTGAAGTAATCAGCCGCCACTTATTAAACCCTGCGGGAGAGTTTTCTGCCGGTGTGTTAAGTCCATCAGATACGCAGCTCCAGCCTCACAACAGCAACACAACAGACCACAAATCACACCACAACAAGGCGATAAAAATGTCACGCAGGCTCCCAAAGTACATCAGCATCCAACGAGACCGAAAAACGCCCACATGCGTCGACTGTTCAAGCAGCGGTCTTTATTTTCATGACTATTTACATTGTAGATTCTCACTGAAGGCATCAAAACTATGAATGAACACATATGGAATTATGTACTTAACAAAAAAGTGTGAAATAACTGAAAACATGTCTTATATTTTAGATTCTTCAAAGTAGCCACCCTTTGCTTTTTTTTGATAACTCTGCAAACCCTTGGTGTTCTCTCAATGAGCTTCATGAGGTAGTCACCTGAAATGGTTTTACCTTCACAGGTGTGCTTTGTCAGGGTTCATTAGTGGAATTATTTCCCTTATTAATAAAAAAAGCAAAGGGTGGCTACTTTGAAGAATCTAAAATATAAGACATGTTTTCAGTTATTTCACACTTTTTTGTTAAGTACATAATTCCATATGTGTTCATTCATAGTTTTGATGCCTTCAGTGAGAATCTACAATGTAAATAGTCATGAAAATAAAAAGGAAACACATTGAATGAGAAGGTGTGTCCAAACTTTTGGCCTGTACTGTACACTGAACAAAATTGCCCCCATTTTTCACGAGCTGAACTCAAAGATCTAAGACTGTTTATGTGTTCACAAAAGGCTCATTTCTCTCAAATATTGTTCACCAATCTGTCTAAATCTGTGTTAGTGAGCACGAGATATTCCCTCCACCTCACAGGTGTGGCATATCAAGATGTTGATCAGACAGCAGGATTATTGCACAGGTGTGACTTAGGCTGGACACAATAAAAGGACTCCCTAAAATGTGCAGTTTTACTGTATTGGGGGTGCGGGTGGGGGTCTGTTGCATTTTTCAAATAGTTTTTTTGACTTTATTTTGGTGCTATCTTCAACTTTTTTTGTCAATTTCTTTTTTTAAACATAGTTTTTTTTCCGCTTTTTAAGGTTTTGGGTGTTTTTTCAAACATTTGTCACTTTTTTGGTCTTCTTTTTTCAACCCCAAAAGTCGCTCGGGTGATATTCTGGTGCTTCCTTCGAGGTTTTTGTCGCCGTTGTTGACGTTTTTTAGAACAGTTTTTGTCCCTTATTTTTTTTTATGTTTTTTGCCGTTTTTTTGGGGCTTGACGTCCCCGGGGCAAACACCCGAAACCGTCCCGTGTAACGTGAAGCCGAGAGGAGAAGCTTTCGATCCTCTCGCTGCTGACACCATCACACATCATTTATTCATGAAGAGACCAGTCCAGGCACAGCACACACTCATTAGGCTGACTGCATCATACAGGGGTGTGTGTGTGTGTGTGTGTGTGTGTGTGTGTGTGTGTGTGTGTGTGTGTGTGTGTGTGTGTGTGTGTGTGTGTGTGTGTGTGTGTGTGTGTGTGTGTGTGTGTGTGTGTGTGTGTTTAGGCTGACTGCATCATACAGGGGTGTGTGTGTGTGTGTGTGTGTGTGTGTGTGTGTGTGTGTGTGTGTGTGTGTCTGTGTGTGTGTGTGTGTGTGTGTGTGTGTGTGTGTGTGTGTGTGTTTAGGCTGACTGCATTCATACAGGGGTGTGTGTGTGTGTGTGTGTGTGTGTGTGTGTTTTGTGTGTGTTTTTGTGTGTGTTTAGGCTGACTGCATCCATACAGGTGTGTGTGTGTGTGTGTGTGTGTGTGTGTGTGTTTAGGCTGACTGCATCCATACAGGTGTGTGTGTGTGTGTGTTTAGGCTGACTGCATCATACAGGGGTGTGTGTGTGTGTCTGTGTGTGTGTGTGTGTGTCTGTGTATATATGTGTGTGTGTGTGAACGGCAGATATCAAAGGTGACCTTTTAAGACAAATAGTAAACTGCGTGAGAGGAAAATGCCGCTGGGGCTGATGGGAATCCAGAGGTGTTCCTATCAGGAAGTGGAAACTGTTCCTCTTGTCGGTGACACACACGCACACACGCACACACGCACGCACACACACACACACACACACACACACACACACACACACACACACACACACACGTACGTGTCACAAGTTCTTTCTCTTAAAAGCCTTAAAGGGCCAGTTCACCTAAACCTTCCCTCTCAGCGTGCCTTTCCAGTCAGATATTTTGGGTATCTGCAGCATCTCGAAACACTGTAGCCGTTACTCACAGAGCTGTTGTGTTATTTTGGGACCGTTTAAGCTTTTCTTCACAACCCAACAACTTGTGAAGAAGATCTGTGAAGTTGTTGAAACATCAGCGAAGTAAAGCAGGGTAACAAATCTGAGCAGGACAAAAAAAAAAACGTTTCCAGTTTATATTTTAAAAGCTTTTTTGTGTCTGTGTTTAGTTTCCAGTTCAGAGCAAAGAGGAACCACACCCAGCTGCTGCCACATCTCACTTTACACACACGCACGCACACACACACACACACACACACAGACACACACACACACACACACACACACACACAGACAGATACACACACACACACAGAGACACACACACACATACACAGACAGATACACACACAAACACACACACACACAGATACTAGGGCTGTAATCAACCAAAGAAAATCTTGGTCGACTGAAGTCCTGAAATTTCGACTGAAAATCGACTAAAAGTCGTGGGGGGTGTGTTAGATTAATTAGCTGCCCAGTACTTGGTAGCCTTGTCAGCCTAAATGAATTATAAATAAACATAAAAACTAGTAGGCTATTTGCAGTATATTAAATCGTTTTTGACCTAATTATTTTGCACTGAAATGAATCCCCTCGAGTCCGTCGGCTCTGATAGCACTGCATCACGTGCAGCTGCGCAATATCATAGCCTATGATTTCCGAAAATAGTACTATGTCAACTAGTGATATCAGCACAATAACTGTTGAGAAATATGCAACATAATTTAGACAATTGTTTTTGTCATATGTTATAATAACTGACAGACACTATCATTTCAGAACATAGGAGCTCAGCATCGCGGCTGAGACACGAATAGACTATTAACTTAAAGCTTTTACTCTAATAACCAGTTACAGGATCACCGTCCCGTCAGCGGGACACTTTGTGACTGTGGCGTCGCTGTAACCTCGATAAAACTTCCACTCATTAGCGTTTTATAACTTTAAAGCATTAAATCTTCCAAATATACAGCCATGCGACACACCAATTGAAAGCTTAGCCTCTAATGATTAATTTAAGCCCACATACAAAGCGTATGATGATTTATAGCAGTTACACAACTGTTACAAAATAACAGAAAATAAAACAATTCACCCGTAGCCCGCGCAGCTGGTCGTTAGAGCTGAGAGTGCATGCATACCTGTTTTTGTTGTCCTTTCAGCCAAACAGTGGTATTTTTACCCAAAACTTGATTTTCATAAATCCCCAAGAGTCCAAGGAAATGTAATATCCAAGCCGTTATATTCCAAAACGATATATTCGCCTCACAATGTTGACGTTTCTGGCCGAATCACAACGGAAAAACGCGAAACAGCTTTCCAGTTCTGCACTTCAATCGGCGATAGCTTCTGTTCCCAGCTTCCTACATGCTTGGTGTGGGCGTCGTCCTATTCCCTAGCTTCTAAGCTTTCCATTGGTAGGTCATATTAGCCAATCCGTTCAGGTTTGCCTCTGCTATTGTCAATGAAAGCGGACAAGCTGATGACACCATGTCAGGGACCACGTGGAGACGAGCGTTTTTTACTCGCATGGCATCGAATGCCTTCTAGTACTTTCTTCTGTCTCCAGTGGGTTGGGCTAATCCAAAAAAGTGAAAACAAGGGGGGTGTTTCTGAAGACAGACTTACCTGTAAAACAGGGGTGCTCTGAAAACACCCCCATTAGCAATTAGTGCTTTCCACCTGATGAAATTAACACGGCAAAAAATCGACCAATCAGAATTTTGGTCGAGCCAGAACGTATCGACCAATAAATCGACTAGTCAACTGGGACATTACAGCCCTAATAGATACACACACACACACACACACACACACACACACACACACACAGACATACACACACACACACACACACACACACAGACAGATACACACACACACACACACACACACAGACAGATACACACACACATACACTTAAAGACACTGACATGCACACACACACACTGACACATGCACACACTGACACAGACACACACACACACACTTAAAGATACAGAAAGACACACACACACACACACACACAAATGCACACGCACACACACCCACAGACACACCCACTATACATACATACATACACAGCCACACACACAGACTTTCACACACACTTACAGACAAACACACACTTAGACACAAACACACACACACACTTGGACACACACACACACACACACACACACACACTTAAAGACATAGTATAGCAGCTGTTATGCCCTCAGTGCTCTCTGTTTACATTTCCCGCTCTGAATATGAGAGAGCTCCACATTCTTCATCCATAGCTCCACCGTTAGTGAGAGACTATTTAAATTACACTACAGCTACCGCTGTAAAGGGACCGGTACCGGTACCGGTACCGGTACGCCTGCAGTCACAACTCAGCTGGTTGGTTCTGAGTTGGAGGATGTGTGTGAATCCTGCAGCTTTTAAAGGGATAGTTCAGAAGTTGTGTTGTATGAGGTCCATTATCTCTGCTCTCTCCAACACCACCAGACTCCTTTGATAAAATCAGTGATTTTACCTCTCAGGACACAGGAGCTGCTGCTCTACTGCTGCCTCCATTGCTGACTTAGTGTAGTGTGTTATTGTGTGACTTTGGTGTTTTAAATGGTTTGGAAGTAACCGAACTACACACAGAAGTTTCCCAAGTTTTATATATTTTTTTTATTTTTTTATGATTTCTCTAGGTTTTTTTTCCCGAAGTTTCTGCCACTTTTTCCAACATTTTTGCTGCTTTTTCTGACATTTTATATATATTTTTTTTATTTTTTTTATACGCAATCTCAACCCCAAGTTACTCCCTGAGTGAGTGAGTGAATAGTGCTAGTCCACTGACAAAGGATAAAATGTTACTCCAAACTTTCCAAAGTTTTTGTCGCTTTTTGTCTAAAGCTCTGAAAATGTGTGTGTGTATATGAGTCTGTTTCTCTGTGTGTGTGTGTGTGTGTGTGTGTGTGTGTGTGTGTGTGTGTGTGTGTGTGTGTGTGTGTGTGTGTGTGTGTGTGAAAATAACTGTTTTTGTCAATGGAGTTTGGTGGCTTTCTGAGGCCCGTTCCAGAAAGCAGGTTTAGTGAAAACTCTGAGTTTGTTAACCCTGAGATGAGGGAAACTCTGGGTTTCCGTTCCAGAAAGAGAGGTAACTTAACCTCGGAGTCAGTTACTATGGTAACTGAGTCTGTGAACCTAACCTGGTCGGGAGCAGGTTTTCTTCAAGAAACCTCGAGTTTCTCTCAGTCTCCTCCCACTGAGAGGGAGGAGACTGAGAGAAACGGGGGAAAAACTTGAGTTTCTCTCAGTCTCCTCCCTCTGAGAGGGAGGGGAAACTCATTTCCTCATTCATTCATTCAGTCTGTATCAGGTGCATTTTAATGCAGTTTTATCTGCATGAATAAAAAAACGTATTGGTTTATGTTAGGCAGACTAAAATGTTTTTTTTCTCAAACATGTCATGTCCTTTTGTCGACGATCCCGTTGATGAAAAAGCTGTATGAATTCACAGAGAGTTTACGTCGGGAGATGATATTGAGTTCCGAATATAGGCCTAATAGATGTTTTTTCATTTCCACATAACCGATTTGAGAGGTATTTTTTATCACAGTCTATTAGATATGTAGCCTAGATTTATCCTTCCACTAGTTCAACATAGTGGACAGGCTTTAACATCCCAGCAGATTCTTTGTGTCGCATTACGTTTTTTGCAAACGGCAGTTTTCTTTATAACAGCAGCCGATCATACTGTAATAGTAAAGCCACTGTATGCAGAGCCGTCAGAAAAGTGTGATCGCTCTGAAACGTTTTTTAAACGTGTTCCCTGGACACAAACCAGTGGGAGCCATTAAAAAGAAATAAATGATTATACTTATAATTCTGTTAATGATCATGGTCCTGCAGCCTCAGAATGGGAATAGTATAGTTTAATTTTTCGCCCGCAGGATTGCACCTGAATAAAATTATAGGTGTAGCCTACATTTCCAGTTTTCACCAGTACAGTTAACTGTGATTAAATATGAAATTACTACACTGTTAATGCGTACGCATTGACTCAAGCAGCAATTTTCTCCCACACCAATTCTCTCTCTTTTGCAGCAGCAGCCGCTGTCTTGCTTTTTTAACGAAATACATGTTCATAGTTCTGCTGGGTTATGTGGTTCAAACTCGCTGTTTGTGCGCATGAGTATTTCCGCCGACCCGTTTGTTTGTGGTTGTTACCATGGTGAATCGTAGAATCATGGCTCCATTCATACTGCCTTATGTGCACGCGCGTAACCCTGAGTGAACATACTGCGAGTTGATTGAACCAACTCAAATCAGCTGTTCTGGAACCGAAAACTCAGAGTTTCCCATCTCGGGGTAAATCAACTCAGACATCAGGGTTAGGCTCAGAGTTAGTTAAACCTCCTACCTGGAACGGACCTCTGGAGTTTCATATTTGTTTACCATAAACTGTCAACATCAGTTGAGTGGATGATCGCGAGCGTTCATACTGACATGCTGATGACGTGGTGATGACATGCTGATGACATGCTGATGACGTGGTGATGACATGCTGATGATGTGGTGATGACATGCTGATGACGTGGTGATGACGTGGTGATGACGTGGTGATGACGTGGTGATGACTTGGTGATGACGTGGTGATGACATGCTGATGACTTGGTGATGACGTGGTGATGACGTGGTGATGACGTGGTGATGACGTGGTGATGACTTGGTGATGACGTGCTGATGACATGCTGATGACGTGCTGATGACGTGGTGATGATGTGATGATGACATGCTGATGACATGCTGATGATGTGGTGATGATGTGGTGATGACATGCTGATGACGGGGTGATGATGTGGTGATGACGTGCTGATGACGTGCTGATGATGTGGTGATGACATGCTGATGACGGGGTGATGACATGCTGATGACGTGGTGATGACGTGATGATGACATGCTGATGACATGCTGATGATGTGGTGATGACATGCTGATGACGGGGTGATGACATGCTGATGACGTGGTGATGACGTGCTGATGACATGCTGATGATGTGGTGATGACATGCTGATGACGTGGTGATGACATGCTGATGACGTGGTGATGACATGCTGATGACATGCTGATGACATGCTGATGACGTGGTGATGACGTGGTGATGACATGGTGATGACATGCCGATGACATGCCGATGACGTGGTGATGACGTGGTGATGACATGCTGATGACATGCTGATGACGTGCTGATGACGTGCTGATGACGTGATGATGACGTGGTGATGATGTGGTGATGACATGATGATGACGTGGTGATGACATGCCGATGACATGCCGATGACGTGGTGATGACGTGGTGATGACATGCTGATGACATGCTGATGACGTGCTGATGACGTGCTGATGACGTGATGATGACGTGGTGATGATGTGGTGATGACATGATGATGACGTGGTGATGACATGCTGATGATGTGGTGATGACATGCTGATGACGTGGTGATGACATGCTGATGACGTGGTGATGACGTGGTGATGACATGCTGATGACGTGGTGATGACGTGGTGATGAATGGGTGAACTTCCTGTGTGCAGGTTACGACTTTGCGGAGGTCCTGCGATGGTTCGGCGAGCGGGTGGATCGGATCATTCTGCTGTTCGACGCTCACAAACTGGACATCTCAGACGAGTTCTCTGAAGCCATCCGAGCCTTCAAAGGCCAAGACGACAAGATCAGAGTGGTGCTCAACAAGGCCGACCAGGTGAGAGGATGACCATCAACACCTTACCTAATAGTTCCCTGAATAGTTCCCTGAATAGATGCCTGTATAGTTCCCTGAATAGATCCCTTCAAAGTTCCCTGAATAGATCCCTGTATAGTTCCCTGAATAGATCCTTGAATAGATCCCTGAATATATCCCTGTATAGTTCCCTGAATAGATCCCTGAATAGATCCCTGTATAGTTCCCTGAATAGATCCCTGTATAGTTCCCTGAATAGATCCCTGTAGTGTTCCCTGAATATATGCCTGTATAGTTCCCTGAATAGATCCTTGAATAGTTCCCTGAATAGATCCCTGTATAATTCCCTGTTTATGTGCCTGTATATTTCCATGAATAGATCCCTGAATAGTTCCCTGTATAGTTCCCTGAATAGATCCCTGTATAGTTCCCTGAATAGTTCCCTGAATAGCTCTCTGAATAAATCCCTGTATAGTTCCCTGAATAGATCCCTGAATAGTTCCCTGAATAGATCCCTGTATAGTTCCCTGAATAAATCCCTGAATAGATCCCTGTATAGTTCCCTGAATAGTTCCCTGAATAGATCCCTGTATACTTCCCTGAATAGATCCATGTATAGTTCCCTGAATAGATCCCTGTATAGTTCCCTGAATAGATCCCTGAATAGATGCCTGTACAGTTCCCTGAATAGATCCCTGTATTGTTCCCTGAATAGATCCCTGTATAATTCCCTGAATAGATCCCTGTATAGTTCCCTGAATAGATCCCTGTATAATTCCCTGAATAGATGCCTGTATAGTTCCCTGAATAGTTCCCTGAATAGATCCCTGAATAGATCCCTGAATAGTTCCCTGAATATATCCCTGTATTGTTCCCTTAATAGATCCCTGTAAAATTCCCTGAATAGATCCCTTTATAGTTCCCTGAATAGATCCCTGAATAGTTCCCTGAATAGATCCCTGTATAATTCCCTGAATATATGCCTGTATAGTTCCCTGAATAGATCCCTGAATAGATCCCTGTATAGTTCCCTGAATAGATCCCTGTATATTGCCCTGAATAGATCCCTGTATAATTTCCTGAATAGTTCCCTATATAATTCCCTGAAAATATCCCTGTATAGTTCCCTGAATAGATGCCTGTATAGTTCCCTGAATAGATCCCTGTATAGTTCCCTGAATAGATCCCTGAATAGTTCCCTGAATAGATCCCTGAATAGTTCCCTGAATAGTTCCCTATATAATTCCCTGAATAGATGCCTGTATAGTTCCCTGAATATATCCCTGTATCATCAAGTTTCAGAAGTTTTTTGTTGCTTTTTCGCATTGTTTTGCCAATTCTTTTTACGTTTTTGTCACATTTTATTGTTTTCCAACATTTGTCGCCTTTTGACATTTCATCGTTTGTTTGTTTTTTGTCGGGTTTTTTAATACGCAATCTCAACCCAAAGTTATACCTTGTGTGAGTGAGCTTGAACGTTGTAGGCGAGATATAAACTAAAACTACTTCCTGTCGTGCTCAGGTGGACACGCAGCAGCTGATGCGGGTGTACGGCGCCCTCATGTGGTCGTTGGGGAAAGTGATCAACACGCCCGAGGTGGTGAGAGTTTATCTGGGCTCCTTCTGGGCCAAACCTCTGCAGAACTCCGAGAACAGGTCAGACATTCATCCATTCATCCATTAATTTATCAGTTCTTATTTCAATCATTTAAAATCCTTTTGGAAGATTACATGTATATTTATCCTTGGGCTGTCCTCGACTAAAGAAATTCTTAGTGGACTAACACTTATAGGGATTTTGTCGACTAATGGATTAGTTGATTTAATTGACAGAGCTGTGCTCTTTGAGAGGTGGTTAAGACATGAAAAGCACAATATAAATGTAGTTAATTAACCATCTGTAAAACTGAGTTTCTCCACAAATAATCCTGTAAAAGCACCACTTTAAATCTTGTGTTTACCATAAATGTGTTCAGAAGTTTCTTGGAAATAAGTAATTAAGCATGAATGAGCATAAAAAATGACTAATGGACTAAAGAAATCTTAGTCGACTAAGACTAAAACAACAGATTAGTCGACTAATCGACTAAGAGGTGGCAGCCCTAATTTATCCTTTATTTTCTGTGTTTTATGTTTAAAATAAAATAAACTGAAAGCATTACTGTCAATAATAATGTGATGCTAATTGATATGAAAGGATTAATTATTTTAACTAATACTTCAAATTCAAATTTGAAAGGAACGTTTTTCACCAGATGTCAAATTTGAGTCAGGATACGGTTTAGAAAGCATTTTATTATTCTTTATAGCAGCACATAATCACATCTGTGTGTGAATATATTTTGACTTTTTTTGTCGCCTTTAACAAGGTTTTTGGGACACTTTTATTTTTTTTTAGCTAGTTTGTTCAAGTTTTTGTTGGTATTTCCAACATTTTATGTTTTTCAGAGGTTTTTTTATTAAAAAAAAATAATTGATGTTTTTGCTACTTTTTTGGCCACTTTGTTTCCCTTTTCAAGGGATTTATACAAATATTTTTGACATTCGGGTTTTTTTTAGCGCTTTTCCATTCATTTTTGATATTTTTTTACCAGTTCTTTTTTTTCGATATTTTTGCTGCTTCTTTGTCGCCTTTTTAAACTTTTTTTTTTTGCCTTTTTTGAGGGATTTTTGGACAAATATTTTGACATTTTTGTTGTCGGTACTTTAACCAACATTTTTGAAGTTTTTTTTTTAAAAATGTTTTCAACAACAAAATGATCGATGTTTTTGTTGTTTTAAAAAAAATATGTGTTTCTGAGTCTGTGTGTGTCTGTGAGTGTGTGTGTGTCTGTGAGTGTGTGTGTCTGTGTCTTTCTGTGTGTGTGTCTCGTGTGTGTGTGTGTGTCTCTGTGTGTTTGTGTAAAATGGAGTTTGGTGGCTTTCTGGAGTTTCTTTATTTGCCATAAAGAAGTAGAAATTCTCTATTTCAATGTTTTTTGTCGTTTAAAAAGAAATCCATGCAGACATGTTCAAGACATCTATAGATAGTCGGAGATCTCATTAATATATTTATGTATTTCTTTGAGGATGTCAACTATGTTTCGTTTAGTTTTCGTTTATCCATTCATCTATTCATTTGATTGACACATTTACTATTTTAACTTAACTTGTAATGTAATTTATGTAACTGCTTTTTTTTTAATGCTTATTTATCATGTATTTATCTATTGTACTTTGCAAGCTTTGGTTAGCTTTGGTTACTATTTATGTTACTATTTATTGGTAACTATTTACTATTTATCTATATGGAACCGCGTGTGTGTGTGTGTGTGTGTGTGTGTGTGTGTGTGTGTGTGTGTGTGTGTGTGTTAGATTATGCTGTGTTCGTGGTCGTGTACATGCGCTGATGCTCAACACAAATGAAGTTCCTAACGGATGAATAAAGTTCTTTGAATTTGAATCCATGCATCCATTCATTCACCCCTCAGGCGTCTGTTCGAGGCGGAGTCTCAGGACCTGTTCAAAGACATCCAGAGTCTCCCGAGAAACGCAGCGCTCCGTAAACTCAACGACCTCATCAAGAGAGCGAGGCTGGCCAAGGTGAGACAGGAAGTGACACGTTTTTGTTTTTTTTTGGAGTTAATCTCTCGCAGATTCTGGATTTAACTGAACCCGCAGAGTTTCAGTGTTCGGTTGTGTTTTCAAAAGACGGAAACAAAAGTCAGAACATTTGATTGCTCTCACAGTTTGATCTCTGAGCATTCAGAACAGACAGGGGTTAGCCTAGCTTAGCACACAGACTGGGAGTGGATGGAATCTGTTAGCCTGGCTCCATCTGTAATGGAGTACATGCATAAAGACCACCGATACAGCAGGCTGAGGCAGAAACCTAGATGGTTAAAAGCTGATCATTTACCCTTGTCTTGTGTTCCCGTTGACCTGCAAGTTTGTGATTTTTCTGGGTCGATATTTCAACATTTTGTTGTTCTTTTTCTACACTCTTCTCGATGTTTTTGTCGATTTTATTCCAATTTTTTTGTTAGTTTTTGCGTGTTTTTTTAATGATGTTTTTGTCCGTTTTTTTGTCACCTTGACACTTTTTTAAGATTATGTTTTTGGCCATTTCTGCCTTAAATGGACAGGACAGTGAGGTGAGAAAGGGGGGAGAGAGAGAGAGAGAGTGGGGGAGGGTGGGGGGGGGGTGTGAAGACATGCAGGAAGTCATCACAGGTCGGAGTCGAACCTTGGACCTCTGCATTGAGGCATAAACATCTTAGTATACGTGCGCCTGCTCTACCCACTGATCCAACCCGGCCACACTTAAACGGGTTAAATGTTTAGGCCGGTTTAATTCAATTCAATTTTATTTTATTTATAGTATCAAATAGGGGTGGGGGAAAAAATCGATACAGCATAGTATCGCGATATTTTTCATGGCAATACTGTATCGATACACAGACGCCAAGTATCGATCTTTTATGATATAGACCATGTGTGTTGGTCAGTCTGTCTGCTTGACAATCACATTTTGCACCAATAAAACTGAAGTGAGATGAACAAACAGAGAAATTGATCTTTTTAGATAAAACAGATGTTGACAAAATTGTCCTTTCGGGACATCATTTGAAATTGGGGAAAAATCTGAAGTTGGAAAAAAAGGTAATACATTGCAATATATCGCAGAATATTGCAATATCTTTAAAATCACAATAATATGGTATCGTGACATAAGTATCGGGATGATATCGTATCGTGACGCCTCTGGTGATTCCCACCCCTAGTATCAAATCATAACAAGAGTTATCTCGAGACACTTTACAGATAGAGTAGGTCTAGACCACACTCTATAATTTATAAAGACCCAACAATTTCAGTAATTCCCCCCAAGAGCAAGCATCAGCAATGGCTATTGCGACAGTGGCGAGGAGAACTCCCTTTTAGGAAGAAACCTCGGCAGACCCAGACTCTTGGTAGGGGGTGTGATGAACAGTGGCGTAATAGTCACAATAAAGATAATGGAAAATTAATCCCCAGACCGACAGGATAAAATCTGGGTGGGGGGAAAGTGAAAGAGCAGCGCTTGTCCCCTCCCTCCATTAACCACCCCCTGAGTTGCCCTTGAGCAAGGCCCTTAACCTCCAACCGCTCCGGTGGAGCTGCTCAGAGGCCAGCAGATCATCAATCAGATGTGAATGTGACAGCTCGTCTTTGCAAATGAGAAACCTAGGACAACAGTCCCATAAATACATAAACCGGCAGACGGATGTGACTAAGAATAAGAAATTAAAGACATTTACTGGAAATAACCACTAAGAATAAACAAAAGAGGAGTGTAAATCATACTGGGCTGTATCTAAACACAGGGAAGGAAGCTCTGAATAATAAATCCTAAGTCGCTGTCTGAGATGTTGTTGTGTGAAAAGCAGAAGGCGCTCCATCAGTCTGTCCGTGGCGTTAGAAGTTCAGAGGGCGGAGCTGCAATTTTCTCTTGTTTCACTTCCTTCAGGAAAGACTTCTTTCTCTTCAGGTTTTCAGTGCTTTGCTTCCCCTCCTCCTCCTCCTCCTCCTCCTCCTCCTCCTCCTTGATTTCCTTTCATTAGTTTTTTTTGTCATTCACATTTTTATTGTACAATACAACAATATTGATCTCTCTCTCTAAGCAAGAACGATAAAGATAACAAATGAGCGTAATAATAATAACAATAACATAAGAAATATACATACACAGGGTAAATATTGGTCTAATTTGTCTCCATACCTTACACATGTCATCACACCAGTAGCCCAAATGATATCATATTCTATCAATCTCATACAATACCAGTCATCTCTCAGACATCTTAGCAGTGACTTGTACATATGGAAGGTTACCAGAGAGACCTGCAGTCACTCTGAGAGTCCGGGCATCACGTTGTCGGCGAACTCGTTCAGGCTTCCTATTTCCTCTTTGTCGTGCGCCGGCAGGATATTACGTCATGTTGACGCACGCCACCTTGGATACGTCTAGTATATAAGAGCCTTTAGTCTCTCTGGTAAACTTACCGGGTTAAGATGAGTTCTTTTATGGTGAATGAAAGGCTCGATCCCACCAAGTAGCTTATCCAATCAGATCGAAGCATTGACGGCAATGCTGCTGCCGGTTCAGCAGTTGTTTACCTTTTTCTTCTTCTTCGAAAGAGCAACGTCGGTAAAAATTCTGTATTACCTACCAAATGCATATGTGGTATTGCAGAGATGAAGATCTTTCCCCTCACATAAAGTACAGGCCAAAAGTTTGGACACACCTTCTCATTCAATGCGTTTCCTTTTTATTTTCATGACTATTTACATTGTAGATTCTCACTGAAGGCATCAAAACTATGAATGAACACATATGGAATTATGTACTTAACAAAAAAGTGTGAAATAACTGAAAACATGTCTTATATTTTAGATTCTTCAAAGTAGCCGCCCTTTGCTTTTTTTGATAACTCTGCAAACCCTTGGTGTTCTCTCAATGAGCTTCATGAGGTAGTCACCTGAAATGGTTTTACCTTCACAGGTGTGCTTTGTCAGGGTTCATTAGTGGAATTATTTCCCTTATTAATAAAAAAAGCAAAGGGTGGCTACTTTGAAGAATCTAAAATATAAGACATGTTTTCAGTTATTTCACACTTTTTTGTTAAGTACATAATTCCATATGTGTTCATTCATAGTTTTGATGCCTTCAGTGAGAATCTACAATGTAAATAGTCATGAAAATAAAAAGGAAACGCATTGAATGAGAAGGTGTGTCCAAACTTTTGGCGTGTACTGTATATTTTTGTTAGGATGGAAGACATCTATGGACTGCTATTCTATGTGTAGACTTGCCCTTGACACCTTACTGTACCATCAATACTGTATCATCAAAATGTTAATTTGCGACATATTGTATGACTGCACTTGATAATAAGAAATAAAGGAAGTTAAAAAAAAAAAAAAAAGAGAGAGCAACGTCGGTAGCCTTTGCTCATTAGCGCCACCTCTGTTCAGGAGAAGACTGCAGCTAGTGTCGCGAGCACCACGCGAACAGTTACGGCATTCTCCCAGCTGGGCTGAGTCTAGTATAGAAGAGCCTTAACATGTCATTTAGCTGACGCTTATATCCAAAGCGACTCACAATTGCTATATATATCAGAGGTTACATGCCTCTGGAGTAACTAGGGGTTAAGTGTCTTGCTCAGGGACACGTTGGTTGATGTATCGCAGTGGGAATTGAACCCAGGTCTCCCACACCAAAGGCATGTGTCATATCCACTGCGCTACGACCACCGGCATTTATATTGTTATCGCAGGGCCGGCCCTAGACTTTTGGGGGCCCTAAGCAGGATTTGGTTTGGGGGGACTCTCCACATTGTAAAAAATGTGTTGCCACTGCACTAAACATACTTGTGTATTGTAAATATTAGTTTAATCCCTCATAATGTACATTTAAAGACTAATGTGAGACCTATTAGCAGCAACGCTATCTTTAAATAGACCGGCTCTGTTAGGAGCTCTATTGTGGGACATTTCAAGCACTCTTGGGGACCCTCTGGTAGCCACGGGGCCCTAAGCAGCCACTTAGTTCGCTTATGGGTCGGGCCGGCTCTGCGTTATCATGATATTCAACAACGTATATTTTCCTCATATCGTGCAGCCCTAACAATAACACAGACTGACAAACTAACTGACCAATGGAGGCAGCAGCAGAGCAGCCACTGCTGTGTTCTGCAAGATAAAATGATATTTCTCAAAGGAGTCTGGTGGTCTTTGGAGAAAGGGAGGAGATAACGGCTTCACTCTGCCCGTCAGCTCATCCATCACAACGTGTTTTTGTTTCCCTCCCTCGAATACATACTGAGTAATGACACGGGTGTATTTAGAAAGTCAGTGACCTCCCTCCCTCCCTGCCTCCCTCCTTTCCTTCCTCCTTTCCTTCCTTCCAGCTCCCATAATGCAGTTGGTTGTTATGAAGGATTGAAGGGTCTCTGTGTAGTTCACCCTCTGATCCGGCACCACTGAGTCTCCTGTTGTTCTGTTTCACACATAAACTGTGTTTGAAACTGTTCCCTCATTCACTCACTTTCTATATCCTGTATATTGTTTATTAAATAGTGAACTATATACAGTATCTCACAAAAGTGTGTACACCCCTCACATTTTAATAAATATTTCATTATATCTTTTAATGGGACAACACTGAAGAAATTACACTTTGCTCCAATGTAAAGTATTAAGTGTCCAGCTTGTATAACAGTGTAAATGTGCTGTCCCCTCAAAATAACTCAACACACAGTCATTAATGTCTAAACCGCTGGACACTAAAGTCAGTCCACCCCTATGTTAGATTCCCATAGAGGCAGGCAGATGTTTATTATTAAAGGGCCAGTTATTTCATGGATCCAGGATACTATGCATCCTGGTAAAGGTCCCTTGGCCCCCCACATCATCACATATCCTTCACCATACCCCCACATCATCACATACCCTTCACCATACCCCCCCACATCATCACATACCCTTCACCATACCCCCACATCATCACTTACCCTTCACCATACCCCCCCACATCATCACATACCCTTCACCATACCCCCACATCATCACATACCCTTCACCATACCCCCACATCATCACATACCCTTCACCATACCCCCATATCATCACATACCCTTCACCATACCCCCCACATCATCACATACCCTTCACCATACCTAGAGATTAACATGGTTTTATGTCAGTTAGCCTAATAGCTGGTTTGATTTGCATTGAGAGATGATTTTATGTATAGTACCCCATGCCAATCTCATGGGTATGGTGAAGGGTATGTGATGATGTGGGGGTATGGTGAAGGGTATGTGATGATGTG
Organism: Perca schrenkii; assembly: GCA_025617405.1. NCBI lineage: Eukaryota > Metazoa > Chordata > Actinopteri > Perciformes > Percidae > Perca > Perca schrenkii. The sequence continues at coordinate 31,104,742 of CM046806.1, read as the reverse complement.
GGGGTATGGTGAAGGGTATGTGATGATGTGGGAGGGTATGGTGAAGGGTATGTGATGATGTGGGGGTCTTGTGAAGGGTATGTGATGATGTGGGGGTATGGTGAAGGGTATGTGATGATGTGGGGGGGTATGGTGAAGGGTATGTGATGATGTGGGGGTATGGTGAAGGGTATGTGATGATGTGGGAGGGTATGGTGAAGGGTATGTGATGATGTGGGGGTATGGTGAAGGGTATGTGATGATGTGGGGGTATGGTGAAGGGTATGTGATGATGTGGGGGTATATGGTGACTTTTTTGGGCTTTTCTGTTCGGTATTTTCACTCGAAATGGTACGTTGTATGCTTATGGGTCACGTACCATCTAGTTAGCCTAAGGCATGGTGTAAAAGTCTTTATGTACGGATTTTTCCAGACGTCAATGGGAGAAATGATCGGGAAATTTACCCAAGGTCTCTATATCTATGTGTAGCAGCTGTGAATCAAATAAACGTATTATAAATAATGTTATGTCATTTTTGTACTCTTCCACTGAATGTTTGCTGCTTCAATCCAGATGAAAAAAGTATTTTCCTCAGCTCAACAGTCCCACCAGTGGAATTAGTTATGTTATTAATTAGTTTTACAGTATTTTCAGGCTTCAGCCAGTGAAAGTCAGGGAGAGAAAGAGAGAGATAGAAAGAGGAGGACAGCATCCAACTGCGTGTCCTCAGTTTTTTGATAACAAACGGTGACCATGGGGCAACACCTTTTCCTTCCAAGTTCCTTGTTTTTTGAGACATTTAAGTCCAAGAAATGGGACTGTTCCTTTAACCAACTGGCTGATTTGGGTCCGTGCAGGTGCAGGCGTACATCATCAGCTACCTGAAGAAGGAGATGCCGTCTCTGTTCGGGCGGGAGAAGAAGAAGGAGGAGCTGATCATGAGGCTGCCGGAGATCTACACCATCCTGCAGAGAGAGCACCACATCAGCCCCGGAGACTTCCCCAGCGTCACCAAGATGCAGGTAACCACAAAACGAAATACGAAAAACTTTATTGTCCACAGATGTGAAAAATGTTTCTTCGGTTTCAGGAAACACAGGACATTACATACAGTACGTAGCCAAGACGGCAAGATGGACAAAAACAGACAATACATTTCAAAGAAAGTGACTTGACCACGTGACTCGGATTCACTTTTTTTTTTTGACATTTCTGACACTTTTGTAGTTTTTTTTTTTAGAAGTTTTTGGGGCTTTTTTTGTGTTTTTTGATGCTTCATTTTTGGAGGAAACAAGTTGTTCATCAAGAAAACTGTAGCATCTCAGTGCTCAGCGTTTTTGAGATTGAACGTGCCCCAGGGCTGCAGAATGAGAGGTGCCCTCATGTTCACTAGGGTTGGGCATCGAGGACCCCATGGTAACAGGTTAGAGCGTACACACTGCTGGCGTGATACGCGTGCATGCTAGAAATAGAACTGACGCCTATTTTTAACGCGAGACGCGAGCGTGTTGGAAGTGTTTCCAGGCAAAATAGAATAGGAAAATATGTTTATATGTCATTTAGACATGAATGCACATATAATAACACAATAAATGGCATATTGATGTTTGAAAGTCTAGGTTTTGACATCAGTGTAGATATAAATGTAATACAAAATTTCAGAGAAAATATTTTCAAATATTGCACCTTTCATACAGAACGAAATATTCTGTAACATATTTGGCAGTCAATACTGCCGACGTTGTCTTGGTTTAATCCAATCAGCAGGCTATATATAAATGGTAGGATAGGCTGCGATATATAAATGTTACGATAGGCTACTATATATAAAGGGTAGGATAGGATACTATATATAAAAGGTAGGATAGGCTACTATATATAAAGGGTAGGATAGGCTACTATATATAAAGGGTAGGATGGACTACTTTATATAAAGGGTAGGATAGGCTACTATATATAAAGGGTAGAATAGTCTACTATATATAAAGGATAGGATAGGCTACTATATATAAAGGGTAAGATAGGCTACTATATATAAAGGGTAGGATAGACTACTATATATAAAGGGTAGGATAGACTACTATATATAAAGGGTAGGATAGGCTACTATATATAAAGGGTAGGATAGGTTAATATATATAAAAGGTAGGATAGGCTACTATATATAAAGGGTAAGATAGGCTACTATATATAAAGGGTAGGATAGGCTACTATATATAAAGGGTAGGATAGGCTACTATATATAAAAGGTAGGATAGGCTACTATATATAAAGGGTAAGATAGGCTACTATATATAAAGGGTAGGATAGACTACTATATATAAAGGGTAGGATAGACTACTATATATAAAGGGTAGGATAGACTACTATATATAAAGGGTAGGATAGGCTTATATACAAATGGTAGGATAGGCTACTATATATAAAGGATAGGATAGACTACTATATATAAAGGGTAGGATAGACTACTATATATAAAGGGTAGGATAGGCTACTATATATAAAGGGTAGGATAGGCTACTATATATAAAGGGTAGGATAGGCTACTATATATAAAGGGTAGGATAGGCTACTATATATAAAGGGTAGGATAGGCTACTATATATAAAGGATAGGATAGGCTACTATATATAAAGGGTAGGATAGGCTACTATATATAAAAGGTAGGATAGGCTACTATATATAAAGGGTAAGATAGGCTACTATATATAAAGGGTAGGATAGGTTACTATATATAAAAGGTAGGATAGGCTACTATATATAAAGGGTAAGATAGGCTACTATATATAAAGGGTAGGATAGGTTACTATATATAAAGGGTAGGATAGGTTACTATATATAAAAGGTAGGATAGGCTACTATATATAAAGGGTAAGATAGACTACTATATATAAAGGGTAGGATAGACTACTATATATAAAGGGTAGGATAGACTACTATATATAAAGGGTAGGATAGGCTACTATATATAAAGGGTAGGATAGGCTACTATATATAAATGGTAGGATAGGCTACTATATATAAAGGGTAGGATAGGCTACTATATATAAAGGGTAGGATAGGCTACTATATATAAAGGGTAGGATAGGCTACTATATATAAATGGTAGGATAGGCTACTATATATAAAGGGTAGGATAGGCTACTATATATAAAGGGTAGGATAGGCTACTATATATAAAGGGTAGGATAGACTACTATATATAAAGGGTAGGATAGACTACTATATATAAAGGGTAGGATAGACTACTATATATAAAGGGTAGGATAGACTACTATATATAAAGGGTAGGATAGGCTACTATATATAAAGGGTAGGATAGGCTACTATATATAAAGGGTAGGATAGGCTACTATATATAAAGGGTAGGATAGGCTACTATATATAAATGGTAGGATAGGCTACTATATATAAAGGGTAGGATAGGCTACTATATATAAATGGTAGGATAGGCTACTATATATAAAGGATAGGATAGGCTACTATATATAAAGGGTAGGATAGGCTACTATATATAAAGGGTAGGATAGGCTACTATATATAAAGGGTAGGATAGGCTACTATATATAAAGGGTAGGATAGGCTACTATATATAAAGGGTAGGATAGACTACTATATATAAAAGGTAGGATAGACTACTATATATAAAGGGTAGGATAGACTACTATATATAAAGGGTAGGATAGACTACTATATATAAAGGGTAGGATAGGCTACTATATATAAAGGGTAGGATAGGCTACTATATATAAAGGGTAGGATAGACTACTATATATAAAGGGTAGGATAGACTACTATATATAAATGGTAGGATAGGCTACTATATATAAAGGATAGGATAGACTACTATATATAAAGGGTAGGATAGACTACTATATATAAAGGGTAGGATAGACTACTATATATAAAGGGTAGGATAGACTACTATATATAAAGGATAGGATAGACTACTATATATAAATGGTAGGATAGACTACTATATATAAAGGATAGGATAGACTACTATATATAAAGGGTAGGATAGACTACTATGTATAAAGGGTAGGATAGACTACTATATATAAAGGGTAGGATAGGCTACTATATATAAATGGTAGGATAGGCTACTATATATAAAGGATAGGATAGACTACTATATATAAAGGGTAGGATAGGCTACTATATATAAATGGTAGGATAGGCTACTATATATAAAGGATAGGATAGGCTACTATATATAAATGGTAGGATAGGCTACTATATATAAAGGGTAGAATAGGCTACTATATATAAATGGTAGGATAGGCTACTATATATAAAGGATAGGATAGACTACTATATATAAAGGGTAGGATAGACTACTATATATAAAGGGTAGGATAGGCTACTATATATAAAGGATAGGATAGACTACTATATATAAAGGGTAGGATAGACTACTATATATAAAGGGTAGGATAGGCTACTATATATAAAGGGTAGGATAGACTACTATATATAAAGGGTAGGATAGGCTACTATATATAAAGGGTAGGATAGACTACTATATATAAATGGTAGGATAGGCTACTATATATAAATGGTAGGATAGGGTACTATATATAAAGGATAGGATAGACTACTATATATAAAGGGTAGGATAGACTACTATATATAAAGGGTAGGATAGGCTACTATATATAAAGGGTAAGATAGGCTACTATATATAAAGGGTAGGATAGACTACTATATATAAAGGGTAGGATAGGCTACTATATATAAAGGGTAAGATAGGCTACTATATATAAAGGGTAGGATAGACTACTATATATAAAGGGTAGGATAGGCTACTATATATAAAGGGTAGGATAGGCTACTATATATAAAGGGTAGGATAGGCTACTATATATAAAGGGTAGGATAGGCTACTATATATAAAGGATAGGATAGGCTACTATATATAAAAGGTAGGATAGGCTACTATATATAAAGGGTAGGATAGGCTACTATATATAAAGGGTAGGATAGGCTACTATATATAAAGGGTAGGATAGGCTACTATATATAAAGGGTAGGATAGGCTACTATATATAAAGGGTAGGATAGGCTACTATATATAAAGGATAGGATAGACTACTATATATAAAGGGTAGGATAGGCTACTATATATAAAGGGTAGGATAGGCTACTATATATAAAGGGTAGGATAGGCTACTATATATAAAGGGTAGGATAGGCTACTATATATAAAGGGTAGGATAGGCTACTATATATAAAGGGTAGGATAGGCTACTATATATAAAGGGTAGGATAGGCTACTATATATAAAGGGTAGGATAGGCTACTATATATAAAGGGTAGGATAGGCTACTATATATAAAGGGTAGGATAGACTACTATATATAAAGGGTAGGATAGGCTACTATATATAAAGGGTAGGATAGGCTACTATATATAAAGGGTAGGATAGACTACTATATATAAAGGGTAGGATAGGCTACTATATATAAAGGGTAGGATAGGCTACTATATATAAAGGATAGGATAGACTACTATATATAAAGGATAGGATAGGCTACTATATATAAAGGATAGGATAGGCTACTATATATAAAGGGTAGGATAGACTACTATATATAAAGGGTAGGATAGGCTACTATATATAAAGGGTAGGATAGACTACTATATATAAAGGGTAGGATAGACTACTATATATAAAGGGTAGGATAGGCTACTATATATAAAGGGTAGGATAGGCTACTATATATAAAGGGTAGGATAGGCTACTATATATAAAGGGTAGGATAGGCTACTATATATAAAGGGTAGGATAGGCTACTATATATAAAGGGTAGGATAGGCTACTATATATAAAGGGTAGGATAGGCTACTATATATAAAGGGTAGGATAGGCTACTATATATAAAGGGTAGGATAGGCTACTATATATAAAGGGTAGGATAGGCTACTATATATAAAGGGTAGGATAGGCTACTATATATAAAGGGTAGGATAGGCTACTATATATAAAGGGTAGGATAGACTACTATATATAAAGGGTAGGATAGACTACTATATATAAAGGGTAGGATAGACTACGATATATAAAGGGTAGGATAGAGTACGATATATAAAGGGATAGGCTACGATAACAACATAGTGTGTGTTCTGAGTGATGGTCCAACATCAGATCTGTATCGGCTCTTCACAGCTACACTAAGTTGTTGTAAACAGACAGCCCACTTACCCATTTTTCAGAGTTTGAATCTGTCGGCACTATGTCCCGAGATCAGCCCTAGACACACACACAAGGCATTGTATCGCTTCTAACTTTCTCTCTGTGTGATCATTTCACATATGAATACAGCCAAACTCCCAGCAGGGCTGTTGTCTTTAAATGTGTGTTCGGTGATTTTGTCAGATGATGATGATGTCTTGGTTATAAAATCATGATTTCAGCCGTGCAAAAATAGATAAATAAATACTGGGAACCAATGCACTTGACCCGATCTGGACAGGCACACGCTCCCCACCTTGCGCTGTGCAGCTTTGTTATTGGTGCAGCTTTTACGTCACGTTGAACAAACAGTCTGAGGACAAACTGATCTTCAGAGAGACGAAGGGAACTGGCTGAAAACACACTTTGCAGCTGTCAGCCCTGTAGAGATGCTGCTGCTGTGTGTGTGTGTGTGTGTGTGTGTGTGTGTGTGTGTGTGTACCTGTTTTACTATATTCGTGGGGTCCAAAAACCGGAGAATACAGTATACTTGTGGGGTCTGCACAGCCTTGTGGGGAACAAAATGCTGGACCCCACGAGTTTAAAGGGCTGTTTGAGGGTTAAGACTTGGTTTTAGGATTAGGGTTAGAATTAGGTTATGGTTAGGGTGAGGGTAAGGGTTAAGGTTAGGCATTTAGTTGTGATGGTTAAGGTGAGGGTAAGGGTTAAGGTTAGGCATTTAGTTGTGATGGTTAAGGTTAGGGTAAGGGTTAAGGTTAGGCATTTAGTTGTGATGGTTAAGGTTAGGGTAAGGGTTAAGGTTAGGCATTTAGTTGTGATGGTTAAGGTTAGGGTAAGGGTTAAGGTTAGGTATTCAGTTGTGATGGTTAAGGTTAGGGTAAGGAGCTAGGGAATGCATTATGTCAGTGATGGGTCCCCACAAAGACAGTAAAACAAATGTGTGTGTGTGTGTGTGTGTGTGTGTGTGTGTGTGTGTGTGTGTGTGTGTGTGTGTGTTCCCCAGCTACACTTTTATTTATTACATTATTGGTGAGAGGATGTTTCAGATTTTTCAGTTCCCTTGGTGAGATTTGTACTCTCTCAAGCACACACACACACACACACACACACTCACACACACACTTGTTGTTGATGTTGAGAGGTCAGAGGTTAGTTGAAGACGCTGTGTCCAGCTGCAGACTGAAAGCTGTGCTCATTGTCTCATTTGGTGTCAGATTAAGGTTACATTAAATGTCTCAGCCAATCAGATTTGTTAACCTGCTGTAATGTGACAGCGGACTCCACTAAACTTCTTTCATTGCTATATTTTATGAAATGTCTTAAAGTGCTCATATTATGCTTTTTGGCTTTTTCCCTTTTCCTTTATTGTGTTATATATCTTTTTTTCTGCATGTTATATGTTTACAAAAGTGAAAAGCCCAAAGTCCCCCCCCAAAGGGACTTACCATCTCCAACAGAAAACACTGTTCACAAACTGCTCCAAACAGCTCTATTGTAGTCCAGCCTTTACTTCAGAGACAAACGTTATAATGCTCACCTAGCTGCTAGCGTAGCATGCCCTCATACTCTGCTTCTGACTGGCTAGTAGTCCTTACCTAGGTACTGTCAGGGCACGCCCTCATACTCTGCTTCTGACTGGCTAGTAGTCCTTACCTAGGTACTGTCAGGGCACGCCC
>CM046806.1:31079390-31091890 GCA_025617405.1 Perca schrenkii | reverse complement strand
AAGCGACAGAAACGTTGGACATGTGACTCGATGTTGAATAAAGAGCGAGATTTAAAAAAAAAAGGAGAAAAACAAACAGGATGTAGTTTGCTGTGTTAGCTTTAGTGCGTACATTTTTGATATTAATAAATGTCCATTGTTAAATGAGTTGCTACAAAGCTAATTCTAGGGATGCACCAAATCCAGATTTTTGGGGTTCAGGTTAATCCTGAATCCCCTGGTTGAGATTGTGCTGACTCCTCCTCCCATCCTCGGTCCATGAACCCAGTAAACACATGAATGAAGTAAACAGAGACTGTCCTTCCTTTGCTGTACCTGAAGTTGCTGCATTCTGGCTGCTGTCTGGAGATTCCTTCATGAACAACTCGTATTCTTCCAGATGTTTCAGACCAGATGTTGTAACAGCGGCCATGTTGTGTATAGTTTAGGGTCCTCGCCACCACCAGACCAATCAGCATTGAACAGATTGAACATGTAGCTGGACTTGAATGGCCTTCTTTAGACTGAAAGTTCTGCCAAACAACAACTTCTTCTGCTCACCAGATCCATGTCCACTTTCTCACAGCCTACTGCATTGAACGCTCCACCTACGTAAACACCTTCCCGTAATCAACGGCGCCGTCATTACGGTGACCAGCGTAGTGCACCGAGTGCAAGCGTAAGGTTTGGTTCCCTGGACAGAAATTCTAAAGTTCGGCAGAAACCCGTCAAAAAGCCCAATATTCAGCCGAATCAGAAGCCCAATCCTGGATTCGGTGCATCCCTAATTTGGTTAGGTTTAGACACCAAAACGGATGGATACCTAAAAATCTCTTAATGACCTGATGACCTAAAGACTGAATGCCAAAATGTCTCCTAACTTTTCTTTATCGCGACATGGATTCCTTTAATCGTCTAGTTTCAGATGACACCAACATCTTCGCTCTACCTTTTGAAAACGGGGCCTCTTAAAACGTCAATTTTCTGGGTTTTTATGAATCGATATCGGATCATTCAAATGAATCGATTTGAAACTGGAAAACATCTATATTTTACACTCAGCCCTGCCTTTTGAATAAACCGGCCAGCAGATAAACGACAAACTGTGGTCCAAATAATATAATATGCTTTTATTTTGGTAAGATTCTATATATTGTACAGCTGCTTTTCAGAATAAAAGTTATAACGCAGCCTCAAACTTAACTCATCCTGATTTAATTGAGACATTTTGTTTTAAAAGGGGACCTCTTTTTTTTTAAATCGTCTTTAATCTTGAAATTTAACTTCCTGTCTTACTTATTTTAGGAGAATCGGCGAGATCAGACCTGTAATTACTGTCTTCATCTTCACTAATATATTCAGGTGATCTTTGACTAATTTACCTTCCAAAGATAATGTCTGATAACACAAAGGATACTTTAGCATTTCAACAGAGAATCTTTCATATTTTATTAGATTTCATTTACATTTTCAATTTGAAAACAGCAAAGGAAAGACACACTAACTCACACCGCAGACACACACACACACACACACACACACACATACAGACACACACACACACACGCAGAAACACTAACGCACACCGCAGACACACACACATACTGACACACACACACACACATACAGACACACACACACACACGCAGAAACACTAACGCACACCGCAGACACACACACATACAGACACACACACACACGCAGAAACACTAACGCACACCGCAGACACACACACATACAGACACACACACACACGCAGAAACACTAACGCACACCGCAGACGCACACACACATACAGACACACAGACGCAAACACACAGACACACAAATGCAGACACACAAAGACACACAAATGCAGACACACACGCAGACACACACCCAGACACACACATGCAGACACAGACACATGCAGACACACACACAGAAAGACACACAGACACAAACAGACACCAGGGCTTAAAGTATTCCGGCACTGTGCCAGTTTAGCTGGTGATCCTGTTAACTGGTGATATTTGCATGAAATCGGTGAATATTCAACAAGGCCCTGCCCTGCGTTCTGCTCTGCCTCCGCCCCTCGAGTGCCAGAGGTTGACATTTTCACAAGGTGTTTGCAAGTGAGACCAAATAATGGATATCGCTGAAAACATCACCAATTTATGTGTAATACATGTCAGTTTAAGCATTATCCACACAAATACGACACATACTGTATGAATGAAAAAAAAATAAAACGAAGCACACAGATCTAGCTGGGATTCGAACCTTGGATGTCATGGACAAAAATCTTAGCAGACTACCTTCTCCATCATCTATACCACTACACTACACACCACTGATATAATGATGTGATTTCTATCTATATATTGGACTTTTAGTCTACGTTAACACAGGTTAACATATGAGAGAAATATACACCCATGTTAACTGGTGATATCACAATTTAACATGGGCAAATGCAAGCCTGGAAACGGTAAAGTAGGTTCATCTTTGCCTCACCTACCGAAAACTAACTGATGTACAACACACAGGCATGACCCCACTTAACACTTTATTCCGTTTTGGGGGTAAAAATAAAACACATCAGTCATGCAAAAACGTGATCATTTATCATTGTTATTGTGGGCCATCTCATACGAAGAATGTGATAAATAGTCTAAATAGGCTATGTCAAAAAATAGCAATGATATTTGAATGATGATGATACATGAATAAATTACATTTGTTTGAAATGGCATGTCGGCGGAGCTGAGATGAGAACAATCAGAACACGGCAACAACCCGCCCACAACTGCAGACATTTCACCACCGCGGGTCAACTACATAACGCCAAAGTGTCTCCGTCGGTAGGATTAACAGATCAAATGCCTTCTCATAAAGCTGAAAACCCCGTTCTCACCCCCCACCGGCCGATCCGAGTTCATGTCGCTGACCAAGCTGTTGAACCGGTCCTCACTGTCGCATCTCCGCCAGCGGTAGGGCACTGTGTGTGTGTGTGTGTGTGTGTGTGTGTGTGTGTGTGTGTGTGTGTGTGTGTGTGTGTGTGTGTGTGTGTGTGTGTGTGTGTGTGTGTGTGTGTGTGTGTGTGTGTGTGTGTGTGTGTGTGTGTGTGTGTGTAAAGAGAGAGAATGGGAGAAGAAGTTTGTGTGAGGTGGACCTGGTCACCACAGACTTAAATCTTCTCATGTGGCACATTATGTTTGGCACATTGTATGGGTCACTTCTTATATCATAACAAGGTAATACAATGTGTAATCAAGTGATGACCTATTAACAGAGGTGGGTAGAGTAGCCAAAAATTGTACTCAAGTAAAAGTACTGTTACTTCAGAATAATATGACTCAAGTAAAAGTAAAAAGTAGTCATCCAAATAATTACTTGAGTAAGAGTAAAAAAGTACTTGGTGAAAAAACTACTCAAGTACTGAGTAACTGTTGAGTAACGTCTGATTTAGTTTTTAACACAAGCATTCAATCAGATGGACAAAAATACAAAATAATCATATTTAGACAAATTATAGTTCATCCAATCTATTAAATTAATTTAAATTAATTAATTAATTATAAAATAGCTTAAATTAAAATAATCCAGGTAAATTCAAGAACTTAAAAAATAATATCAATAAAATAATAATACATAAAAAATAAATAAGCACAACTAACACAAATTTCCAAACCTTTATACTTTTTTTTACCAGACTCTGCAGGCAGAACTAGAACAAGGTAATGTAGCTGCTGTTTGGTACTTTATACTAAGGTAAACATGCTTTCATTCACAAATCATCTACAGCGTCGGCAATTTCTTTTTTTTTTGCCAGCTTTCCTTCCCGTTTTAGGAAGCAGCGACTGTATTGCGTTTTGCATGTAAAACCATGTATGTGTTCATACTTATGTAGAATTATAGTTTGCTCTTCTTATGTAAAATATGTGGCTATTGTTGGTCATGTTGTGCAAACATCACCTCTTTTATGTGAGCACGCGCGGCTGGATTGGGAAACCCTGGGTTGGTTGAACTAGTTGATAACCACCGTCATGACACAGTTTATGCGGGACCGCGGTGGTTAGGTTAGGTGAAGCCGGGTAACTGAAATAAATCCAGGGCATGTTGATCTTGCTTCGTAGTACAGGGCGCGGTTCCTCCTCGTCTGTGACGTTTCTGACATTTTTGTTTTGCTGCGACTGTAAAAGCTAACCCGTCCCGCTGCTAGGTTTGAGGAAGGTGACGAGACTGCACAACTACGTTTGATTGGGTGAAACCCAGTCATGTGGTAGAGGCTTTAGCGGAAGTCTCTCTCTCTGTCATAAAATGAGGCGTACGCGGGGGGATAAAAACAATGACGCGTAGAATACCAAAGAGGTAAAAAGAAAAGTAACGAGCTCATTGTAGCCTAATGTAGCGGAGTAAGAGTACAGTTTCTTCTTCACAAATCTACTCAAGTAAAAGTAAAAAGTATAGTGATTTAAAACTACTCCTAGAAGTATCATTTTTTCAAAAACTTACTCAAGTAAATGTAACGGAGTAAATGTAACTCGTTACTACCCACCTCTGCCTATTAACAGTAATGTAAATGCTAAATGCTCTAATACCTGTTGATACTACAACAATGCAGAGTATAGGCTCTTAACCTTGCAGTTTTGCACATATCATGTAAGACTCAATTTCTCCATTTCTTTGCACAAAACTCTCCAGAAAGTGCCATTTAACGGTTTATTTTTCAATTTTCTTCCCGGGGGGGTATACCCCCGGGCCCCCTAGAATATATATGTATATATATATATTTATATATATATTTATACATACACGTCAATGGCAGTTAGAGAGTTAATATGAGGTCTCTCTCTGTGACAAAGTAAATCAAAGTGATGCGTACGCGGCGGGATAAAAGAAGAGAAATAATAAAAATACAGAGATTTGAGAAGATTGGAATTTTTTTAACAAAGCTTTTCTTGTGGAAAACCTGATGCGGCCCAGCCTCACCCAGACTCTGCCTCCAGCGGCCCCCAGCTAAATTGAGTTTGAGACCCCTGCATTAGATGCTAGTCACAAAGCTTCGGTCCGTGCACTCTGTAATATGAGTACGTTACCGGCAACGACCGATACCGCTGCAACTGTTCCTTTACTGACCGACCGTGATACAATCAATACGTGTGTGGTGTGCACGTTCATAGCGGAACATGATTTGTCATTAACAATGATGACGACGATGTAAAAGCTATCTGAAGCCCAAACAGCCTTGACAAAGCTGTCTGTTTGGACTCAGCATGGCAGGTATTTAAACATAACGGCCTTGTCCCAGAGTCTAGACGTCTAGCTATATGAAAAGATAAACAATGCAACGTTTTTAATAAATGTAAATAAAGCAGCTAATATCAACATGGACAAAATCATGAATGTACTAATTCACTTTTTTGATGATGACTTGGCCAAAGTAGTAAAGTTTAGTTTTCACAATGATTCATTGTAGGATTATATTATTGCAATATGTAAATCCACATTGACTTTTAATTTGACATATGGTTGGAAGAAGTACAAATTATTCCAAAACTTTTTAGTCTTTAAAAATTATGACTTTTATTATTGTGTAATGTCAGAAGGACTTTAACTGTTTTGCCAGTCAAATTAACTTTAATGAGTGCATATTGAAATATTACACTGTTGGCAAAAAATGCATCTCAAAATGCATCAGATTGATGCTTTAAAATATGGAATATTTAAAATTTTCTTCCGGGGGAGCATGCCCCCGGACCCCCCTTGAGGGGTAATAGTTTCTCACCTTTTTCACCCCTGACCAGTTTTCATGCCTGAGTTATTTAAACATAACAGCCTTGTCCTGGAGTTTATGAAAAGCTAAACAATGCAAAGTTCTGATTGTGATATGTTATGTAAGGACTTTACCCCCCACCCTCCAAAAAAATTTCAGGCTCAGGATTTTTTTTCACTTTAAGCCCTGAGACACACACACGCAGACACACAAAAACACACATGCAGACACACACACACAGAGACACACATGCAGAAAAAAACACACATACAGACAAAGACACACGCAGACACACAAATGCACACACACAGACACACAGACGCACACATGCAGACACACACCGAGAGACAAACACACACAGACAGAGAAACTGTATCACCAATAAATATGATTATAGGACTTTTACTTGTATTTTTACAGTGAGGTATTAGTACTGTTAGTTTAGTAATGTGCAGTTACATTAAAAAGATGGCTGCACCAGATTTAGCATTATGCTACTTTCCATCTGTAGTCCTCCACAATTATAATGACATAACAGAGTTGAGTACATGACAAAAACAATAAACATAACATGTTTATACAACAAAGACAGTTAAGACAATGTAAATAGACTATTTACACCGAAGGTGCAATACACAGATATACACAACAGTGGAATAAAAAGCGTTAGTGAGAGCAGGTCTGATGTTCTTAAAGGAAGTATTTAAGAAGCTTTTAAAATTTGAGATATTCTTTAAAATGTTAGGAAGCCCATTCCATTCTTTGACTGCTTTATAGGAAAATGCTGATTGAGAAAAAACAGATTTTCTTTTGGGAACATTGCAATCACCCCTGGATACAGACCTCAAGGCTCTGTTTGTCAGTTTAGAGACCATGTGTCAAACTCAAGGCCCGCGGGCCAAATCCGGCCCCTTGTAGATTTAGATCCGGCCCGTACATCAATTTGGGTTCACAATAACATTTTGGCCCGCCCAGTTGTGCACCAAACCAAAACACAGGGAAGTGTTTTTTAAACTGCAATTACCTGACATTCAAAGCAGACTGCGACTCAGAAATTCCCACAGAAGCAGAGAGTTTTCATATTCAGGCTGGGAAACAGGTTGTTGTTGTTAAAACAATAGTATTTCTTGATTTGCTAAATTCTATGATGGCTAAAGGAACTCTTTTTGATGACTTTTGTAGGGCTTCATGTCAACAAAAATGTGACAAAAAGCAACAAATTTACAAAAATGTGACACATGTCTGAGAAAGCCACTGAAAAATTAGGAAAAAAGCAAACCAAAATGTTTTAAAAAAGTGACATACAGTAACGAAAGCACGTAAATACACTCTACATGTTTGGCCCTTGGTGGGATTCTCTTTTTCCAGAGTGGCCCCTAGTGAAAATGAGTTTGACCCCCCTGGTTTAGAGCATAGCTTTACATATGTTTACTGAAGTTAAGGATCTGAGTTCTTCTTCCAGGACGCAGAGATCCCAGGGGTCAGAGGTCAGGATCTGTCCTGTTTGAACAGCCCTCATTCAGGACGAGATGACGCGCGCCAGCCGGCCGCAGCTCGCCCGTTAACGGGTCCTCCGGGACGGACAGCGTCCTGGAACGCGTTGCAGGCGATCGTTTGTTGCTTCCTCACATTGTGAAGCAGAGACGAGGAGAGACGGTGACCTCTGACCCCCGCTGACTGCTGACTCTCCTCTTCATGGAAACAGCTACATTAGTGACGGAGTAAATTTGGTATTTTTCAACCTGGAAAACTTAGAAAAAAAACTAGTTAACCCATGCATGAGTAGCGCCAATTTCCACCAGATTATTATTCTAAGTGTCTGACAACATTATGGAAAAGATCCCTACAGAGATAGACCTTTTAGTTAAAGAGTAAGATCCTTTTAGTTTAACATGAAACAGCCCCAAAATCACCATCACCAAACTCCACCAGACTCCATGTAAATAATCAGGACTTTTAGTGTGTATAGAGCCAGCATATCTCCACCAGACTCCATGTAAATAATCAGGACTTTTAGCGTGTATAGAGCCAGCATATCTCCACCAGACTCCATGTAAATAATCAGGACTTTTAGTGTGTATAGAGCCAGCATATCTCCACATGTAAATGGGTGAATTAAGGGTTTATTTCAACCAAACCAGAGTGGTGATTGTTGGAACAGTGGAAAGATGAACCAAGACGGCTTTTGGTAGTTTTATTTAGTTTCTGTCCACTTTGAATGAAGTGTGTTTTTACGATGCTAAAAGTCCTGATTATTTATATGGAGTCTGGTGGAGTTTGGTTGATGGTGATTCCCAGATAACTAGAGGTGTCCACATACTTTTGGACGTATAGTCTGCATATAAAGTTACCGAGTGAATATCTTTACCTTTAGATCACTACTGTAAGATCGTTAGCCCGATACGCTAACATTAGCTGCTAACGTTAGAGCAGCTAAACATGTAAACAAACTCTTGACAGGCCAGTCGGATGTAAACGCTACCTGGGAAACCAATTTTTCTTGTCATTTGCTCTCAAAAAATGATGAAATGAGTCGTTAAAAAGTGACTAAAGCAGCCATGAATCTTCTGTAATTAAACATTTCTGAATGTGCCTTCAATCATAACAGATTTCTTTCTGCTGACCCATATATCAGCCACAAGACAACGCTATGAACTCTCTCCGTGTATTTAGACTGAATGTGAAGCATATTTCATGTGTTGTGCGTGTGCATTTTGTTTATTCATATTCACCAACGGTGTCTTTGAGGACTGAACCCGTTTCTTTACTTATCTTTTTTTTCCGTACGATGAATTGGAGTCTTCTGAAATACTTTCAACTTGAATTTCCACAGCAGTGCCTCCAACTTTTCAGCTGCTTTTTGAACTCTGGCACACGTCAGGTCTGTATATCGCCGTTTTGATTGTATAAAATATTCACTAACGTTAAACATTGTGTGTTCGTTGTTCCCGGTCGTTTACATGCTTAGCTAAATAAACGATAGATGTATTTAGAGAACCAAGGACATTTAATACTTATGTCGTGCTACTAGCTAGCTAGCAGTTAGCCTGCAGTTTCGTGAACAGAGCTCATCCATGGCTTCATCTCTCATCCACGTTACAAGCTTTACAGCATACAGCCCTCGGATGGATCATAAGAGAGAACCAGGGCGATGTAATCACTATGTCTGTAGTAACGTTATGTAGGCATGATCTTAATACAGCCATGCTAGCTAAACCTAATGTTAGCAACTACCTAGCTAGCTGCTAGCCCCGCCAGTTTGGGAAACGCTAATGATGTTACATCCACATAACAGGCTTTACAACATACATACATCCCTCGGATGTATCATAACTTTATAAGATAATACCACGGACGTATTAATAGAACACATGATGAATTACAACCACTAGCTATATCCATTATTACAGCTAGCCACGTGGGCTCGTCAGAACAGTCATGTGAGCGGGCGTGCGCAGTCAAGCGGGTCTGCTCGCGTCCATTATGCTCGTTCATCATTTCAAATTTAATAATTCTGGATTCGCTTCTAGTGAATGTTAAAAATGTTAAAAACGTTTTAATCAAGGACCCTTTCATTGTTCAAGCTGGTAAGTTATATACCCCGAAACAAATGATCTGCTGAAATATAGACGTTTCTTTCGCCATGTAATGTCTATGTGAAAAGTCTTTCTGGGCCATGGGGTGCAGTACCACCGTTACCCGCTAAGCCCATGTTGGCATATAGACATAGCGCTCCTCCTGGGGGCTTGTTCCACACGCATACAAACTTTTGAAATAAATCCATCCATTGTGTTCTGATTGAGATCTGGTTTCTGAATGTGTCCTGCCTTCAGTCTCCTGGTGAGCTGTTCAAAACCTGCACGGCTTTGTACGGCACTAGCTGAAACAAGGGGGCTAGGGGGCTAACCGTTAGCATGCTAGCGCTAGCATGCTGCCTCGTTCTCAATAGCAAAGCACTGCTACAACACACACTAGTTCACCATAATCTCCAAAAGAACTACTTCCATGTGCTCCCTGGTTTAGAAGAAGTCTCCCAGCTAGTCCTGAAGTTGGAGAAACAGCCTTTCTTTTACTGTCTATGGAGCTAGCTGACATGATCTACATCTGAGCTACTGAGCATGTGCAGAGCAATCAAAGATAGTACAGAAGTAGAAGAGATGTTTCACTCTTTAGCTAAAACAGAGACCTGAACACAGGGTGAAAAGAGGAGCTGCAGCAATGTGCAGTACAACTAAAATATGGTGTTTTTTGAAAATTAAACCATGTAAACCTATTCTGGTACAACCTCAAAATATAATTATGAACATGAAAATGAGCATAATATGGGCTTTAAAGCATTAATCGCTCCGTGCCTTTTATATGAAATGTAACGCGTGTTTTTGATGCCTTCTGGTCTTATGACGGGACTGTAGCCGTACTCGAGGATCCAGCAGCTTCTGTTTCAGTGTCTTCAACATGCAAAGAAATATGAAATAAAGCTTGATGAAGATTGAAAAAAACTCAAATTATAAATCTTCATTTAATCTGAAATGTAAGAGTTTTTATTTTTATTTTTTGTGATTCTGTGTATTCTTGACGTTTGAACGTGTTGCCTGTTCAGAGATTGGCTGTTTGATTGATGATGTCATCCTGTCAGCACAGGTGGAGACTAATAAAGTTTATTCTACACACGTAATCAACACCATCTGGATGCCTCGAGTTTCTCGTCACGTTTTTGACTCTTACAAACAAAATTGTGTCTGTCTGTGTCTGTGTGTGTGTCTGTCTGTGTGTGTGTGTGTGTGTGTGTGTGTGTGTGTGTCTGTCTGTCTGTCTGTCTGTCTGTGTCTCTGTGTGTGTGTGTGTGTGTGTGTGTGTATGTGTATGCATGTCTGTCTGTCTGCCTGTGTGTGTGTGTGTGCGTGTGTGTGTGTGCGCGTGCATGCGTATGTGTATGCATGTGTGTGTGTGTGTGTGTGTGTGTGTGTGTGTGTGTGTGTATGTCTGTCTGTCTGTCGAGTGTGTGTGTATGTGTATGCATGTGTGTCTGTCTGTCTGTCTGCCTGTGTGTGTGTGTGTGTGTATGTGTGTATACATGTGTGTGTTTGTGTGTGTATGTGTATGCATGTCTGTCTGTCTGTCTGCCTGTGTGTGTGTGTGTGTGTGTGCGTGTGTGTGTGTGTGCGTGCGTGCGTATGTGTATGCTGTGTGTGTGTGTGTGTGTATGTGTCTGCATGTCTGTCTGTCTGTCTGTCAAGTGTGTGTGTATGTGTATGCATGTCTGTCTGTCTGCCTGTGTGTGTGTGTGTGTATGTGTATGTATGCATGTCTGTCTGTCTGCCTGTGTGTGTGTGTGTGTGTATGTGTGTACGTGTATGCATGTCTGTCTGTCTGCCTGTGTGTGTGTGTGTGTGTATGTGTGTACGTGTATGCATGTCTGTCTGTCTGCCTGTGTGTGTGTGTGTAGTGTCTGTCTGCTGTTTGTATGTGTGTGATGTGTAGTATGCATGTCTGTCTGTCTGCCTGTGTGTGTGTGTGTGTGTGTGTATGTGTGTGTTTTTATTATTATTAAAGCTTTATTTAGATAGGGACAGATACAAAAAACAGATGAGCTTCAACAGTCATCTGATGTATGTATCATAGTGCTTTTAGCTGAAGCTAATTCACGACACTTCATTGTGTGTGTGTGTGTGTGTGTGTCTGTCTGTCTGTCTGTCTGCCTGTGTGTGTGTGTGTATGTGTGTATATGTGCATGTGTGTCTGTCTGTCTGTCATGTGTGTGTGTGTATGTGTGTGTTTTTATTATTATTATTAAAGCTTTATTTAGATGAAGCTAATTCACGACACTTCCTTGTGTGTGTGTGTGTTTGTGTGTCTGTCTGTCTGTCTTTCTGTGTGTGTGTATGTGTGTTTTTATTATTATTATTAAAGCTTTATTTAGATAGGGACAGATACAAAAAACAGATGACCTTCAACAGTCATCTGATGTATGTATCATAGTGCTTTTAGCTGAAGCTAATTCACGACACTTCCTTGTGTGTGTGTGTGTGCGTGTGTGTGTGTGTGTGTGTGTGTGAGTGAACTCTGACCCCTGCACCTGCTGTCAGGTGAGCGAAGCTGCTCATGCTGTAAATCCAACAGCTTCAAAGTTCACTCACACTTCTCCTTCTGTCACATCACACTGTATGTTGGCTTCTTCTTTGGATCTCTCTCTCTCTCTCTCTCTCTCTCTCTCTCTCTCTCTCTGAGATCCTACAGCGGAGGAAAGAAAGAGGACGAGAGTGAAAGGTAAGAAGAAGAACTGCTTCCTCTCTGAGTGTGTTTACGTGCCGTCCTTCGCTTCTCTTCCGACTCTTTAAGTGTCTTTTGTTCGGTCGGACGTTAGAGCTCTGCCAGAGTTTTCTGCTCTGACGTGTTCACTGTCCTGCAGGTTATTTCGGTCCTGTGTGAATGTGCATCTCTTATGCCTGTTGATGTGATCGTGTGTAATATGTGTGTTTTTTATATATATATATATATATATATATATATATATATATATATATATATACACATTCAGTCTTATTAAAGTGTGTTTAGTATTTAGATTAGTTAAGTTAGTGATTAAAATGAACAGTTGACTTGGTAAAATGAAGATTTTCTAGGTGTTTGAACTAAAATGTTCATCTACAGCAGGGGTGTCAAACTCAATTTCCCAGAGGGCCACGCTGGAAAATAAGAATCAAATCAAGGGCCAGAAATGTTTAGTTTATTGACAGTGACATAAATGTCGGAAAAAGTGACA
>CM046806.1:31064390-31074390 GCA_025617405.1 Perca schrenkii | reverse complement strand
TGTGTGTGTGTCTCTGTGTGTGTGTGTCTCTCTGTGTGTGTGTCTATGTGTCTGTGTGTGTCTCTCTGTGTGTGTGTCTCTGTGTGTGTGTGTGTGTGTGTGTGTGTGTCTCTCTCTGTGTGTGTCTCTCTGTGTGTGTCTCGCTGTGTGTGTGTGTGTGTGTGTGTGTGTGTCTCTCTGTGTGTGTCTATGTGTCTGTGTGTGTCTCGCTGTGTGTGTCTCGCTGTGTGTGTGTGTGTGTGTGTGTGTGTGTGTGTGTGTGTGTGTCTCTCTCTGTGTGTCTCTCTCTGTGTGTGTCTCTCTCTGTGTGTGTCTATGTGTGTGTGTGTGTCTCTCTCTGTGTGTGTCTATGTGTGTGTGTCCCTGTGTGTGTCTCTCTGTGTGTGTGTTTCTCTCTGTGTGTGTCTATGTGTCTGTGTGTGTCTCGCTGTGTGTGTGTGTGTGTGTGTGTGTGTGTGTGTGTGTCTCTCTCTGTGTGTGTCTATGTGTCTGTGTGTGTCTCGCTGTGTGTGTGTGTGTGTGTGTGTGTGTGTGTGTGTGTCTCTCTCTGTGTGTGTCTCTCTGTGTGTGTATGTGTGTGTGTGTCTATGTGTCTGTGTGTTGGAGAAGATGGCCAAATTTCTGACCCAGAAAAAACTTAACAAAGGTTAAGCCCAAAACTATCTGTACACCTCAAAAGGTGAATTGACGAAATATGGGTTGAAGAAGAAAATAAGTCAGAGGTTTTTTTTGGGGGTTTTAGTGATGATGTCAGTGTAATTCCTCCTGTTATCTGTTATCGCTGTGAGTGCCGGTCCTGCCTGATAATCAGCTGCTATACAAACACACAATCCATCATCGGTTTCACCCTCTACAGCTGATCTCAGCCTCCACGCGCTCCCACCTCCCACACTAATGTTTATAAAGCACTGGGTCTCAACCTTTCTGGTGTGAGGTACCCCTCAGCCCTGTCAGATGAACTTGTGTGACCCCTTCATTAATTTACACTGACGTATAGCATTATGTGCTCTAGCTTTTCCAACGTTTTAGACCCAGATATGGTGATGATAAGGGTTGAAAGCGATGTGAAAAGAGAGGCAAAGAGACACAAACCGACTACAAAAAGACACCAAATGACCACAGAGACCCAAAGCAACCCCAAAGGAAACACAAATGACCAAAAAGAGACACAACACGACTACAAAGAGACACAAAAACCCACAAGGAGACACAAAAAGTATCGGGGAAATTGCATTTTTTTTTAGATTGAAAAACATCACATATTCTTGAGGAAGGACGGCTAAACCGCACACCTAAAGTCTTCCTCAAATTCCTCAACATTAAGAACAGTTTGCTCACCAATCGTACAACTATTAGCCTTTATACGCTGCTAGCTAACGTTATTACTGGAAGTCAAGCTGAATGTTTAAATCCATTTACGTTAGTTTAAGCTATTTCAACTTTAAGCTACTGTAATGCGTGTGCAGGTTCTGTAAAGATGAATGCCCACAAACCGTTTAAACAGTAAGCGAGGATTTTATTCCCTTCGCAATAGTTTGTCCTAGTTGGCGATACAGGTTAGAAATTGTAATCACCTCAAAACAGTGGCATAGGTCTTAACACTGTGCCCCTTTAACACAAGAAAAGAATGACACATTTATGAATACAACGAATGCCATAAAACAAACAATACACCCATAACCTTCATAAACAAAGATGCGTACCAATCTAAAATCTCATTCACTATAAACGATAGACGAGCCTCACCACATCCGCAACCTAGTGTCTTTTTGTGAATGTACCCGAGTCAAACTTTCGTTTAAAAGCATATTTAGGACGGAAGAGCCCCTTTTAAGATTCACCGTCTTTTCGTTTTTCGGTCAAATGTCCTTTTGAATGGGAGTGCTAGGGGCACTGCTATGCTAGCCTCAAAGATAGCTATTTTTTAAACTAAGAAGGCTCGACACAACATCAGACTTTGTTCTAAGTATCACCAGGAGCTCTACACCTTAACTACACCGTGACCAAGATATATATATATATATACCGTATACTATAACCAGGAGCTCTACACCTTAACTACACCGTGACCAAGATATATATATATATATATACCGTATACTATAACCAGGAGCTCTACACCTTAACTACACCGTGACCAAGATATATATATATATATATACCGTATACTATAACCAGGAGCTCTACACCTTAACTACACCGTGACCAAGATATATATATATATATATATATATATACCGTATACTATAACCAGGAGCTCTACACCTTAACTACACCGTGACCAAGATATATATATATATATATATATATATATATATATCTATAAACATCTTCCTGCCTCTATGGGAATCTAACATAGGGGTGGACTGACTTTAGTGTCCAGCGGTTTAGACATTAATGACTGTGTGTGTTGAGTTATTTTGAGGGGACAGCACATTTACACTGTTATACAAGCTGGACACTTAATACTCTACATTGGAGCAAAGTGGAATTTCTTCTGTGTTAAAAGATATAATGAAATATTTACTAAAATGTGAGGGGTGTACACACTTTTGTGAGATACTGTAATTAACAGTCTATGGGTCTAACCCATTTATGGCGAAAAACACGTGATTTGGCCTTGATTTGCATTATAACTGTTGTTTGTTTATGTAGAAAAGAAGGATGGCCCTCAGAACTAACAATGTATGGTACTTTTACTTTCAATTGATTGTTTGAAAACATTTTATGGGATGGTCCGAACTAAAATTGCACATTATATCTTTCTAAGGGTGTTAAATAACGTGTGACATGGGTTATGTTGTTATTACATGTGTATACATGTGCAAAGATGTTTCTACCCTTGTATAGATTTTACTTAACTAGTTAAAATCAAAAATAGTTTTGGATTTATGACCCCTTGTCCTATTTTCTCTACATGGGAGAAATCCCCCCCTGTTTTACATTTAAAAAAGAAAAAATGTAACTAAGTAACTTTTACTTAAAGTACATTTTAAATGAGTTACTTATTACTTTTACTTGAGTATTTTTTTCAGATAGGTATTTTTTACTTGTACTTGAGTAATGTTTAATCAAAGTATTTGTACTTTTACTTGAGTACAATATTTTAGTACTTTTTTCCACCTCTGTATATATATCTATCTATATATATATATATATATATATATATATATATATATATATATATATATATATATATATACTATAACCAGGAGCTCTACACCTTAACTACACCGGTGACCAAGATATATATATATATATATATATATATATATATATATATATATATATATATATATATTTATATATATATAAGATATATATACTATGACCAGGAGCTATATATATCTATAGATATATAGATATATATACTATAACCAGGAGCTATATATATCTATATATATATAGATATATATACTATGACCAGGAGCTATATATATCTATATATATATAGATATATATACTATAACCAGGAGCTATATATATCTATATATATATAGATATATATACTATGACTCAGGAGCTATATATATCTATATATATATAGATATATATACTATAACCAGGGGCTCTACACCTTAACCTATTTTGAGGCTAGCATAAAAGTGCCCCTATCACTCCCATTCAAAAGGACATTTGACCAAAAAAAACGAAAAGACGGTGAATCTTAAAAGTGACGCTTCCGTCCTAAATATGGTTTTAAACGAAAGTTTGACTCGGGTACATTCACAAAAAGACACTAGGTTGCGGATGTGGTGAGGCTCGTCTATCGTTTATAGTGAATGAGATTTTAGATTGGTACGCATCTTTGTTTATGAAGGTTATGGGTGTATTGTTTGTTTTATGGCATTTTTGGATTTACGCTTTAACTATCTTACCTATTGTTCTTCGCTTTAGGATTGCCCAGCCCCTCCCTTCAGAAAAGACACAAGCAGAAACAAACAGTAATCATTTTGGGAACAGGGCCTAGTGAAAAGGGAGACAGGCAGCCTTTTGTTCAGGGTATAGGACCTGTACACATCGGGTTAGGTTACCTTGCGTTGCATGGACGCCTGGCCAACAGTAGTGATTGGTTGGTGTGGCCATAGTAGGATTAGTAAATTCACCTCCGTCTCCGGCAAGTTTGACATATTCCAGTCAGTTCACGTCACGTTAGTTCTGCAAAGGATTTCATGTTTGTTTTTCTTTGGATAAGAGATATAACTGGATGCCAGCTGCTGCTGATGCTCATTCTCAGCATTCCTCGGGGATTTCTGCAGGATGGCAGCAGGAAGAGAAAAATGCATTTCCTCTGATATATTTATGGGGGGTTTGTAATACCGTGAGGACAGTTGGGAATATGTTTTGGACTATATAACACACACACACACACACACACATATATATATATATATATATATATATATATATATATATATATATGTATATATATGAACACATACAGTACAGGCCAAAAGTTTGGACACACCTTCTCATTCAATGCGTTTCCTTTTTATTTTCATGACTATTTACATTGTAGATTCTCACTGAAGGCATCAAAACTATGAATGAACACAAAAAGTGTGAAATAACTGAAAACATGTCTTATATTTTAGATTCTTCAAAGTAGCCACCCTTTGCTTTTTTAATTAATAAGGGAAATAATTCCACTAATTAACCCTGACAAAGCACACCTGTGAAGGTAAAACCATTTCAGGTGACTACCTCATGAAGCTCATTGAGAGAACACCAAGGGTTTGCAGAGTTATCAAAAAAAGCAAAGGGATCAACGGTTCCCGGTCCATAATTCAAAAGAAGGATCCAAGAGAAAAAAGCATTAGCGAGCCAGCACTGATTGGTCGGTCGTTTGGCGAACGGCTCCAAATTTTCTCTATCTCAAGATGCCAGACTGATCTGAGAGGAGAAAACTGGAGCTCACCAGATCAGGACGCTCTCACCAGGCTAGCCTTTTTGGACCAACTCGGGGAGACTGATCAGTCCGACAGTACCGTGTCTTGTACTTTCTGTAACCCTAAAACACTTGAGAGTTTAAAATTAGGAGCGACAGTCCTCTTATTGGTAGGAATGTGTCCACTTGACTTGAGCTGTAAGATGTTACGTGACCTGCAGATAACCAGGATGTCCTGACGCAGTTATGTAACACACTTCAGGGCGAAGAAGCTCGACTCTCGGGATTATTTTACGGGAAATTAACCCTTTGACTTCGAACTTCCTGTCAGCCACAGAGCTGTTAACATGTCTCCTTACAGCTTAGAAACACTCTCACACTGCAGTAAACAACATACAGCTGAAGGAACTATTTTAATCCTTTACTTAACGAGGAAACAGACAGAAAAAAAACTTGAAAAAAGCTACAAATGTCGGAAAAAATGTGGCAAAAATTTTAAAAAAAGTGTAAAAAAAATCTTGAAAAAAGGTGACAAAAACGTAAATATTTATTTGAAAAATAAACTCGACAAAAATGTCAAAAAGCACCAAAGATTTTGTAATAAAACTACAAAACGAACGACAAAAACTTTTAAAAAAATGTGAAAAACATTGAAAAGGAACAAAAACTTTGAAAAAAGCCCAGTTTCAATAATTTTATTTATTTATTTTTTTTTTTTCAATGCAGGACTCTTACTTGTAACAGAGTATTTTTACAGTGTGGTAGAAGTACTTTTACTGTAGTAAAGGATCTGAATACTTCTTCCACCGCCTCACCGGACTCCATTTAAATAAACAATATACTTCTAGTGTGTATAGCAGCATATTTTCACATGAAAATGGGTAAATTAAGGGACCAAAATTTGCCCCAAAATTAGCTGATTCCAGGCTTTAAATTTGAACATTTCTTGTTTTTATTGCAAGATATTAAACCAAATTTCGTTGCTTTTGGAATTTAGTTTTTGTCTTATGGAAAACATTCACATCCTGAGGGAAAAGATGGCTTAGTTTTATATCAAACAGAGACAAATAAACAGTGTGTGATCATGTTTACTATATATTCAGTCCCTCCAGAAAAAACGCGATTATGTGATCGCATAATTCAACGCAAAATCAGCCAAAGTCCTCATATTTATCCCCGCATTTTTTCAAGTAACCTACGTCGCACTTTTGCCGCATAAATTGCAGATTTCTGCATAAAATATGCGGGGCTTGCATGATTTCATAATCCCCGCATTTTCGTTGCAAAAAAGTCCCATAATATATCTTAGGAGAAAGAAGAAAAATGTTATGTTTACTTCACACAGGAGGAGTGATTTTCCCCTGTTGCCATGGGAACGTTATGAAGTGACATGAACATCATCAAAAAGCAGGTTGTTGGGGGGGGGATGGAAATCATTTTTTTTTCTCTTTTTCATCAAACCGCAGTTTTTCAAGTTCCTGCAATTTCATCGCATAAAATTGCATAAATATAGAGCATATTCCATCGCAGTTTATAAGAAAACGTGCCGCATAATCAAGGATTTTTTCCCCGCAACAATCTCTCTATCTCTTTCTGGAAGGACTGTATATAGGCACCTATAGCAGAGTTTAGTCTTTAACGGTGTCTACGTCCTGCAGGAGAAAGTGGAGCTGACTGACGTCTACACGGAGCTGAAGACCGGAGTGGTTCTGATTCGTCTGCTGGAGCTCATCTCCAAAGAGACGCTGCCTCCACCCAGCCGCCGCAAACTCAGAGTCCACTGTCTGGAGAACAACAGCAACGCCATCAGCTTCCTCAAAACCAAGGTAGCTCACCTGTCTGTCATTCATTCAGAGTCCCTAAAACCAAGGTACCTCAACTGTCTGTCCTAAAAACCAAGGTGGCTCACCTGTCTGTCATTCAGAGTCCTTAAAACCAAGGTAACTCACCTGTCTGTCAGCCAGTCCTTAAAACCAAGGTAGCTCACCTGTCTGTCATTCAGAGTCCTTAAAACCAAGGTAGCTCCCCTGTCTGTCAGCCATGGTCCTTAAAACCAAGGTACCTCACCTGTCTGCCAGTCATAGTCCTTAAAACCAAGTTAGGTCACCTGTCTGTCAGCCAGAGTCCTTTAAACCAAGTTAGGTCACCTGTCTGTCAGCCAGAGTCCTTTAAACCAAGTTAGCTCACCTGTCTGTCATTCAGAGTCCTTAAAACCAAGGTACCTCACCTGTCTGCCAGTCATAGTCCTTAAAACCAAGTTAGGTCACCTGTCTGTCATTCATTCAGCGTCCCTAAAACCAAGGTACCTCAACTGTCTGTCCTAAAAACCAAGGTAGCTCACCTGTCTGTCATTCAGAGTCCTTAAAACTAAGGTAACTCACCTGTCTGTCAGCCAGTCCTTAAAACCAAGGTAGCTCACCTGTCTGTCATTCAGAGTCCTTAAAACCAAGGTAGCTCACCTGTCTGTCAGTCATAGTCCTTAAAACCAAGTTAGGTCACCTGTCTGTCAGCCAGAGTCCTTAAAACCAATGTACCTCACCTGTCTGTCAGCCAGAGTCCTTAAAACCAAGGTACCTCACCTGTCTGTCAGCCAGAGTCCTTAAAACCAAGGTACCTCACCTGTCTGTCAGCCAGAGTCCTTAAAACCAAGGTAGCTCACCTGTCTGTCAGCCAGGGTCCTTAAAACCAAGGTAGCTCACCTGTCTGTCAGCCAGAGTCCTTAAAACCAAGGTAGCTCACCTGTCAGCCAGTCATAGTCCTTAAAACCAAGTTAGGTCACCTGTCTGTCATTCATTCAGCGTCCCTAAAACCAAGGTACCTCACCTGTCTGCCAGTCATAGTCCTTAAAACCAAGTTAGGTCACCTGTCTGTCAGCCAGAGTCCTTTAAACCAAGTTAGGTCACCTGTCTGTCAGCCAGAGTCCTTTAAACCAAGTTAGCTCACCTGTCTGTCATTCAGAGTCCTTAAAACCAAGGTACCTCACCTGTCTGCCAGTCATAGTCCTTAAAACCAAGTTAGGTCACCTGTCTGTCATTCATTCAGCGTCCCTAAAACCAAGGTACCTCAACTGTCTGTCCTAAAAAACCAAGGTAGCTCACCTGTCTGTCATTCAGAGTCCTTAAAACTAAGGTAACTCACCTGTCTGTCAGCCAGTCCTTAAAACCAAGGTAGCTCACCTGTCTGTCATTCAGAGTCCTTAAAACCAAGGTAGCTCACCTGTCTGTCAGTCATAGTCCTTAAAACCAAGTTAGGTCACCTGTCTGTCAGCCAGAGTCCTTAAAACCAATGTACCTCACCTGTCTGTCAGCCAGAGTCCTTAAAACCAAGGTACCTCACCTGTCTGTCAGCCAGAGTCCTTAAAACCAAGGTACCTCACCTGTCTGTCAGCCAGAGTCCTTAAAACCAAGGTAGCTCACCTGTCTGTCAGCCAGGGTCCTTAAAACCAAGGTAGCTCACCTGTCTGTCAGCCAGAGTCCTTAAAACCAAGGTAGCTCACCTGTCAGCCAGTCATAGTCCTTAAAACCAAGTTAGGTCACCTGTCTGTCATTCATTCAGCGTCCCTAAAACCAAGGTACCTCAACTGTCTGTCCTAAAAACCAAGGTAGCTCACCTGTCTGTCATTCAGAGTCCTTAAAACCAAGGTAACTCACCTGTCTGTCAGCCAGTCCTTAAAACCAAGGTAGCTCACCTGTCTGTCATTCAGAGTCCTTAAAACCAAGGTAGCTCACCTGTCTGTCAGTCATAGTCCTTAAAACCAAGTTAGGTCACCTGTCTGTCATTCATTCAGCGTCCCTAAAACCAAGGTACCTCAACTGTCTGTCCCAAAAACCAAGGAAGCTCACCTGTCTGTCATTCAGAGTCCTTAAAACCAAGGTAACTCACCTGTCTGTCAGCCAGAGTCCTTAAAACCAATGTACCTCACCTGTCTGTCAGCCAGAGTCCTTAAAACCAATGTACCTCACCTGTCTGTCAGTCAGAGTCCTTAAAACCAAGGTACCTCACCTGTCTGTCAGCCAGAGTCCTTAAAACCAAGGTAGCTCACCTGTCTGTCAGCCAGGGTCCTTAAAACCAAGGTAGCTCACCTGTCTGTCAGCCAGAGTCCTTAAAACCAAGGTAGCTCACCTGTCAGCCAGTCATAGTCCTTAAAACCAAGTTAGGTCACCTGTCTGTCATTCATTCAGCGTCCCTAAAACCAAGGTACCTCAACTGTCTGTCCTAAAAACCAAGGTAGCTCACCTGTCTGTCATTCAGAGTCCTTAAAACCAAGGTAACTCACCTGTCTGTCAGCCAGTCCTTAAAACCAATGTACCTCACCTGTCTGTCAGCCAGTCCTTAAAACCAAGGTAGCTCACCTGTCTGTCATTCAGAGTCCTTAAAACCAAGGTAGCTCACCTGTCTGTCAGCCAGTCCTTAAAACCAAGGTAGCTCACCTGTCTGTCATTCAGAGTCCTTAAAACCAAGGTAGCTCACCTGTCTGTCAGCCAGAGTCCTTAAAACCAAGGTAGCTCACCTGTCTGTCAGCCAGAGTCCTTAAAACCAAGGTACCTCACCTGTCTGTGGCTGTATGCTATGGAATTGAATAAAACACAAGTAATCAATTAATTTATTAAGTTTCAGAGTCCTTAAAACCAAGGTACCTCACATGTCTGTCAGTCAGAGTCCTTAAAACCATGGTAACTCACCTGTCTGTCAGTCAGAGTCCTTAAAACTAAGGTAGCTCACCTGTCTGTCAGTCAGAGTCCTTAAAACCAAGGTACCTCACCTGTCTGCCAGTCATAGTCCTTAAAACCAAGTTAGGTCACCTGTCTGTCATTCAGAGTCCTTTAAACCAAGGTAGCTCACCTGTCTGTCAGCCAGAATCCTTAAAACCAAGGTCAGGATGCTGTTTTGAAACCATTAAAAAAAATGTTTTTCAAATGCTATAAAATCTAATAAAACACAAGTAATCAATTAATTTGACCTGCGAACAATGTTGTATCTAATCCAAGATAGGTGCATGCATGCATCTGTGTTATTTTGGGCAATATGGTGGAAGGAACCTCATATTTCTGATATAAAAAAGATTGAAAATGGGTCAAATTTGCCCCGAGGGAAACACCCCGAGGGTTAAAT
>CM046806.1:31056890-31059390 GCA_025617405.1 Perca schrenkii | reverse complement strand
TTTGAATTGAGCCATGGATTACAAATATGATGTTTGTCAATTTAAAAAATAATTTTTCAACCGAAGAAAGTCTCAGTTAGCCGTAGGTTTGTCATAGTACCACTTAGTTTTGTGTGAAACAGCTCAGTGGACTACATCTCCCAGTGGACTACAACTCCCGTTTCACACAAACTACGTCACCTAGCTTGATGCTTGGTTTGCTAGCTAGCTAGCTTAGCTCTGTTCCACAACACATGTAACGTTATCTTAACTGCTGTGTTTTATCCAGTCAAGTGTTTTCAGCAGAGAAGCAAAAGAACGAGAGAGATCCTCTGATCATTAGAGTAACGTTACATCCTGGTACGATACACAGAGACATCGTATCTTCAGAGAGACGTCATCCATGATGTTTGTAGTCTTTCTAATTACGTATTTTCACAGTCTTATACTTCAACAGTTTAACAATAAACTGAGACTTTCTTCGGTTGAAAAATAATGTTTTAAATCGACGAACATCATATTTGTAATCCATGGCTCAATTCAAACTGGATCAAAAAATAATTATTATCTCTCTATTGACCCTCGTTCATATTTTTTCGAAAGATAAGGTCCCATTGGACCGGAAGTAGAAGGGCGGGACTTCGGCTCTCTATAGACAGATATAGCATTGACAGAATGGACCAATAGACCCCGTTGCTCTGGATGGAGACATGTTGTCAGTACCCGATCCGTTCCACCTGCACAATCCGTTCTGCGCATGCGCAAGATGTTCACGCATGCGCAAGATGATACTACTGTTTTACGACCTGCCCGATCTGTCCCACGCCAAGCTAACGTTAGTTTAGCTAACAGCTAATTCGGCTAACCGCTAGCCAACAAATAACGCATGCGCAGAACGGATCGTGCAGGCAGAACGGACAGCTAGATTCAGTCTAAAATAACGTTAAGTCAAACTTAATGGGAAAAGCAGGCTACAGCAAAATTAAGACTTTACAGTAATAACAATAAAGACGAGTGTTGAGTGATTGTATTTTAAATGAGCACAAGTAAAGTAGAGCTGACGTAACAGCTGTTATACTGTATATGTTAACGTTTGTTTTGAAGTTTTATTTTGAGGGTCTTTTAAAAGTTTGCATGCTGTCTCAGCTAGCGGTTAGCCAAATGAACTGTTAGCTAAAGTAACGTTAGCTTCCCAGTGGAGGCTAACGGCAGACCGCTATAATCACCTAGCGGTCTGCCTGAATTAGCTATTAGCTAAACTAACGTTAGCTTCCCGGTGGAGGCTAGTGTGGGAACAGATCGGGTAGTGTCGTAAATCATCGTACCACAGCGCATGCGCAGAACGGATTGTGCAGGTGGAACGGATCGGGTACTGACACACATCGCACCACAGTCAAGTCAATTCAAATCAACTTTATTTATAGTATCAAATCATAACAGGAGTTATCTCGAGACACTTATAGACAGATATAGTAGGTCTGGACCACACTCTATAATTTACAAAGACCCAACAATTCTAATAATTCCAATAATTCCCTATAACGCAGTATTCCTCCGACAGTGGTTTTTCATTTAAAACTCTAAACAGCATGTTGTGGAAGTTTTCCTATGAAGCAGCAGAGTTAGTGATATTCATGATGAAATCAAAACGAATAACGACCGTTTGAGAATTAAACCAAAGTTTGGTCTTTGAGTATTTATTTACATTTGCAAATGGAAAAAACACAGTTTCAAAGGTACACGCAGCACAACTGAAAATGTCTTTCTAACCTAAAATCTAAACATCCAAACATCATATAGTGAAGAAACTCCGTTAAGCCACCCCTCTACATTTATCTCTTAGCATGGCCATAGTTGAAGAGAGGACATCATTAACAGTCACACCATTGTCTCACCTTCCCCTCTGCTCCTGTTCTTAACATTAGCCTCAGGAGGCAGAAGGAGACACGGTTTGTGGCCTTCTCGACTTCGTCTGGTAAAAAGTCAACAATGTGAGAAGGTTCAAACCCCCAACCTGGCAACCTATAACCCTTAACCTGGCAACCTATAACCCTCAACCTGGCAACCTATAACGCTCAACCTGCCAACGTATAACCCTCAACCTGGCAACGTATAACCCTCAACCTGGCAACGTATAACCCTCAACCTGGCAAATAACCCTCAACCTGACAACTTATAAACCTCAACCTGACAACCTATAACCCTCAACCTGACAACGTATAACCCTCAACCTGCCAACTTATAAACCTAAACCTGCCAACTTATAACCCTCAACCTGGCAACCTATAACCCTCAACCTGGCAACCTATAACCCTCAACCTGGCAACCTATAACCCTCAACTTGGCAACCTATAACCCTCAACCTGCCAATGTATAACCCTCAACCTGGCAACCTATAGCCCTCAACCTGCCAACATATAACCCTCAACCTGGCAACCTATAACCCTCAACCTGGCAACCTATAACCCTCAACCTGACAACCTATAACCCTCAACCTGGCAACCTATAACCCTCAACCTGC
>CM046806.1:30989390-31051890 GCA_025617405.1 Perca schrenkii | reverse complement strand
TGGACTAATTGGATTTCTAATTAGTTGTTCTGTGGCCTTTTATAACACCATATTTTCTGTGTGTGTGTGTGTGTGTGTGTCTCTGTGTGTGTCTCGGTGTGTGTGTGTGTGTGTGTCTCTGTGTGTGTCTCGTGTGTGTGTGTCGTGTGTGTGTGTGTGTGTGTGTGTGTGTGTGTGTGTGAAGGTAAAACCCTGAGTGACATAGAGAAGAGTTGGGCTTTGCTGGAGAGAGCTGAACACGAGCGAGAGCGCGCCCTGCAGGAGGCGCTGCTCCGCCTCGAGAACCTGGAGCAGCTCGCCCAGAAGTTTGAGAGGAAGGTAACAACATCCGCCCCAAAAACACCACTATTTTTGGTTTAAAAAAAAACTTTATTAATTACAAACTGCTAGGTGGGCGTGCTGGTCTTACAGAGAGGTGTGTTCAGGTGCATTCTGGGCGTGCTGGTCTTACAGGGAGGTGTATTCAGGTGCATTCTGGGCGTGCTGGTCTTACAGGGAGGTGTGTTCAGGTGCATTCTGGGCGTGCTGGTCTTACAGGGAGGTGTGTTCAGGTGCATTCTGGGCGTGCTGGTCTTACAGGGAGGTGTGTTCAGGTGCATTCTGGGCCTGCTGGTCTTACAGGGAGGTGTGTTCAGGTGCATTCTGGGCGTGCTGGTCTTACAGGGAGGTGTGTTCAGGTGCATTCTGGGCGTGTTGGTCTTACAGGGAGGTGTGTTCAGGTGCATTCTGGGCGTGTTGGTCTTACAGGGAGGTGTGTTCAGGTGCATTCTGGGAGTATTGCTATCTTGAGGCAGCAGGAAGTGATTGCACCATTGACCAACAAAAACCTGGTCTAAAGTCACTAAGGCAGCATTTCATTGTTATTTTAACAGAGCATTAGTAAAATGCTCCTAGGCTCGTGCACAGCACACACACACTATGCTTGTTACACACACAGGGACGCACAGCAGCACACACACACACACACACACACACACACACACACACACAGCAACACACACACATGCAGAAGATTATTAATAAAAATATTAGGGTGCAAATCCTCCATCATAACAGCAATGCTCCAAGGTCCAAACGCGCCTGGCTTTTAAAGGGAATGGGAGATGATCTCTGATTGTTTGATGAATGGGAGATGATCTCTGATTGGTTGATTGCATGTTACACCCTAAACACACCTCTGATTAATGAAGACACTAAGGACAACCCTTTAGGACCAGGCACCCTAAACACAGACACTTTATTACCACCGTCAAACTATCAAAAGTGGATTTGGACACGCCCTAAACACACCTGCACCAGGCGCTTCACACAGTGACCTTAGATCGTTAAAATAGGGCCTATAAAGTCTTCCCCAAACCTCAGGAAAACAGCGCTTACATCGTTTAAAATAGAGCCCTCTTTCTACATTTGTGACTGTGAGTGAGCTTCAGTTTTACACTTTTCAGCTTAAAGGAACACGCCGACTTTTTGGGAATTTATCTTATTCACCGTAACCCCCAGAGTAAGACAAGTCCATACATACCCTTCTCATCTCTGTGCGTGATGTAATGCTGTCTGACGGCTCCAGCATTAGCTTAGCCTAGCACAGATCCTGCAGGTGAATGGTTCCAGTAATCCTACTGCCCCGAATAAGTGACAAAATAACTCCAACATGTTCCTATTTCCATGTTGTGATTTATAGAGTCACAGCGTGTACAAAAAACAACGTAACATGAGACACAGCCGTCTTCTAACTGTAAACAAACCGGGAACTATATTCTCAGGTGGAAGAATATAGTACTTGGGCGGAGTGATATGCTCGCAGCAAACCTGTCTGAGAATATAGTTCCCGGTTTGTTTGCAGTTAGAAGACGGCTGTGTCTCATGTTACGTTGTTTTTTGTACACGCTGTGACTCTACAAATCACAACATGTAAATAGGAACATGTTGGTGTTATTTTGTCACTTTTGTCACAATTGGGAGCAGTAGGCTAGTTGGAACCAGTTACCTGCAGGATCTGTGCTAGGCTAAGCTAATGCTGGAGCCGTCAGACAGCCTTACAGCACGCACTGAGATGAGAAGGGTATGTATGGACTAGTCTAACTCTGGGGGTTACGGTGAATAAGACAAAGTCCCAATAAGTCGGCGTGTTCCTGTAATGGGAAAATTACATTTAAGCATAATTCCTTATATTTTTATGTTTTATTTCTACTTTAATTCTCTCACTAATGCTGAACGAGTCTTTCATTTCCCACATGTAGATTTTGATTCTAACTTTGTGAGACATCCAGTCTGGAACATAATGTGAACACTATTAGCCTGAACCAATAAACCGATCTCTAGTTTTTCCCATGCCAGTTAAGATGTAACTGGGGGGGTGAAAGTTGAACAGGGAGGAGGAGGCGAAATGGCTCTGAGATGTCTTCATGTATATCAGATTGCCTGTAAGAATTGTAGCGTCATAATAATCCAAGTGCGTGTGTGCTATCACTCTGAAGATGCATATAAGCCTGGTGGTTCTGTTCACTCATTTGAGAAACTGACTCCACACTTGGCTGCAGCCTTTTGTGAAATCATGTTGCTCCTATATTTGCAAATATATACAGTACACGCCAAAAGTTTGGACACACCTTCTCATTCAATGCGTTTCCTTTTTATTTTCATGACTATTTACATTGTAGATTCTCACTGAAGGCATCAAAACTATGAATGAACACATATGGAATTATGTACTTAACAAAAAAGTGTGAAATAACTGAAAACATGTCTTATATTTTAGATTCTTCAAAGTAGCCACCCTTTGCTTTTTTTGATAACTCTGCAAACCCTTGGTGTTCTCTCAATGAGCTTCATGAGGTAGTCACCTGAAATGGTTTTACTTTCACAGGTGTGCTTTGTCAGGGTTCATTAGTGGAATTATTTCCCTTATTAATAAAAAAGCAAAGGGTGGCTACTTTGAAGAATCTAAAATATAAGACATTTTTTCAGTTATTTCACACTTTTTTGTTAAGTACATAATTCCATATGTGTTCATTCATAGTTTTGATGCCTTCAGTGAGAATCTACAATGTAAATAGTCATGAAAATAAAGAAACACATTGAATGAGAAGGTGTGTCCAAACTTTTGGCCTGTACTGTATATGTTTTTAATGAAATACAAAAAACCCAACTTGGTTCTAGTCTCAGTCTGTCTCATTTGTTTCAATTTACTAAACTCTAACCCCCCCCCCCTGCTGCAAAGGAAACTTCCACTACATTCCTTTAAATGTTTGTCTTTTTGTCCTGACATGAGTGTGTTTTGGTGTGTCAGGCAGCGCTCAGGGAAGGGTACCTGGAGGACACGCTGCGTCTGATCCGGAGGCAGGACATCCGCAGTCTGTCCACCCTGGAGGAGGCCCAGGCAGCCGGCCGGCGTCTGGAGGCGCTGGCCACCGATGCCTTGGCCAGAGAGCCGCGCTTCGCTGCCCTGAGAGACATGGCCGACACCATAGAGAGAGGAAACTACCACAGCAAAGAGCAGGTCATCTGGAGGTCAGAGGAAGACATTCTCCCGTTTACTATAGACCCAATCCCAATGTCTGCTTCCAATGGACCTTTCTCACAGCAGACATGTTGACCTGTCTTAGTAGGAAAAGCACAGCTGAAATTGATAACCTTAACGATGGCTCAGTTCCATCAAGTGTCCCAGTAAGATATTTCAGTGAGTCAGCATGCACAATACCAGGGTCTCTCCTAAGTGGAATGCAGCCATCATTAATGGTTTAATACCAGGGTCTCTCCTAAGTGGAATGCAGCCATCAGTAATGGTTTAATACCAGGACCTCTCCTAAGTGGAATGCAGCCATCAGTAATGGTTTAATACCAGGGACCTCTCCTAAGTGGAATGCAGCCATCAGTAATGGTTTAATACCAGGGCCTCTCCTAAGTGGAATGCAGCCATCAGTAATGGTTTAATACCAGGGTCTCTCCTAAGTGGAATGCAGCCATCAGTAATGGTTTAATACCAGGGTCTCTCCTAAGTGGAATGCAGCCATCAGTAATGGTTTAATACCAGGGTCTCTCCTAAGTGGAATGCAGCCATCATTAATGGTTTAATACCAGGACCTCTCCTAAGTGGAATGCAGCCATCATTAATGGTTTTGAATACACGTGTGTTTTTCCTACTATGACATGTCAACATGTATGCCGTGAAAAAGGTCTATAACTTCCCGGTAGAACCAAAATACCAGATCAGAATTAGAACAGAAAACAAAGCAAAATAACCGAAACCATAACAGGGCCTTAGCGCTACATTTAGTTTATCAAAGACGCAGCAAAGAAACGTAAGAGACCACAGATAGATTGAAATATTTAAGCAAAAAAAAAAGTCGGAATATTACGAGAAAATGGTTGGAACATTTTAGAGAATTAAAGTCGGGAAGATTTTAGAAAAAAATAGTTGGAATATAACTGGTGGGGGGGGGGAAGTCACAAAAACATTTAAAAAAGTTGGAATATTTTTGAGAATTAAAGACTGATTTTGTTAACTGGGATAGGCAGTGTTGTGCCTGAACGCGTTCATTGAACGATAGCTCATGAGCCCGTTCATATTTTGGGGCGAACGTGAACTTAACGTACCGTATTACTGCCTGATGAACGTTACCGTGAACTCCTTCAATATGGTGTCTGTGAACGCCACGCTCTCTCAGTTTAACTTTGTCCAAAAGGGCGCCAGATTTCTATAGAGATCTATCTTCTGGTAGCTGTGCCGAGAGAAATCTCAATCATTCCCAATCTTACAGAGACGGAGAGTGTAGGTATATGTAAGGAGATAACATAGACACAGGCTAATTACTGATCACTAACATGCTAGTTAACATTAGTAATTAAACCTAAACAGCTAATGGAAGTCCAAACTGCCTGTGAGCTTCTCCTGTACTATACGGTAATTCCTCTACTGTGTGACAGTAAGTCTCGTGGTTATGACCCAATCGTTAGCCTATTTTTTTATAAAAGCGTCTGCTACGGAGCCATAACGTGAGCTACAAGGTAATGGAGCCTTTTATACATTGTCGTGTTTCTTTAGAAATAAACAACGGACAAATAGAGTCTTTAAACGCTTCAGATGTAAAGTTATTCTCTGTCAAAGTGACGTCAGAATGAATGGGAGTCAATGGGATGCTAACGGGAGGTGATGGCTTGGTAGCATCAAAATGGCGCCATAGGAGGTTCGAGTTCTGAAGCGAAGCTTACCCCCCCTTGGTTAAACACACCGTCAACAGGCCTCCATATGTAGCGGAAAGAATACCCAATCTGGCAACACCAGCCACCAGTGTCTCACCTCCACATGGGTCATAAAATCAGAAAGCAGCGTGGAGGCTTCGTATGATCATTTAAAGTTTTTTGCACAATTTCTGTGCAAACTTTGCCCACCGACTTTCAAAAAGAAAATCTGCATTTCAGTCCCATCCACAGCAGACCTGAAACGGCACGTTGAGCTGATTGGATATGAAGATGAAATCTGACGCATAGTTTCAGTGTTACAACTGATAAAATAATTGCTGTCTGTGGTTCTATATTTGGGCTGTGGCAATAATTTAGAGAAATAATAACTCGCAGCAACATGCGGAAAAAAGATAACTGTGAACTTAGTTCAGTTTTGGAACTGTGAACTTAGTTCAAAATGTTGAAGTATGAACTTTTTGTGAATTTGTGAACTGAACTTTGAACCAGTTCATGTAGAAAGTGAACTTTCCCAACACCGGGGATGGGTTGGACCTTTGTGTTTAACTATACAGTACAGGCCAAAAGTTTGGACACACCTTCTCATTCAATGTGTTTCCTTTTTATTTTCATGACTATTTACATTGTAGATTCTCACTGAAGGCATCAAAACTATGAATGAACACATATGGAATTATGTACTTAACAAAAAAGTGTGAAATAACTGAAAACATGTCTTATATTTTAGATTCTTCAAAGTAGCCACCCTTTGCTTTTTTTTGATAACTCTGCAAACCCTTGGTGTTCTCTCAATGAGCTTCATGAGGTAGTCACCTGAAATGGTTTTACCTTCACAGGTGTGCTTTGTCAGGGTTCATTAGTGGAATTATTTCCCTTATTAATAAAAAAGCAAAGGGTGGCTACTTTGAAGAATCTAAAATATAAGACATGTTTTCAGTTATTTCACACTTTTTTGTTAAGTACATAATTCCATATGTGTTCATTCATAGTTTTGATGCCTTCAGTGAGAATCTACAATGTAAATAGTCATGAAAAATATATAAATTGAATGAGAAGGTGTGTCCAAACTTTTGGCCTGTACTGTATATCTTTTAAAAGTTACAGTTACGGCTGAAAATGACAACAGAAATAAACGAGTTTGCTGATTTCGCATATCTCCCCGCAGCTCAAATGGACCGGAAGTGATTTTTTTTCGTTAGCCCGACATCATGTTGGTTTTATGTGCATTTACTGAGCATGTATATTCATTTATTTAATTGTGTGTGTGCGTTTTATGTGTTTGTAAGAGAGGAGAACATCAGCCATCGATGGAAGGACCTACTGCAGCAGCTGCAAGAGCAGAGGGGGCTGCTGGGTAATGTAGTTGAAAATCTGAGTGTCCTCCGAGACATCGAGCTCGTCTCCCAGGAGATGAAAGAACTGACGGTGAGTTTAGAGAAACTAATAATCAGCAGTAATGATCAAAAGATTGACTTCAACCTGGACCCTAAACTGAGCACCGTGAGTTAACCTCTCCCTCTCTCTCTCTCTCTCTCTCTCTCTCCCTCCATCTCTCCCTCTCTCTCTCTCTCTCTCTCTCCCTCCCTCTCTCTCTCTCTCTGTCTCCCATCACCCTCTCTCTCTCCCTCCCTCTCTCTCTCTCTGTCTCCCTCTCTCTCTCCCTCCCCTCTCCCTCCCCCTCTCTGTCTCCCTCCCTCCCTCCCTCCCTCTCTCTCTCTCTCTCTCTCTCGCTCCCTCTCCCTCTCTCTGTCTCCCATCCATCTCTCCCTCTCTCCCTCCCTCCCTCTCTCCCTCCCTCCCTCCCTCCCTCTCTCTCTCTCTGTCTCCCTCCCCCTCTCTGTCTCCCATCACCCTCTCTCTCTCCCTCCCTCTCTCTCTCCCTCTCTCTCTCTCTCTCCCCCTCCCTCCCCCTCTCTCTCTCCCTCTCTCTCTCTCCCTCCCCTCTCCCTCCCCCCTCTCTGTCTCCCATCCCTCTCTCCCTCTCTCTATCTCCCTCTCTCTCTCTGTCTGTCTCCCTCATCTCTCCCTCTCTCTCTCTCTGTCTCCCATCCCTCCATCTCTCCCTCCCTCTCTCTCTCTCCCTCCCCCCTCTCTCTCTCTCCCTCTCTCTCTCTCTCTCTGTCTCCCTCCCTCTCTCTGTCTCCCTCTCTCTCTGTCTCCCTCTCTCTCTGTCTCCCTCTCTCTCTCTGTCTCCCTCCCCCCTCTCTCTCCCTCCCTCCCTCCCTCCCTCTCTCTCCATCTCTCCCTCTCTCTCTCTGTCTCCCATCCCTCCATCTCTCCCTCCCCCCTCTCCCTCCCCCCCTCCCTCCCTCTCTCCCTCCCTCTCTCTCTCTGTCTCCCCCCTCCCTCCCCCCCTCCCTCCCCCCATGCAGTCCCAGGCCAGTTCCTCTGACCTGGGGAGACAGCTGGCTGAGGTGGAGTCTCTCCTCCAGAAACAAGATCTTCTGGAAGCTCAGATCTCCGCTCACGGTGAAACCATCACCGCCATCAGCAGCACAGCGCTGAAAGTGAGAGATTTTATATTATTTTAATTAATTTTAACACCACACAAATAACATTACAATTTGCAAAATGAACATACTGTATCTCTCCCCTCCCCTCCCTCGTCATTTGGGCTGTACAAAAATATTCGATACCGAGACTTTGATACCAGTTCCTAAACGATAATTTTTGCGATACCAATTTGAAAATAAATTTCATTCAATTACAGCTCTCTGAGTTCTCTGCATGTCTCTGCGAAATGTGTAAGGCACACTGGCAGCTTGTCTGTTTTTATTTGGGCTCCCATGGTAACAGGTTAGAGCGTGCACACTAGGGTTTAATATTTTTCCCGAAAATGAGATGAATCAGATCCCGGGAAATAGACAGACCAAATATTTCTTTTATTAGGGCAGGGCCAAACAAAATTAAAGAAAATGATCCTCAGAAATGTACAATGAAGTGCAGTGTGCACTTCAAAAAGACAGGCCCGTCTTTAATGAATGAATGTATTGAGCCTGTGTAATGATTTAGGGAGCCTGTATTACTGTAGCTACCGTTACCGTATGAGAACAGTAGACACTCCTTGCCTTTTTTTATTTTATTTTATTTCCCGTTTCCCGTCATAACCTTTCCCGGGAAACGGGAAATGGTTTTGATCAGATTTCCCGGGAATCCCGTTTACCAGGATTAAGCCCTAGTGCACACTGCACTGCCGACGCCTATTTTTCACGCGAGAATATGAGAAGATGTTTGTATGTCATTTAGACACTAATACATATTAATAAATGACATTTTGATGTTTGAAAATCTCAAGGTTTTGATATAGATGCAGATACAGTACAGGCCAAAAGTTTGGACACACCTTCTCATTCAATGCGTTTCCTTTTTATTTTCATGACTATTTACATTGTAGATTCTCACTGAAGGCATCAAAACTATGAATGAACACATATGGAATTATGTACTTAACAAAAAAGTGTGAAATAACTGAAAACATGTCTTATATTTTAGATTCTTCAAAGTAGCCACCCTTTGCTTTTTTTATTAATAAGGGAAATAATTCCACTAATGAACCCTGACAAAGCACACCTGTGAAGGTAAAACCATTTCAGGTGACTACCTCATGAAGCTCATTGAGAGAACACCAAGGGTTTGCAGAGTAATCAAAAAATGCAAAGGGTGGCTACTTTGAAGAATCTAAAATATAAGACATGTTTTCAGTTATTTCACACTTTTTTGTTAAGTACATAATTCCATATGTGTTCATTCATAGTTTTGATGCCTTCAGTGAGAATCTACAATGTAAATAGTCATGAAAATAAAAAGGAAACGCATTGAATGAGAAGGTGTGTCCAAACTTTTGGCCTGTACTGTATATAAATGTAATTTTAAAAAAAAATATGCCGTCAATACTTTTGACGTTGCCTTTGCTGTAATCAGATCAGAATATATTTATGTTTATGTTTATGGGAAACATCCATGTGTCCAGACAAGGCTATAGCAGCAGCAGCAGCGCCACGTCAGACACCTTTTTCTTACATTTATTTATTTTTTAAACCTTTATTTATCCAGGTAAACTGTTTGAGAACAACTTCTCATTTACAAACATGACCTGGCCAAGAGGCTAGAGAAACTGACACCCCTGTCTTAGGTAAAGATAAAGGTCTAGGAGCACGAGGTAGTCTTTGATTGGTCCACTGACGTGTCTTACTCCTCCGTCAGGTGAAAGCGAGAGATGGTCAGCAGATTCAGAGCAGAGTGAGAGCTCTCGACACGCAGTACAAATCTCTGGTGTCTCTCAGCGGAAACAGGTTTCCCTCACTTTGCACTTTAATTGATTCTGATTTATTAAACCACAGCTATGAGATAGAGCACTTTTTTTACACCTTCGTCTGTCTTTCTTCATTTTTTATTCTCTTTATCTTATTCTCTTTTTACATCTCCCTCCATCTCTGTTCTCACTGCTCTCCTCCCGTCCCAATTCCTCCCCTCTTTTTCCCTCTCTCACCTCGCTTGCTTTTGTCTGGTTACCTCTTGCCTCTCTCCTTGTTTCCTCTGGTCTTGTTTCCTCTGGCGTCATTTCCTCTTGTCTGGTTTCCTCTTGTCTCGTTCCCTCTGGTCTCGTTTCCTCTTGTCTGGTTTCCTCTCGTCTGGTTTCCTCTTGTCTCGTTCCCTCTGGTCTCGTTTCCTCTTGTCTGGTTTCCTCTCGTCTGGTTTCCTCTTGTCTGGTTTCCTCTGGTCTGGTTTCCTCTGGTCTGGTTTCCTCTTTTCTGGTTTCCTCTGGTCTTGTTTCCTCTGGTCTTGTTTCCTCTGGTCTTGTTTCCTCTGGTCTGGTTTCCTCTTGTCTGGTTTCCTCTCGTCTGGTTTCCTCTCGTCTGGTTTCCTCTCGTCTGGTTTCCTCTCGTCTGGTTTCCTCTTGTCTCGTTTCCTCTTGTCTGGTTTCCTCTGGTCTTGTTTCCTCTGGTCTCGTTTCCTCTTGTCTCATTTCCTCTGGCCTCGTTTCCTCTGGCCTCGTTTCCTCTTGTCTCGTTTCCTCTTGTCTTGTTTCCTCTGGTCTTGTTTCCTCTTGTCTGGTTTCCTCTGTTCTCATTTCCTCTTGTCTGGTTTCCTCTCCTCGTTTCCTCTGGTCTTGTTTCCTCTTGTCTTGTTTCCTCTTGTCTGGTTTCCTCTTGTCTGGTTTCCTCTGGTCTTGTTTCCTCTTGTCTGGTTTCCTCTGGTCTTGTTTCCTCTTGTCTGGTTTCCTCTGTTCTCATTTCCTCTGGTCTGGTTTCCTCTCCTCATTTCCTCTTGTCTGGTTTCCTCTCCTCCTTTCCTCTTGTCTGGTTTCTTCTCCTCGTTTCCTCTTGTCTGGTTTCCTCTGGTCTCATTTCCTCTCCTCGTTTCCTCTTGTCTCATTTCTTCTGGTCTTGTTTCCTCTTGTCTCATTTCCTCTGGTCTCGTTTCCTCTTGTCTGGTTTCCTCTCGTCTGGTTTCCTCTTGTCTGGTTTCCTCTGGTCTGGTTTCCTCTGGTCTGGTTTCCTCTTTTCTGGTTTCCTCTTGTCTGGTTTCCTCTGGTCTTGTTTCCTCTGGTCTTGTTTCCTCTGGTCTTGTTTCGTCTGGTCTGGTTTCCTC
Source organism: Perca schrenkii (assembly GCA_025617405.1). NCBI lineage: Eukaryota > Metazoa > Chordata > Actinopteri > Perciformes > Percidae > Perca > Perca schrenkii. The sequence goes on along the minus strand of CM046806.1, from coordinate 31,041,096 downwards.
TCGTCTGGTTTCCTCTCATCTGGTTTCCTCTGGTCTGGTTTCCTCTCGTCTGGTTTCCTCTCGTCTGGTTTCCTCTTGTCTCGTTTCCTCTTGTCTGGTTTCCTCTGGTCTTGTTTCCTCTGGTCTCGTTTCCTCTTGTCTCATTTCCTCTGGCCTCGTTTCCTCTCGTCTGGTTTCCTCTTGTCTCGTTTCCTCTTGTCTGGTTTCCTCTTGTCTCGTTTCCTCTGGTCTCGTTTCCTCTTGTCTCGTTTCCTCTGGTCTTGTTTCCTCTGGTCTTGTTTCCTCTGGTCTTGTTTCCTCTTGTCTGGTTTCCTCTGTTCTCATTTCCTCTTGTCTGGTTTCCTCTCCTCGTTTCCTCTGGTCTTGTTTCCTCTTGTCTGGTTTCCTCTTGTCTGGTTTCCTCTTGTCTTGGTTCCTCTGGTCTTGTTTCCTCTTGTCTGGTTTCCTCTGGTCTTGTTTCCTCTTGTCTGGTTTCCTCTGGTCTTGTTTCCTCTTGTCTGGTTTCCTCTGTTCTCATTTCCTCTTGTCTGGTTTCCTCTCCTCATTTCCTCTTGTCTGGTTTCCTCTCCTCCTTTCCTCTTGTCTGGTTTCTTCTCCTCGTTTCCTCTTGTCTGGTTTCCTCTGGTCTCATTTCCTCTCCTCGTTTCCTCTTGTCTCATTTCTTCTGGTCTTGTTTCCTCTTGTCTCATTTCCTCTGGTCTCGTTTCCTCTTTTCTTGTTTCCTCTGGCCTCGTTTCCTCTTTTTTCCCCTCTATGGTTTCCTCCTCATCTCCTGTCTCCTTCCCCTCTTCCATGTCTCCTCTCCTACCCTCTTGTCTCTCTTCTCATCTTAATCCCTCTCGTTTCCCCCTCTCTTGTTTATTCTCATTTCCTCTTCTCTTGTTTCCTTCTCTCCTCTCAACTTGCTTTCTCTCGTCTCGTTTCCTCTCCTCTTCCCCCTTCTCTCCTTCTCCCCTCTTTTTCCTTCTCTTGCGTCATTCCTCTCCTCTTGTCCTGTTTCCTTTCCTCTCGTTTCCTCCTCTCCTCATCTCTTGTCTCCGTCTCTCTGCCGTTTCCTCTCCTCTCGTTTCCTTCTCTCCTCTCAACTTGCTTTCTCTCGTCTCGTTTCCTCTCCTCTTTTTCCTTCTCATGCGTCATTCCTCTCCTTTTGTCATGTTTTCTTTCCTCTCGTTTCCCCATCTCCTCCGTTTCCTCTCGTCTGGTTTCCTCTCCTCATTTCCTCTTGTCTGGTTTCCTCTCGTCTGGTTTCCTCTCCTCATTTCCTCTTGTCTGGTTTCCTCTTGTCTGGTTTCCTCTCGTCTGGTTTCCTCTTGTCTCGTTTCCTCTGGTCTTGTTTCCTCTGGTCTCGTTTCCTCTTTTCTTGTTTCCTCTGGTCTTGTTTCCTCTTGTCTCATTTCTTCTGGTCTTGTTTCCTCTTGTCTGGTTTCCTCTTGTCTGGTTTCCTGGTCTTGTTTCCTCTTGTCTCATTTCTTCTGGTCTTGTTTCCTCTTGTCTGGTTTCTTCTCCTCGTTTCCTCTGGTCTCGTTTCCTCTTGTCTCATTTCTTCTGGTCTTGTTTCCTCTGGTCTTGTTTCCTCTTGTCTCGTTTCCTCTGGTCTCATTTCCTCTCCTCGTTTCCTCTGGTCTCGTTTCCTCTTGTCTGGTTTCCTCTCCTCATTTCCTCTTGTCTGGTTTCCTCTTGTCTGGTTTCCTCTGTTCTCATTTCCTCTTGTCTGGTTTCCTCTCGTCTGGTTTCCTCTTGTCTGGTTTCTTCTCCTCGTTTCCTCTGGTCTCGTTTCCTCTTGTCTCATTTCCTCTCCTCGTTTCCTCTTGTCTCATTTCTTCTGGTCTTGTTTCCTCTGGTCTTGTTTCCTCTGGTCTTGTTTCCTCTTGTCTCATTTCTTCTGGTCTTGTTTCCTCTGGTCTTGTTTCCTCTTGTCTCATTTCCTCTCCTCGTTTCCTCTTGTCTGGTTTCCTCTGTTCTCATTTCCTCTTGTCTGGTTTCCTCTTGTCTGGTTTCCTCTGGTCTGGTTTCCTCTTGTCTGGTTTCCTCTGGTCTTGTTTCCTCTTGTCTCATTTCTTCTGGTCTTGTTTCCTCTTGTCTGGTTTCCTCTTGTCTCATTTCTTCTGGTCTTGTTTCCTCTTGTCTCATTTCTTCTGGTCTTGTTTCCTCTGGTCTTGTTTCCTCTTGTCTGGTTTCCTGGTCTTGTTTCCTCTTGTCTCATTTCCTCTGGTCTCGTTTCCTCTTGTCTGGTTTCCTCTCCTCATTTCCTCTTGTCTGGTTTCCTCTTGTCTGGTTTCCTCTCCTCATTTCCTCTTGTCTGGTTTCCTCTCATCTGGTTTCTACATCCCCAAGGCGTTGGAGGCGGAGCTCCAGGCCCAGGAGTCTAATGCTAGCAAAAATTATGCTAACAAAGTATTGCTTATGTTTTGTGTCTAAAGTTGGTATTTCACATTCACAGCAGGAAATCAGTTAACAGTTACCGTATCATCTTTAAGTTTGTGTATGACACTATCTGGTACATTTTGTTGAGTTCATTGAGTTTACAGGAAGATGAAAACTTCCTCCTTGGCAGCCATTTCGGCTGCTACTCCTATTGGTTTATCGTGCTCACCAGAAATTTTTTAGTGCACACTAGAAAGTTTTAGTGCACACCAGAGTTTTAGTCCACACCACAAAGTTTTAGTGCACACTAGAAAGTTTTAGTACACACCAGAACGTTTTAGTGCACACTATAAAGTTTTAGTGCACACCAGAAAGTTTTAGTGCACACCAGACAGTTTTAGTACACACCAGAAAGTTTTAGTGCACACCAGAAAGTTTTAGTGCACACCAGAAAGTTTTAGTGCACACTAGAAAGTTTTAGTGCACACTAGAAAGTTTTAGTGCACACCAGAGTTTTAGTCCACACCACAAAGTTTTAGTGCACACTAGAAAGTTTTAGTATACACAAGAACGTTTTAGTGCACACTAGAAAGTTTTAGTGCACACTAGAAAGTTTTTGTGCACACTAGAAAGTTTTAGTGCACACCAGAAAGTTTTAGTGCACACCAGTTTTAGTCCACACCACAAAGTTTTAGTACACACTAGAACGTTTTAGTGCACACCAGAGTTTTAGTCCACACCACAAAGTTTTAGTGCACACCAGAAAGTTTTAGTGCACACCAGAAAGTTTTAGTGCACACCAGAATGTTTTAGTGCACACCCGAAAGTTTTAGTGCACAATAGAAAGTTTTAGTGCACACCAGAAAGTTTTAGTGCACACCAGTTTTAGTCCACACCACAAAGTTTTAGTACACACCAGAACGTTTAAGTGCACACTAGAAAGTCTTAGTGCACACTAGAAAGTTTTAGTGCACACCAGAAAGTTTTAGTGCACACCAGAAAGTCCCTTTAGGGGCTTTGTAATTTTCTTCTACATTTCTACACATTTCTTTCTGAGATTTAACCGATTTTAATTGATTTGTGTATTTGTAATGTAATCTGATTACATCCTGTAAGGCGTTGGAGGCGGAGCTCCAGGCCCAGGAGTCTCTGTACCAGGGGGTTCTGGGTCGAGGTCAGGATCTGCTGTCCAAACAGAGTCAGCCCAATCAGAGAGCCATCCAGAAGTGGATCCGCACCCTGAAGAAGCAGTGGAGCCACCTGACCACCGAGGCCACGGGACACCGCAACAGACTGCAGGCCGCTGCCGCCATCAAACAGGTAGACATAGAAACGCCATCTTTTAACCTGATACCACACCCGCCAGAAAAACGCGATTATGCAATCGCATAATCGGCCAAAATCCGCCGATTTTTTTCAAATACGCTGCAATTTCGCCGCATAAATTGCAGATTTTTGTGCAAAATATGCGGTGCTTGCATGATTTCATAATCCCTGAATTTTCTTTGCAAAAAAGTCCCATAATATATCTTAGCAGAAAGTTGAAAAATGTTGCAATTCAATTATATTTATAGTATAAAATCATAAAAAGAGTTATCTCGAGACACTTTACAGATTGAGTAGGTCTAGACCACACTCTATAATTTACTAAAACCCCAACAATTCCAGTAATTCCAGTAATTCCCTCAAGAGCAAGTGGTGCGATAGTGTCGAGGAAAAACTCCTCCGGTTGGGGATATGATGAACCGTGGCGATAATATTCACATTAAATATTATTTTTCCTAGAGCATTGTCGCATTTTTCTGTACTCTCAATTTATGATATAGATTTTATCATTTCGTTGTTAAAGAGGTGGATTTGAAAGTTGGAATATTTGGAGAATAAAGGTTGGGATATTACAGGGAAAATAAACTCAGAATATATTATAAAACTTAGATAAAGTTTCCTTCACACAAGCGCAGCCATTTTCCCCTGTTGCCATGCTTTTTCTCTTTTTCATCAAACTGCAGTTTTTGCAAGTTCCCGCAATTTCATCGCATAAAATTGCATAAATATCCCGCATATTCCATGGCAGTTTTTTAAGAAAACGTGCCGCATAATCAAGGATTTTTGCCTGCAACAATCGCAAAAAAAACTCAGCATTTTTCTGAAAGGACTGAAATACAGTCAGGGAGGATGTAGACTCAGGGTGTGGAGTCATAGGGCTGCTAAATATTGCAAATATCGCAACCCCTTTCAATATAATATTGCGCATCGTGATATTGCGACAACGATATTGAGTCAATATCGGAGCTTCTACGCCAGGGGTGTCAAACTCATTTTCCCAGAGGGCCACACTGGAAAAAGAGAATCACACCAAGGGCCAGACATGTAGAGTTTATTGACGTTCTTTTGTTACTGCATGTCACTTCGTTTTTTTCTTACATTTTGGTAGCTTTTTTAAAAATTTTTCTTGTTTTTGTTCCGACTTTTTTGTGGCTTTTCAGACATTTGTCACTTTTTTGTAAATTTGTTGCTTTTTCCGACATTTTTGTACGCTTTTTGTCGCATTTTTGTTGACATGAAGCCCTACAAAAGTCATCAAAAGAGTTCCTTAGCCATAGAATTTAGCAAATCAAGCAGACAATGACACTTTATTTCTTTTTTAAACAACAACAACAACAACAACAACAACCTGTTTCACAGCCTGAATATGAAATATGAATTTCTGAGTCTCAGAGTCGACAAGTCTGCCATATGTCTGCTTTGAATGTCAGGTAATTGCAGTTTAAAAAAACTCTTTCCTGTGTTTCTGGTTTGGCGCACAACTAGGTGAGCCAAAATTTATTGTGAACCCAAATTGATATACGGGCCGGCTCTAAATCTGCAACGGGACGGATTTGGCCCCCGGGCCTTGAGTTTGACACATGTGGTCTACGCCCTTATATCGCCACTCGCTCTCTCAGGTCAGATGATCAGCTGCTCCTGAGTGTACCTAAAACAAAGCAGAAGCTCAGAGGAGACCGTGCCTTTGATGTGGCGGCTTCTAAATTAAGGAATGATCTGCTGCTGCACGTTAAACAGGCCTCTTCTTTGTCTGTTTTTAAATCCCATTTTATAATCCATCTCTTCTTTGTGGCCTTTGACACCCAGTAAGATGTTGACTTAATTGACATCTTTTAATTATTTAGATTGATTGCTTTTCATTGTGCGGCTATTCTTTTCATTCATGTCTTATTTATTCTTCTGTACAGCACTTTGGTCAACTTTGGTTGTTTTATAGCGTCCAACAAATAAAGTTGGATTGGATATATCATGCACCCCTACTTTATGGGGACTGGATCCTCAGATCTTCGTACAGCTAACTGCTTCCCTCCGTTCAGTACTTTGCAGATGTGGCGGAGGCCGACTCCTGGCTGAGCGACAGGAAACCGCTGCTGACCAGCGAGGATCACGGAAAGGATGAGTCGAGCACGGCCGCGTTGCTGCAGCGCCACCTGCGGTTGGAAAAAGAGATGGCGGCCTACGCCTCGGAGATGAAGAGACTAACCGAGCAGGCGAGGAGCGCCGCGCAGCAAACAGCTCTGACCGTAAGTACAGACTTAGCTCAAACTTTCTGTGTCGCTGAAAACAGAAGGTTTTTAATACACATTTAAAGCAATGGCTGAAACTGAAACAACTCTGTGAACACTGACTATACAAGATACAAGACAATTCATACAAACATAATGTTGCGTATGTTAGCATGCATAGAAATACAGTACAGGCCAAATGTTTGGACACACCTTCTCATTCAAGGCGTTTCTTTATTTTCATGACTACATTGTAGATTCTCACTGAAGGCATCAAAACTATGAATGAACACATATGGAATTATGTCCTTAACAAAAAAGTGTGAAATAACTGAAAACATGTCTTATATTTTAGATTCTTCAAAGTAGCCACCCTTTGCTTTTTTTGATAACTCTGCAAACCCTTGGTGTTCTCTCAATGAGCTTCATGAGGTAGTCACCTGAAATGGTTTTACCTTCACAGGTGTGCTTTGTCAGGGTTAATTAGTGGAAGTTTTTCCCTTATTAATAAAAAAGCAAAGGGTGGCTACTTTGAAGAATCTAAAATATAAGACATGTTTTCAGTTATTTCACACTTTTTTGTTAAGTACATCATTCCATATGTGTTCATTCATAGTTTTGATGCCTTCAGTGAGAATCAACAATGTAAATAGTCATGAAAATAAAAAGGAAACGCATTGAATGAGAAGGTGTGTCCAAACTTTTGGCCTGTACTTTATGCATACTTTTGTGTTCTTGTATTGTTAAATGTGTCTAAACTCTATTTTATAGTGAGTTTTACATTTATTTAAGTTCATATTTTATTTCATGTATGGGATGTATTTATTGTATGTATTTTAATAGTTAAAATCTTTTATATTAGTACTCTGTAATTTCTGTTTTAATTTTAAAAGCCTAACCAGGGAAAGGGGTTGCAAATTAGTCATGGCTATAAACCTGTATGCATGGCATCTACTTTGTTTTCTTTATAAAGCAATGTTCTATGCATTTGCCCTGCCAAATAAACATTAAATAATAATAATAATAACAAGCATGAGCTGTATAAACAGAACAGCACGTGTAACAGTACACAGGAGTCACGTTTTTTGTCAGGGCCAGGTATAATGTCTCGGTTCATACCCGACTTTAGGGGGCACGATTCGGCTTACACCTGTGTTTAAGGAGCACTGGCGGGTTAGGTTAATACCTGGGTTTAGTAGTCACAGTTCTGTTCTCACTCGGGTTAAGGAGTCACGATTTGGTTTATATCCAAGTTGAGGTGTCAGGGTTCGGTTCATACCTGGGTTTAGGGGTTACGGTTCGGTACAGCTGAAAAAAACCCAGACAAAATGTTCTCTGAATAAAGCATTGACATAAATATAATGGACCAATAGACCCCCTTGCTCTGGACGGAGACCAGTTAAGGATATTAGAAGCACTTTTCCGGTGATCTCTTGCTTTACTGAGCAGCCTCCAACTGAGAGAGACAACGTATATGTGACGTGAGCAATGTGTCTGAAAGTGTGAAGTCTTCTGGTAGCTGTGCCGAGAGAAATCTCAATCATTCCCAATCTTACAGAGACGGAGAGTGTAGGTATATGTAAGGAAATAACATAGAAACAGGCTAATTATTGATCACTAACATGCTAGTTAACATTAGTAATTAAACCTAAACAGCTAATGGAAGTCCAAACTTCCTGTGAGCTTCTCCTGTACTATACGGTAATTCCTCTACTGTGTGACAGTAAGTCTCGTGGTTATGACCCAATCGTTTTTATAAAAGCGTCTGCTACGGAGCCATAACGTGAGCTACAATGTAATGGAGCCTTTTATACATTGTCGTGTTTCTTTAGAAATAAACAACGGACAAATAGAGTCTTTAAACGCTTCAGATGTAAAGTTATTCGCAGTCAAAGTGACGTAAAAAAAGCAGCGGAATGCTAACAAGAGGTGATACCTTTGTAGCAACAAAATGGCGCCATCAGAGGTTCGCGTTCTGAAGCGAAGCTTACCCCCCTTGGAATAAAGTGACGCTGACTCTCTTCCTGTGTAGGCGGAGCCTCAGCAGAGTAAGATGATCCAATACAGCAGCAACTCATCCGGAGACGAGGACGGTCCAGGAGCGGTGACATCACCGCCACCTAGAGCCCGAGGTGGGGGTGGGGGGGGCTCTGGCAGCGGCCCCTGTCAGGGCGAAGACAGCAGGGCCAAGGTCTGCTTCAGATACAGCAGAGGTACTAAAGGTCCGCTCTGTGTGGCTGTCAGTCAATGAAGATCCCGTTCAGAAGATACTTGCGCATGATGCACAGGGCATGATGGGACATTACACTAAAACACAGTAAAATTAGTTTCTATCGGGTAAGTTAGTCACACACACAAAGTGTGGTTTTCTTAACCTGGTCATTTAAAAGAGAGAAAGAAAAAGAGACGTTGTCTGTCGCTGTCTGGAGGATAACTAGCCAGTTGATTGGTTAATCGCGGTCAAAACACTGAGTTTGCCTCAAAATTTAGGCTACACTATACATGCATTACCTGCAGGTCTAGGTAACATGGATTACCTACAGGTCTAGGTAACATGGATTACCTACAGGTCTAGGTAACATGGATTACCTACAGGTCTAGGTAACATGGATTACCTGCAGGTCTAGGTAACATGGATTACCTACAGGTCTAGGTAACATGGATTACCTGCAGGTCTAGGTAACATGGATTACCTACAGGTCTAGGTAACATGGATTACCTGCAGGTCTAGGTAACATGCATTACCTGCAGGTCTAGGTAACATGGATTACCTGCAGGTCTAGGTAACATGGATTACCTACAGGTCTAGGTAACATGGATTACCTGCAGGTCTAGGTAACATGCATTACCTACAGGTCTAGGTAACATACATTACCTGCAGGTCTAGGTAACATGGATTACCTGCAGGTCTAGGTAACATGCATTACCTACAGGTCTAGGTAACATGCATTACCTACAGGTCTAGGTAACATACATTACCTGCAGGTCTAGGTAACATGCATTACCTGCAGGTCTAGGTAACATGCATTACCTACAGGCCTAGGTAACATACATTACCTGCAGGCCTAGGTAACATACATTACCTGCAGGCCTAGGTAACATACATTACCTGCAGGCCTAGGTAACATGTATTACCTTCCATTACCTGCAGGTCTAGGTAACATGCATTACCTACAGGCCTAGGTAACATACATTACCTGCAGGCCTAGGTAACATACATTACCTGCAGGCCTAGGTAACATACATTACCTGCAGGCCTAGGTAACATGTATTACCTGCAGGTCTAGGTAACATACATTACCTGCAGGTCTAGGTAACATGTATTACCTGCAGGTCTAGGTAACATGCATTACCTGCAGGCCTAGGTAACATGCATTACCTGCAGGCCTAGGTAACATACATTACCTGCAGGCCTAGGTAACATGCATTACCTGCAGGCCTAGGTAACATACATTACCTGCAGGTCTAGGTAACATGCATTACCTGCAGGCCTAGGTAACATGCATTACCTGCAGGCCTAGGTAACATACATTACCTGCAGGTCTAGGTAACATACATTACCTACAGGTCTAGGTAACATGCATTACCTGCAGGCCTAGGTAACATACATTACCTGCAGGTCTAGGTAACATGGATTACCTGCAGGTCTAGGTAACATGCATTACCTGCAGGCCTAGGTAACATGCATTACCTGCAGGCCTAGGTAACATTACCTGCAGGCCTAGGTAACATTACCTGCAGGCCTAGGTAACATACATTACCTGCAGGCCTAGGTAACATACATTACCTGCAGGCCTAGGTAACATACATTACCTGCAGGCCTAGGTAACAGTACCTGCAGGCCTAGGTAACATTACCTGCAGGCCTAGGTAACATTACCTGCAGGCCTAGGTAACATACATTACCTGCAGGCCTAGGCCATTGCATTGCATAATTCCTAATGGAGATCTTCTAACACTCAAAACACACATTTCTACGTCCCGCTCCCGTGGATTTCTATGCTCCATTCAGTCCCTATCACGTTACCAACAGTGAAATTAACTGTAGTAAACACTGTAGAAAGCATGGAAAGGTTTTGGGTGATCTATTCCATTAAAAATGTTAACATGTGGTTTCAGGTCAGTTTCCATGGGATCGTAATGAGATTGTAACCATAGTCCACACTGAGCCGGAGGGAGACCGAGTTCTGGCCAGAGACAGCCGAGGAAACCAGCAGCTCGTCCCCAAAACCTACCTGACCCTGCTGCCAGCCACCGTACGGTCATTTAAATGATATAATTTATCAGTAACCTTTTTAAATAAATCTGTGTTCATAAGACCTGTCTGTAAAAATGAACCATTTTAGATCAATAATGAGTCTAATCATTGTCCTAACACTTCTCAGGCTCCTCCCCCCATCCCGCCCGTCTCCACCAATGGCGCGCCAGAGAGCCCGAGCAGGAAGTTGAGTCGTCCGAGACGCAGCCGCTCGATGCGTCGCGGTACGGCAGAGATCCAGACAACATCGCTGCCAGACCCACAGTACCAGAGAGACACTGTGGAGAGCACGCAGGCCGGCCTGGACCGGGACTACAACGCCCTGTACAACCTGGTCAAGGTGAGAGGGGCAGCATGGGAAATGTAGTTTGATAATGCTGGAGTTTGTGTAAAGATTAAAGGGAAACTTTGGCTTTTCTCATCAACCTGGAACTCTTATTTTCCCGTGTTTTTGTGTGTTAAGTGACTGATGGGCAAGATACAAAACAAGCTGGCTGCAAACCTTATAATATATAAGTCAATACAATATCCATCAATTAAAAGTTCTGTTGTTGCTGCTGACAGACTCAGATTAATATTCTTAGTGTCTGACAACATTATGGAAGGGATCCCTACAGAGATAGACCTTTTAGTTAAAGAGTAAGATCCTTTTAGTTTAACATGAAACAGCCCCGAAATCACCATCACCAAACTCCACCAGACTCCATGTAAATAATCAGGACTTTTATCATCGTAAAACACACTTCATTCAAAGTGGACAGAAACTAAATAAAACTACCAAAAGCCGTCTTGGTTCATCTTTCCACTGTTCCAACAATCACCACTCTGGTTTGGTTGAAATAAACCCTTAATTCACCCATTTACATGTTGAGATATGCTGGCTAAAAGTCCTGATTATTTACATGGAGTCTGGTGGAGATATGCTGGCTCTATACACGCTAAAAGTCCTGATTATTTACATGGAGTCTGGTGGAGATATGCTGGCTCTATACACACTAAAAGTCCTGATTATTTACATGGAGTCTGGTGGAGATATGCTGGCTCTATACACGCTAAAAGTCCTGATTATTTACATGGAGTCTGGTGGAGATATGCTGGCTCTATACACGCTAAAAGTCCTGATTATTTACATGGAGTCTGGTGGAGATATGCTGGCTCTATACACGCTAAAAGTCCTGATTATTTACATGGAGTCTGGTGGAGATATGCTCGCTCTATACACGCTAAAAGTACTGATTATTTACATGGAGTCTGGTGGAGATATGCTGCCTCTATACACGCTAAAAGTCCTGATTATTTACATGGAGTCTGGTGGAGATATGCTCGCTCTATACACGCTAAAAGTCCTGATTATTTACATGGAGTCTGGTGGAAATATGCTGGCTCTATACACGCTAAAAGTCCTGATTATTTACATGGAGTCTGGTGGAGTTTGGTGATGGTGATTTACGGGCTGTTTCATGTTAAACTAAAAGGATCTTACTCTTTAACTAAAAGGTCTATCTCTGTAGGGATCCTTTCCATAATGTTGTCAGACACTTCAAATAATAATCTGAGTCTGTCAGCGGCAACAACAGAACTTTTAGTGGATGCTAACGGATGCAGAACATTTGTCCTGTAGGGTTACATTACAGCCTGGTTCACAGCGTTTCAAAGACTTTTCTTCACATCAGTCACTTACACACAAATGTGTGGGGAAAAATAGGGTCCTGGTTGAAAAATGACCCTTTTAAAATAAAGCCTAAAGGAAGTTTTGAAGATGCAGGGAATGTAGAGTACAAATGGTTGTGTGTTTTGCAGTCGAAGACCAGGAGTCTGCAGGAGATGCTTCGTCTTCATCGGTTCTACAACAGCTGCCAGGAGTTTGAGTCGTGGATGGAGGACAAGGAGAACGTCCTGAACACCTTCAGCACCGACGCCGACAACCTGGGAGTGGTTCAGGCTAAATACGAGGTGAAGACCTCACTCAGCACGACACAGTAACTCAACCTTCCTGTCAAATCTGACCCATTTTCAATCAGAAATGTGGGATTCTTAAATCTGGCAACCTTTCCTCGATTTAATGTCTAAAAACTAAACTCGTGCTACCCTGTCGCTGTGCCATTCCCTTTGTCTTATGTCCTGCTTGTCGCATGTCGACAGCTCCTGTCAAGTAACCTGTTCTGTTTTGTGTAACACCACCATCTATTGTTATTATGTTTCTACTTCTTTGTTACGAAAACAATAAAAATAAATACACAAAAAAAGAAATGTGGGATTCTTTAAACCTAATTTTAAAACAAAATAACGTGGCTGGTTCCCTACAACACTCTTCACAAGTTAAATAAATGATCAGGTCACTACTCTCACAATCACAAGGAGACAAGACAGAACCAAAATACCAGATACAAACTGAACAAAATACAAAGTAAAATACCAAAACCATAACATTTATATTGTGAAGACGTGTCAAACCACCGTTTTTGGACACTTTCTTTCTTTCTTTTTATTTACTTGCATTTAAATGTTTGACTTTTTTTCATTTTTACTTCTGAATTTACCAAACAAATATGAGCAACTTGAAAAAAATATTATTTTTTTCAATAATGAATGATCTCTGAACCCTAAAAAAAAGTTAAAAGATGTTTTAAATTGAAAGGACCTACTGACATTTTTTTTACAGAGGGAAATTTATGCCGTTTTAATCTGACAGTTTTTTCAAAATAAAACAAAATGTTTTGGGGGGGATTTTAACTTTTCGTTCCAGAACTTCCTGACTGAGTTGGCGAGTGGGCGTGGCCAGTTGGATGACATCATCAGCATGGCGGAGGAACTGGTGAAGAGCCGACACAGTAAGCAGAGAGAGATCCAGGCCAGACAGAGGAGCGTTTCCAAAAGGTACAAACATGAAACTGAGCCTCTCGTCTACAAACAACCACATGAACACTGAGTGAAAACTGAAACAGTGAAACTGACAATGTTTACATGCAAGAAGATAAATATATATATATACATATATATACAGTACAGGCCAAAAGTTTGGACACATCTGCTCATTCAATGCGTTTCCTTTTTATTTTCATGACTATTTACATTGTAGATTCTCACTGAAGGCATCAAAACTATGAATGAACACATATGGAATTATGTACTTAACAAAAAAGTGTGAAATAACTGAAAACATGTCTTATATTTTAGATTCTTCAAAGTAGACACCCTTTGCTTTTTTATTAATAAGGGAAATAATTCCACTAATGAACCCTGACAAAGCACACCTGTGAAGGTAAAACCATTTCAGAGTTGGCCTCTCCCGTCTCCTTTCGTGTCTGCAGGTGGGATCGGATCCAGCGGCTGAAAGACGAGAAAGGACACGAGCTGCTGAGCACGGCCGACGTGCAGTCCTTCCTGCAGAGCTGCGCCGAGGCCAAAGCTCAGCTGCTCGGCCAGCTGTCCGGCCTGGACACCGTGGACGTGGGCTGCAGCGCCTTCACCCTGCAGGCCGAGGAGAAGACCCAGACTCAGACCCTCCGAGACATCCAGACCCTGGAGGCTAAGATCGCCTACCTGAAGAACGTCGCCAAGATGTACGCCTCTTATCTAGAAACATTGTCTATTGAAGTTTAATGCAAAGATTTGCATCCAATGTTTCCGCAGGGTCTTAAAAATTCTCAAATTCATAAATCACAATTTTAGGCCTTAAAAGGTCTAAAATTTTATAAAAATTATAAAATAAAATTATTATTTATATTATTAATAAGTATTGTGTTCTTGGTCTTAAAGGAGAATTCCAGTCAATTTCAACACGTAGCTCTGTTGTTTGTGATCACAGAGTGCTGTCAGTAGCGAGAAAAACTAAAATAATCGGTGTTACTTACACCGATTTATGCTCTTGTGACCATTGTTTTTTGGTGGAAAAAATATGTTTTGGAATATTGGATTGTATGAGTTTGATAATCGACTTGTGTGTGGAGCTGCTAAACCGAGGTATGCGCACTGGCTGAATTATCACAACTTTATGCATTTCTTTCACATCTGCTGCAGTCAGATTCACTGTGTTCACTCGGAAGGAATCAGTTAACATGGGTAGGCACTTGTAATGACATCTCGAACGTGTTAAGGGGCTAAAAGCACGTTTAAAACCTGCCCCTGTTTCAGCCTCCTGGGTGCTAACGCTAGCAGGAGGATAACACGGTATAGGCAGCACCGATAGTTTTCGTTTTTCTCGCTACTGACAGCACTCAGTGATCACAAACAACAGAGCTACGTGTTGAAATCGACCGGAATTCTCCTTTAACTAATGTCCATGTTAAAGTTCAATGCAAAGATTTGAATCATTAAGAATAGAAAGAAATCCCCCCCCTCTCCCCGCCAGCATGAGGCTACAAAAACGTCAAAAAAGCAAAGAAGAAGTTGAAAAAAATGATAAAAACATCGGGAAAAGCGACAAATATGCTTTTTTTAATGCATGAAACTCGAATAAAGGTACAGGTTGGTTGGTACAAAAGTTGAGCAGGAAAACGGAGTATGCAACTTGAATGTTTGTTGCTTAGAAGTTAAAAGAGAGTGGATTGAATGTTATTTTGTTATTGCCATGTCATTCTGGACCTCTGACCTGGAATAAAAATCAGATGTGGGATCTTGTGAGCGATGTATGTGTTCTCTGTGTTGCAGGAAGCAGGACTGCAGTCCAGCCGAGAGTGCAGCCATCGTAGAGGAGGTTGAGGGTCTGGAGGCTCTGCTGAATCAGGTTTGAGATTGATTCAACACACACACACACACACACACACACACACACACACACACACACACACACACACACACACACACACACACACACACTTACATATACACACACATCATCATCATCCTCATCACCACCACAGACTGAAATGTTACATGTCCTCTATTAGTGGTTCTCAAACTTTTTTCAATAATGTTCCTAATGTTGTTTTAATTGTAATTTTAGATCAAGTGCAGTTCATTTTTTTGTATAAAAAACAAGTTTATATAGTGTTCAGCGATAGATTTACTGAACAACAGCCTTGTTACTGAAAAACTGATGGACAAAGGCAAAGAAAACAAAAACGGAAGGCAAGAATGGATCGACAAAAGTGACAAAAACTTTGAAAAACATTGAAAAAGCGAGAGAAAAAAAATGACAGTAGAAAAAAGGAAGGAAGTAAGGAAGGAAGTAAGGGTAAAATAGGTTGAAAAAAGTGACAAAAACGTCACACTAAAAAAAAAAAGTGTATATAAAGAGGTACAATGGTCAGTGACAAGGTACTTAAACACGAAAGTGAAACTGGGACAGCTCCGGTGCCGCCAGAAAGTCTGCCTCCAGAATTCGTCAGAATTCGTCCTCTCGGACCATGTGCCTCCAACGTTGTTTTATTAGTTGATGCCCAGTGTTGGGCCCGAACGCGTTCATTGAATGATAGCTCATGAACTGGTTCATATTTTGGGCAAACTGAACGTACCGTATTACTGCCTGATGAACGTTACCGTGAACTCCTTCATTCTGGTGTCTGTGAACGCCACGCTCTCTCAGTTTACCTTCGTCCAATAGGGCGCCAGATTTCTACAGAGCCTTCCAGGCCAAAACCAGGGCTAAAACACACCGTAAACAGGCCTTCTGTTATGATTTCGGTGTTTTGCTTTGCATTTGGTTTCCGTCTGTTCCCTGTTGTGTTTATGTTTTCTGGTCTGTGTATTGTGTGTCTCGATTATTCCTGTCTTCTCTGTTGTTCTTTGTGTTGCCTAGTGGTTTGTCAAGTGTCTGTGTTTAGTTGATGTCATGTTTTCTGTCTGTGTTCCTGTTTCCTGTTTTATTTTGATAGTCTGGTTTTCTGTCTTGTCTTGTCCAATTTACTTCCTGAGTTTTCCCGCCTTTGTTGATTGTCCTGCCCCGCCCTGATGTGTTTCACCTGATGTTACCACCTGTTCCTTGTTTGCTCCCTACCTCATGTATTTAACCTCTGTGAATCCATTTGTGTCTTGTGTCAGATTGTTTTGTAGCCATGCCCTTGTGTTTCCACCCTGTGCCTTGTGTTTGTGCCTGCGTCAGTTTGCTTCTGCCTATGTTTTTCCCGTCAGTTTTGTTTTTGTGAGTTTTCCAGTCTTTGTACTGCCGCTTTTTGTTTTTATTACACCCTCCACATCAACGTTTGCCTGCCTGCCTGCTCTCTCTGCACTTTGGGTCCGCCATTCCCTACTCCTCCCTGCTACACCACGCAACACCTTCATATGATACAGCAAGGAGGCGACAGCAGCGTGGAGGCTTCGTAGGATCATTTAAACCAGTTTTATGACGAGGTCGCTGAGGATGGAAAAATCTGACATTTGACTGTTCAAACTTCCAAAAAGAAAATCCGAACTTAAGTCCCATCCACAGCGAACCTGAAACGGCACGTTGAGCTGATTGGATATGAAGATCGAATATGACGCATAGTTTCAGTGTTAAAACTGATAAAATAATTGCTGTCTGTGGTTCTATATTTGGGCTGTGGCAAAACTTTAGAAAAATAATAACTCGCAGCAACATATGGAAAAAGAGAACTGTGAACTTAGTTCAAAATTTTTAAGTATGAACTATGAACTGAACTAGTTCATTTTAAAATGTGTGAACTGAACTTTGAACTAATTCATGTAGAAAGTGAACTTTCCCAACACTGTCGATGCCTTTATTTGTGGTGCGAAGCTCTGAAAATACAAATTTATTTCAAAAAAAGATTTGTTGCCCTACTGCGTAATATTTGCGTTCTGTATGGAAGTACTAATGACAAAAAAAAGATTGACATGCGATTTAATCGCACGACAAAACCCGCCCCTGGTGTATAAATGCCTTGGGCCTCTTCATTCCATTAAGTGGCTTATTTATCTTATAAATATTAATACAGTGTGCATAAAGATAAACAGCAGTGAGGAAGAGGAAGAATACAGCGATGTCAGCGATAGATTTACTAAACAACAGCCTTGGATCTCTCAGACAGGCTTGCTGCGAGCATATCAATCCGCCCAAGTACTATATTCTTCCGCCTGAGAATATAGTTCCAATCCAGTTTTATTTATAGAGCGCAAGGTACATACAAACATACATTGGGTAAAGAAAATACAGCATGACATGAGGAGAGACGAGGAGAAAAAGGCAACTCCCAGAATATGCCCCCACTAGGAGCACAGTGTGGGAACAGGAAAAAAACACCTCAGCAACATAAGCACATAACCAATACAAGGGCACACAAGACACGCAATGGGTGAGGGGAGTCTTGGGGGGGCATGGGGTAGGGGGGGTGTTGGGGTGCAGGTAGTCCAGCACAGGCAAGCAGACATCTGGTCCTGCAGCCAAACAAAACAAAGTTCCTGGTTTGTTTACTGTTAGAAGACAGCTGTGTCTCATGTTACGTTGTTTTTTGTACACGCTGTGACTCTACAAATCACAACATGTAAATAGGAACATGTTGGTGTTATTTTGTCACTTATTGGGAGCAGTAGGATTAAAAAAAAAGAAGATAAAAGCTGCCAACTCTCCTCCATTCCAGTCAGCTCTGGTTCACACCTTGTTCCTGTTGTGTTGTTGACCAGCTGAAGCAGCAGGCTGCAGACAGACAGCGGCTCCTGGAGGAGGCCCGCGGGCTGCAGAGCTTCCAGCAGCGGGCCAAGGAGCTGCAGCGCTGGACCGGCTCGGTGCTGGACCGCCTCCTGCAGGAGGAGCCGGCCGGAGACGTGGCCTCGGCCCTGGCCCTGCTGGACCAGCACCACGAGCTCCGGATGGAGATGGACCAGCACAGGAGCAGGTAGAGAGACCATGTGGACCACATGTACAATTATTAATATCAAACTTTTCTCTCTTATGAATTAAATAACTCAAAATACATCTTTCTCATGCTGATGAGAGTGAAAAACAAACAGGATTCAAATCGTTTACAAAACATCCAACCAACCCATCGTCAGAGGTGGAATGTAACTAAGTACATTTACTTCAGTACTGTATACAAATATTGAGCTACTTTTACTTTACTTGAGTCTTTCCTTTTCATGCTACTTTCTACTTCTACTCCACTACATTTCAGAGAGAGATATTGTACGTGTGTGTGCGTGCGTACTTTCGTGTGTGTGTAAGTGCTTTTGTGTGTGTGTGTGTGTGTGTGTGTGTGTGTGTGTAAGCGTGGGTTTAAGTGTGTGTGTGTGTGTGCATATGTGTGTGTCGCGCACGTGCGTGCATGTTTACGTGTGTGTGCATGTGTGTTTGCGTGCGTGTAAGTAGGTGTGTGTGTGTGTGTGTAAGTATGTTTAAGTGTGTGTGTGCGCGCGCATATGTGTGTGTGTGTGTGTATGTGTAAGTATGTTTAAGTGTGTGTGTGTGTGTGTGTGTGTGTGTGTGTGTGTGTGTGTGTGTGTGTGTGTGTGTGTGTATGTGTGTGCATATGTGTGTGTGTGTGCGCGTGCGCGCGTGCGTGTGTGGGTGTGTGAGCGTGTGTGCGCATGTGTGTGTGTATGTGTGTTCACGCGCGCGTGCATGTTTGCGTGCGTGTGTGTGTAAGTAGGTGTGTGTGTGTGTAAGTATGTCTAAGTGTGTGTGTGTGTGTGTGTGTGTGTGTGCGTGTGTGCGTGCATGTGTGTGTGTGTGTCTGTGTGTGCGCATTTGTGTGTGTGTGCGAAATAAAGTTGATTGACAGGACTGTTTGGATCATCTCCTCTTTCTAAAACGTGAGGATTCTTCTTTACTTTTAATACTTGAACTACATTCTCCTGAGGACACAAACCGTTACTGAAGTAACATTTTTACTGCAGGACTTTAACTGGTAACAGAGTATTTTATACAGTGTGGTATTAGTACTTATACTGCAGTAGTCAAGGATCTGAATACTTCTCCTACTGCATGTGTACAGTACTGAAGTAAATGTACTTAGTTACATTCCACCTCTGACGATGGGTTGGTTGGATGTTTTGTAAACGATGTGAATCCTGTTTGTTTTTCACTCTCATCAGCATGAGAAAGATGTATTTCGAGTTATTTAATTCATAAGAGAGAAAAGTTTGATATTAATAATTGTAATATACAGTACAGGCCAAAAGTTTGGACACACCTTCTCATTCAATGCGTTTCCTTTTTATTTTCATGACTATTTACATTGTAGATTCTCACTGAAGGCATCAAAACTATGAATGAACACATATGGAATTATGTACTTAACAAAAAAGTGTGAAATAACTGAAAACATGTCTTATATTTTAGATTCTTCAAAGTAGCCACCCTTTGCTTTTTTATTAATAAGGGAAATAATTCCACTAATGAACCCTGACAAAGCACACCTGTGAAGGTAAAACCATTTCAGGTGACTACCTCATGAAGCTCATTGAGAGAACACCAAGGGTTTGCAGAGTTATCAAAAAAAGCAAAGGGTGGCTACTTTGAAGAATCTAAAATATAAGACATGTTTTCAGTTATTTTATATTATTACTTTTTTGTTAAGTACATAATTCCATATGTGTTCATTCATAGTTTTGATGCCTTCAGTGAGAATCTACAATGTAAATAGTCATGAAAAAAAAAGGAAACACACTGAATGAGAAGGTGCGTCCAAACTTTTGGCCTGTACTGTATATGTATAATAATAAAGTGAAGTCCAGCGTGTTTTGTGTTTTCTCAGATTGAAAGACTTGGAGAAGTCGGGGACGTCTCTTCTGCAGGGCTCGTCCAATGGGAAGACGGGAGGTGTCAACATCCAACAGACGCTTGACAAACTTGAGGCTGATTGGTCCAAGCTTGATAAGCTGTGGACCAGTAGGAAGGAGTGTTTGGAGCAGGGGGTGGAGCTCCAGAGGCTGAACCAGGAGGGAGACCGGATCGAGGCGGCGCTGTCCGGACACGAAGCCCGACTCAGGGTCAAAGACGTCGGGGTGAGGACTAGCGTCACTAGCAAAAACAAGCAGAAGAATCAGAATCAGAATCAGAAAGGGTTTTTTATTGCCAAGTACGTTTTTTTAACACATACAAGGAATTTGTTTCGGTGTTGTTGGTGCACATCACACATTCTCTAAATGTAAAATTAAACAATATAAGTATAAGTATATGTACACAGTATGTATTAAATTAAAAATAAAGCTAGAAATAAAATAAAATAAATAAAGAGCAAAGAGCATTACAGCAGAGGACATGAAGTAGCATGAAGAGCCAGGTGGAGAGTCAGGGTGGTTTCCGGGCCTTGTTGATAAGGCTAGTGGTGGAGGGGAAAAAGCTGTCCTTGGCCCAATCCCAAAGTGAGCCCTGAGGACTAAGGACTCACAGACTTAAGTGATCTCAGGTACTAAGTGAGCGAGTGTGTGAGGCCACATGGGCTCAGATAGGTATAAATGGGATTGGGACAGCACTTCACGAGATCACATGTTACCTTGGCGACGTTTAATAACAAAAATGTTGCTGACACTTGCCGGTTTGGGAATTTTCATTTTAAGTTTGTTGCTTTCCACACGGCCGAGGCCCAGGAGACGGCTGCCTGATTCCAAACTCTTGTTTTACCAGCTGGACAACAGGTTGGTCCGTTCCGTGGTCGCGTGTCGTGCTGTTGTTTACCTTCGTAATTTTTTACGAACGTCACAACGCTTTGAACTGTGGGTAATTCCCTTTGGTGAAGTCTGCATCGATGCAGACTCACGGAAAGGGCTCGGTAAGTGTGTACTCAAACCCTCACGCCCTTTGAAATTCCACATTGGGACAACCCTAAGCCCTTACGAATTTCGCGAGAATGCGCACCAAAGTCCGTGAGTCTGTGAGTCCGGACTTTGGGATTGGGCCCTTGTGGCGTGAGGTTTTGGTCCTGATGGACCTCAGCCTCCTGCCAGAGGGGAGTAGCTCAAAGAGTTTGTGTCCGGGGTGGGAGGGGTCAGCCACAATCTTTCCAGCACGCTTCAGAGTCCTGGTGGCGTATAGGTCATGGAGCGGCGGCAGATTGCAGCCAATCACCTTCTCAGCTGACCGAATGACACGCTGCAGACTGCCCTTGTCCTCGGCAGTGGCAGCAGCGTACCAGATGGTGATGGAGGATGTGAGGATGGACTCGATGATGGCTGTGTAGAAGTGCACCATCATTGTCTTTGGCAGGTTGAATTTCTTCAGCTGCCGCAGGAAGTACATCCTCTGAAGCACATATACCCCTTTTCCATCAACAAGAACCAGGTGCTGGTTCAGAGCTAGAGCTAGAGCTAGTGCCGGTTCGGAGTTGGTTCGACTGACGAGCCTCCAAAGAAGAAGTTTGCTTTTCCACAGAGCTAAAGAGCCGGCACAGAGCCAGGTCTTACGTCACTGTATACCAGGGTCTGCTCCCTCTTAGTGGATTAGTCGACTAATCGGTGGTTTTGGTCTTAGTCAACTCAGATCTCTTTAGTCCATTAGTCATGTTTGATTCTTTTTTTTCATGCTGAATGACTTATTTCCAAGAAACGTACGAGCACATCTCTGGTAAACACAAGAATTAAAGTGGTGCTTTTAGCACGACTCTTAGTGGAGAAACTCAGATTTACAGATCTGTCGATTAAATCAACTAATGGATTAGTTGATACAACTGAATGAGTGTTAGTCGACTAAGAATTTCTTCAATCGAGCACAGCCCTACTAATGTATACGTCTCATCTTTCCCAGCTTTCCAGTTGCTTTGCTAGTGATGTTCGTGGCTTTGCGGACCGACATCGGTGTCCAAACGTGTTCGTGCGGCTTGCCTTTATAGTGCAAGAAAGCAGCTCGTTTCCTCCTCTGACCACTGCTGCTGTTGTCGTTTAATCGCGTCCATCGTGTTCATCTGCTAATTCAAAAATGGTGGTCACGAGTTTCTGTTCGTCTTGTTGGTCACGGTAACCCCGCCCTCCCAGCTGCTTACATAAGCGGTTCTTACTTCTGGCCCAGCGATGATTCGGTGATACTTAAGAACCACTTTTACCGGTTCTGAGCTGGTGCTTTTGGTGGTCGACAAACAAAGAACCGATTTGAAACCGTAGGCTCTGGCTCCGAACCAGCACCAGCTCAGTGGAAAAAGGGGGTATCAGAGTCTGTTGTGGAAGTTTCCTGTTGCAGCAGGAGTAACGTTTAGAAAGTTTAGTAAAGTGAAACAAATTAGACAGTCGAAACTAAACCAAGTTAGGTTTTTTCGTATTTTATTAAGAATATATTTGCAAATATAGGAGGAACACAGCTTGACAAAAAGCACATCAGCCCAGTGTGGAGTCAGTCCCTCAAATTGAGTGACCAGAAACACCAGGCTTATATGCATCTTCAGAGTGACAGCACACACACACACTTGGCTTGTTATGACGCTACAGTTCTTACAGGCAATCTGATACACATTAAGACAATCAGGAAAAACACAAGAGACATGTTGGAGCCATTTCGCCTCCTCCTCCTCCCTGTACGACCAATCAGATCAACGAAGCGTATGAAAATACAACCTCAAGCCAGGCTACCCCTGCTGCTGCTGCTGCAGGCAAAGCATAGCTCGTTAGCTCAGCAAGCTAGCAACATGTCGGTAAAGGAGATTTGCCGTTTGTGTAACGAGAATTTAGGAATAAAAGGACCCATTTCGTTTGGCAAACGGCTCCAAATTTTCTCTATCTCAAGATGCCAGACTGATCTGCGAGTGGAAAACTAGAGCTCAGCCAGATCAGGACGGTCCCACCAGGCTACTATTCTGCCTTTATTGGTCAGGAAAGGAGAGAGAGGGGGGAGAATTTATTTTTTTCGAACAAAACTAAAATAAATATATATACTATACATATATATAGTACATGTACACATACACATATACTGTATATAGATATATCTATAAAATAAAAGTGTGTAGCAACACACCAAAGGAAAAATTACATTATTAATCCAGTGTTACAAATAATATTAAAAATACTATTACAATCAATATTTCCAAAAACTCCGACATAAACAACAATGGCGCCCCCTGTTGCTGCTGTACAGACGCCGGTGATTAGCGGTGAGAAATAGAAATAAATAGACATAAATAGACAAATAGTATAATAATACTACTACTAATAATAACTAATAATAATAATTCCGCACATTGTAATCAAAACAATACACATACGATTGTGTACTACTACAGGTTATGTTTATTAAATGAAGCCCAAAATATGTCGCCAACTAGAAATCGCTAGTATCCGCTAGCGCTAGCTAACGTCAACGTTAGGTAGCCGCTAGCTAACACTAGCTAACGCAGCTAGAAGGGTTTATCTTGTCTTTGCCTGGAACGCTACCAAGTCGTGACTTGAAGTCGTAACTTACGGGCTAAAAATTGTGTCTTGAACGCAGCAACAGAGCGCATCGCGTCATACTCTGAAAGCCACGCACACAGAAGGGTAAAACAACTCTTCCTTCTCCACTAACTATTCCTTCTGCTAGCAAACAACAGAAAAATGCCTAAAAGCTGCTGTGTGGTGTAGAGGATGGATACCCTGAACCCGACAGATATTTAGAAAAGACTTCTAAAACTACCTTTCTGTCATATCTGCTGAAACTGACCCTATGTTCCAGTAGAACTACATGAAGCAGGTCATTTAAAATAAATCCACCTACAGCCTGTAGTGGGATTTGCAAAAATCCACCGCTTCCTGTTCAGATGCACCAATCAGGGCCAGAGGGAGGTGTTTAACTGCGTGTCAATCACTGCTCATGCACACGCATTCATTCTCCCTCGTGGGGGGAGGGGCTTAGAGATCGTTTTGGACTTTAGCGGAAAGGGGGGAGGGACTGAGAAGTTGTGGATGTTCAAATGTTTTGGCTCAGTCCAGGATCTTCACAGTCCTACCTACAGCACCTTTAATACACAGACATACTTAATACACAATCCTACCTACAGCACCTTTAATACACAGACATACTTAATACACAATCCTACCTACAGCACCTTTAATACACACACATACTTAATACACAGTCCTACCTACAGCACCTTTAATACACACACATACTTTATACACAGTCCTACCTACAGCACCTTTAATACACACACATACTTTATACACAGTCCTACCTACAGCACCTTTAATACACACACACATACTTTATACACAGTCCTACCTACAGCACCTTTAATACACACACACATACTTTATACACAGTCCTACCTACAGCACCTTTAATACACACACACATACTTAATACACAATCCTACCTACAGCACCTTTTAATACAAACACACATACTTTATACACAATCCTACCTACAGCACCTTTAATACACACACATACTTTATACACAATCCTACCTACAGTACCTTTAATACACACACACACACACACACACACACACACACACACACACACACACACACACACACACACACACACACACACACACACATAATACACAATCCTACCTACAGCACCTTTAATACACACACACATACTTTATACACAATCCTACCTACAGCACCTTTAATACACACACACATACTTTATACACAATCCTACCTACAGCACCTTTAACACACACACACACACACACACACACACACACACATACTTTATACACAATCCTACCTACAGCTCCTTTAACACACACACACACACATACTTAATACACAATCCTACCTACAGCACCTTTAATATGTGTGTGTGTGTGTGTTTGTTGATGCAGGACTCGGTGGACAGTGTCCACAGTCTGCTGGGCCGGCAGGAGGAGCTGGACGGCCTTCTGAGGGCCTCAGACCAACGCGTGGATCATTTCGCCCAGCGCAGCCAGGAGCTCATCAACCAGCAGCACTACGCTGCCAAACAGTAAGAGAACACAGCACACACAGCTGAGATGTAGCACACACAGCTGAGATGTAGCACACACAGCTGAGATGGAGCACACACAACACACAGCTGAGATGGAGCACACAGCACATACAGCTGAGATGGAGCACACAGCACACACAGCTGAGATGGAGCACACACAGCTGAGATGGAGCACACACAGCTGAGATGGAGCACACACAGCTGAGATGGAGCACACACAGCTGAGATGGAGCACACACAGCTGAGATGGAGCACACAGCACACACAGCTGAGATGGAGCACACAGCACACACAGCTGAGATGTAGCACACACAGCTGAGATGGAGCACACACAACACACAGCTGAGATGGAGCACACAGCACATACAGCTGAGATGGAGCACACAGCACACACAGCTGAGATGGAGCACACACAGCTGAGATGGAGCACACACAGCTGAGATGGAGCACACACAGCTGAGATGGAGCACACACAGCTGAGATGGAGCACACACAGCTGAGATGGAGCACACACAGCTGAGATGGAGCACACAGCACACACAGCTGAGATGGAGCACACAGCACACACAGCTGAGATGTAGCACACACAGCTGAGATGTAGCACACACAGCTGAGATGTAGCACACACAGCTGAGATGTAGCACACAGCACACACAGCTGAGATGGAGCACACAGCACACACAGCTGAGATGGAGCACACAGCACACACAGCTGAGATGGAGCACACAGCACACACAGCTGAGATGGAGCTCAACGTGAGGCTCTTCAGACTCCAACTCTGTGAAGAGTTTGTGTGTGTGTGTGTGTGTGTGTGTGTGTGTGTGTGTGTGTGTGTGCATGTGCGTGTGCGTGCGTGCGTGTATCGGTGTGTCTGTTTTTATGTGTTTGCTTGTGTGTGTGTGTGTGACAAGTACGTGGTTGTGTGTGACAAGTGCATGTGTGACCTGTGTGTGTGTGTGTGTGTGTGTGTGTGTGTGTGTGTGTGCATGGGTGCATGTGTATCTGTCTGTGTGTGTGTGTGTGTGTGTGTGTGTGTAAAAAGTATGTGGTTTTGTGTGTGTGAGACAAGTGCGTTTGTGTGTGTGTGCATACGTGTGTGTGTGTGAGACCTGTGCGTGCGTGCGTGCGTGTGTATCTGTCTTTGTGTGTGAGTGTGTGTGACAAGTGTGTGTGACCTGTGTTTGTCTGTGTGTGTGTGTGAGAGACCAGTGCGTGCGTGTGTATCTGTCTTTGTGTGTGAGTGTGACCTGTGTGTGTGTGTGTGTGTGTGCGCGTGCGTGATTGTATCTCTCTGTCTGTGCTTGTGTTACTAATGTGTGTTTGTGTGTGTTACCAATGCATGTGTGTGTGTGTTACCAATGCGTGTGTGTGTGTGTGTGTTACTAGTGCGTGTGTGTTACCAATGCCTGTGTGTGTTACTTGTGCGTGCGTGTGTTACCAATGCGTGTGTTACTAGTGCTTGTGTGTTACTAGTGCGTGTGTGTTACTAGTGCGTGTGTGTTACTAGTGCGTGTGTGTTACTAGTGCTTGTGTGTTACTAGTGCGTGTGTGTTACTAGTGCGTGTGTGTGTTACTAGTGCGTGTGTGTGTTACTAGTGCGTGTGTGTTACTAGTGCGTGTGTGTGTTACTAGTGCTTGTGTGTTACTAGTGCGTGTGTGTTACTAGTGCGTGTGTGTGTTACTAGTGCGTGTGTGTGTTACTAGTGCGTGTGTGTGTTACTAGTGCGTGTGTGTCACTAGTGCGTGTGTGTGTTACTAGTGCGTGTGTGTTACTAGTGCTTGTGTGTTACTAGTGCGTGTGTGTTACTAGTGCGTGTGTGTTACTAGTGCGTGTGTGTTACTAGTGCGTGTGTGTCACTAGTGCGTGTGTGTTACTAGTGCGTGTGTGTCACTAGTGCGTGTGTGTTACTAGTGCGTGTGTGTTACTAGTGTCTAGTGCGTGTGTGTCACTAGTGCGTGTGTGTGTTACTAGTGCGTGTGTGTGTCACTAGTGCGTGTGTGTTACTAGTGCGTGTGTGTGTTACTAGTGCGTGTGTGTTACTAGTGCGTGTGTGTTACTAGTGCGTGTGTGTTACTAGTGCGTGTGTGTTACTAGTGCGTGTGTGTTACTAGTGCGTGTGTGTTACTAGTGCGTGTGTGTTACTAGTGTCTAGTGCATGTGTGTCACTAGTGCGTGTTTGTGTCACTAGTGCGTGTGTGTGTCACTAGTGCGTGTGTGTGTTACTAGTGCGTGTGTGTGTTACTAGTGCGTGTGTGTCACTAGTGCGTGTGTGTTACTAGTGCGTGTGTGTTACTAGTGCGTGTGTGTTACTAGTGCGTGTGTGTTACTAGTGCGTGTGTGTTACTAGTGCGTGTGTGTTACTAGTGCGTGTGTGTTACTAGTGCATGTGTGTCACTAGTGCGTGTGTGTTACTAGTGCGTGTGTGTCACTAGTGCGTGTGTGTGTTACTAGTGCGTGTGTGTCACTAGTGCGTGTCTGTGTTACTAGTGCGTGTGTGCATGCAATGCTGTTTTAAAAATACTGAGTGAATTTTTGTAGCATCAAGGAGCGGATTAGGAGCATCCAGAGGGCCAACAAGTCACTGAAAGAGAGCAGCAGGCAGAGGAGGAGTCTGCTCCTGGCCTCAAAGAAATATCAGGTATTATTACTATCAGTATATAATCATAACCTGACCGTTGTTTATATAAATACTCTACCGTATCTGTGTGAGGGGTGACCCGATCCAAGGAGCAAAATGAACTGCCAATCTCACAGTCGAACCTTCACAGAGGCGTGAAGCCAGAGCCGGCCCGACCCATAAGCGAACTAAGCGGCGGCTTAGCCTGTTAACATCCACCTCTTTTGCCTGATTTTCGTCTATTTCTCGTTCCCAACGGAAAAAGGTTATAACAGAAGAACTGCAAGGCCAAAATGCATGTATGAGGCTTCATTTGAAACTTAACTTCTTCTACTTTATGGGCATGGGCTTAATGAGCATGTGATTAAAACACAACATACACTACAGCAGTTCAAACATGGTTCAAAATAGTTATTTTAGTCCCATTTAAAAAAACGTAATTTTTGAAAAGAAATAACTAAAACATACTTTGTGCCACACTATGCAGGACACAACATGTACCTTTTAGACCTTGTCAAGAAGACCTATATGAAGTTTCAGAACTCTATCCCTAACCTAGTGGGAGCTAGGAAGTTTTCAGTATTTGGTATAACAGGTGTCACTGGTGTGCCAAAACTTCTCCAAAACTTAACCATCTCCAAAAAGTGACCAAAATTTGCTCAATGCTTTTACTCACTTCTATGCTATTAGACAAAACATACTAAATACTTAAAATCACTTACAAAACATTTTTACATTCATTCAAATCACATATATGCGCATGCTTGCATACATCGCATAATGAAGTTAACATGCAGTTAGCAGAAAATTAGCATGGATTCTACAGGACAATATTCATAAACTAGATTAATTCTTTTGAAAAAAACCTTGTTATCCTTTTGATCTGTGGACACTTACGGACTAGAGGAATATAAATAAGCCAGGAATGGACGAGGATTGAGCGTTTAGGACAGCGTACAGGTAGGGAAGAGTCATCTTTTTTTTTTCCCAATAGCATGAGCACTAAGATCAATAATAATGCTTTGGTGCTTATGATTTCAGTAAAATGGTTAAATACTATTATGTAACATGTCAGAACATGTCCGTTAAAATGGTGGGTGTTAACAGGTTAGGGCCCCGTGGCTACCAGAGGGGGCCCCCAGGAGTGCTTGAAATGTCCCACAATGGAGCTCCTAACAGAGCCGGTCTATTTAACCCATTCAAACTGGATCACACATCTGTGTGTGTTTACCTTTAAGACCTGATCACGCATCTGCGTCATTTTGAGCGGTGTCGTCTTTTTCAAGACACATGGCCAATTATATGTACTGTGATTGGCTGCAATATTCTTGGGGTGAGTGACAGAGATGCATAGGGATTTTGTTATGATTTCTTAGATGCTTTTATCCAAAGTTTGATCCAAATAATACAAGAAACAAAATTATAAACAAAAACATAAATTAATATGTAATTGTTATGTAAAGAAGAAGTAACCCTCTGTTTTGTTTTTTTGTTTTTCTATAACTTTGTATCAGTGATGTTCACTTGTCACTTTGGTACCTCAAAACTATGAAATAATTAAATAAAAACGGATCTCTACTGATTTTCAAAATATTCTTGATATTTTTGTTGTTTATAGATTTTTTTTAAAATGCATTTGAAGATTATGGCCAAGCAAATCAGTCAAGTTGAAAGCCTTTTTAAATGCTTTTTATTCCATGTTTTTATCTGCTATAGAGCCTGAGAAATTAAGATTTTAGTAGGCTTTGACAAATTTTGACAAATATTTCTGGAAACCCTTAGGTTTTGGGAGGGGGTTACAGAAAAGTACTTAGGCAAAAAAGGCCTTTTTTAGCAGGCGTTTTAGGCCTAAATGGGTTAAAGATAGTGTTGCTGCTAATTGGTCTCACATTAGTCTTTAAATGCGGTCGATTCTGCAGGAGTTCCAGAGAGACGCAGATGAGCTGCTGCTGTGGATGGAGGAGAAGTTTAAGGTGGCGGAGGACGAGTCGTACCGGGACCCCACCAACATCCTCCGAAAGCTGAAGAGACACGAGGCCTCGGAGAAGGAGATGCAGGCTAACCAGGTCTGGCTGGACAGACTGGTTCAGGTAAACTATTGCTCGGGAAATAATCTCGACCTGTCGCATTGTCTGAGCGCAGGATTTTTCAAGTCATTTCAACCCTATTTTCCCATGGCTTAGTGTGTAAGAGATTAATAATGTGAACAAACATATTTGTAATTGGTCCAGTATTGAGCGAGAATACTGTAATTGGCACCCGGGAACCAGGCTGTAATGTAACCCTACAGGACAAATGTTGAGCGTCAGTTAGCTTCCACTAAAAGTTCTGTTGTTGCCGCTGACAGACTCAGATTATTATTCTAAGTGTCTGACAACATTATTGGATGGATCCCTACAGAGATAGACCTTTTAGTTAAAGAGTAAGATCCTTTTAGTTTAACATGAAACAGCCCCGAAATCACCATCACCAAACTCCACCAGACTCCATGTAAATAATCAGGACTTTTAGCGTGTATAGAGCCAGCATATCTCCACCAGACTCCATGTAAATAATCAGGACTTTTAGTGTGTATAGAGCCAGCATATCTCCACATGTAAATGGGTGAATTAAGGGTTTATTTCAACCAAACCAGAGTGGTGATTGTTGGAACAGTGGAAAGATGAACCAAGACGGCTTTTTATAGTTTGATTTAGTTTCTGTCCACTTTGAATGAAGTGTGTTTTACGATGATAAAAGTCCTGATTATTTACATGGAGTCTGGTGGAGATATGCTGGCTCTATACACACTAAAAGTCCTGATTATTTACATGGAGTCTGGTGGAGATATGCTTGCTCTATACACGCTAAAAGTCCTGATTATTTACATGGAGTCTGGTGGAGATATGCTGGTTCTATACACACTAAAAGTCCTGATTATTTACATGGAGTCTGGTGGAGTTTGGTGATGGTGATTTAGGGGCTGTTTCATGTTAAACTAAAAGGATCTTTTTTCCATTACCAGTACCTACTTGCCTCGCCTCGCGTCCGTTTTCCATTGCAGATTTTAAGAATCGCCTCAGCGTGGCTGGTCGTCATAGCGACTGCCGTGGGCGTGGCTTAGTAGCTTGCTTTTCCCATTGACAAATCCCCGCCGCATTTCCTGGTTCTCTGTCTCCGTGAACAACATGATATCAAAGAGATAGTTAACGTTTACTGCTCCAGATTTCCCACCGTGATCACATATATATGACTCTAGAGTCGCTACTCTCTTTGTTTCTCTCACATATATATGACTCTAGAGTCGCTACTCGCTTTGTTTCTCTCACATATATATGACTCTAGAGTCGCTACTCGCTTTGTTTCTCTCACATATATATGACTCTAGAGTCGCTACTCGCTTTGTTTCTCTCACATATATATGACTCTAGAGTCGCTACTCGCTTTGTTTCTCTCACATATATATGACTCTAGAGTCGCTACTCGCTTTGTTTCTCTCACATACATATGACTCTAGAGTCGCTACTCGCTTTGTTTCTCTCACATATATATGACTCTAGAGTCGCTACTCTCTTTGTTTCTCTCACATATATATGACTCTAGAGTCGCTACTCGCTTTGTTTCTCTCACATATATATGACTCTAGAGTCGCTACTCGCTTTGTTTCTCTCACATATATATGACTCTAGAGTCGCTACTCGCTTTGTTTCTCTCACATATATATGACTCTAGAGTCGCTACTCGCTTTGTTTCTCTCACATATATATGACTCTAGAGTCGCTACTCGCTTTGTTTCTCTCACATATATATGACTCTAGAGTCGCTACTCGCTTTGTTTCTCTCACATATATATGACTCTAGAGTCGCTACTCGCTTTGTTTCTCTCACATATATATGACTCTAGAGTCGCTACTCGCTTTGTTTCTCTCACATATATATGACTCTAGAGTCGCTACTCGCTTTGTTTCTCTCACATATATATGACTCTAGAGTCGCTACTCGCTTTGTTTCTCTCACATATATATGACTCTAGAGTCGCTACTCGCTTTGTTTCTCTCACATATATATGACTCTAGAGTCTCTACTCGCTTTGTTTCTCTCACATATATATGACTCTAGAGTCGCTACTCGCTTTGTTTCTCTCACATATATATGACTCTAGAGTCGCTACTCGCTTTGTTTCTCTCACATATATATGACTCTAGAGTCGCTACTCGCTTTGTTTCTCTCACATATATATGACTCTAGAGTCGCTACTCGCTTTGTTTCTCTCACATATATATGACTCTAGAGTCGCTACTCGCTTTGTTTCTCTCACATATATATGATTCTAGAGTCGCTACTCTCTTTGTTTCTCTCACATATATATGACTGTAGAGACGCTACTCGCTGCGGAGATAATCGCCGTCACTCTCTCACTTCTCCCTCGCTCACCAGCTTCCCACACACACACATACGGCGACTCGACACACACACATTACACACACCAGCGCACCAGTATAACCATCAGGCCACTTGTATGCTACGGAGAAAGCTCTGCGTGGAGCCTCCGGCAGCAAAAAACACCGCTGGCTAAACTATTTAAAAATGCCGTCTGTCGCTGGCAATGCGGTGATCAGTGACGATTCTTTCCGACCAGTCAGCAGCCTGCAGGGTTTCACGTCACCTTCTCAGCTCGCCTCAGCTCGCTTGGAACCTCGACTGCTGATCTGTTAGCAGGTACCAGGTACTTTTTTTCGTAATGGAAAACCAAAAAAAGGCGAGGCGAGTAGGTACTGGTAATGGAAAAGCACCATAAAAGTCCTGATTATTTACATGGAGTCTGGTGGAGATATGCTGGCTCTATACACGCTAAAAGTCCTGATTATTTACATGGACTCTGAACTTTTAGTGGACGCTAACTGACTGGTGCACTTTTGCCCATTAATGTTACATTGCATTGTTTTGTATTGCTTAATACTAACCAATTCTAGAAATTGTGGTTCCCATAAGTCACTCTGACACAAAACATAAGAAAATAGGGTCCATGTTGAAAAATACAGAAGTTACCCTTTATATTATGCATGTATATGTTCAGCTGGGTCAGGAGATGCTTGCTGAAGAGCACTACAATAGCCAGAGCATCAGCAGGAAGTCGACTCAGCTCGGCAGCCGGTGGAGGAGACTTCAGGACAAGATGGCCGACAGAGGAGACAAACTGAGACAGGCGGGACAGCAGGAGCAGCTGATGGAGCTGCTGCAGGTAAAACACTGACCGAGGAACTGACTCACCACTTTGAGTCATTTTTTTAGGGGTTTCTTAAAAAAGAAAACCCTTCTCCTATTTAAGGAGTTGGCTTGGTGCGGCTCAGGGGTTAAGATGCCTTGAGGGTGGTAGCCTTGTGCACCTTTTTATTTTTACCTAAGTTGATCCAATTTTCCTTTGCTATGAGTTGAGTTAAAGGTCCCATGACATGGTGCTCTTTGGATACTAATACTTTCCCGAAATTCAGCAGAGATAGAGAGAGAGAGAGAGAGAGAGAGAGAGACAACGTTGTGGGTGAAATGGACAGACAGCATTGTGGGTGAAATGGACAGACAGCATTGTGGGTGAAATGGACAGACAGACAGACAGACAGACAACATTGTGGGTGAAATGGACAGAGACAGACAGACAACATTGTGGGTGAAATGGACAGAGAGAGAGAGACACAGAGAGAGAGAGACCACATTGGGTGGTGAAATGGACACTGTTTCTGGAGTCTACCTCCTACTTGGTGGACCACTCTGTTCAGACTTTCTAACAAAAGTCCTTCTTCTGTCTCCAGGACGCCAAGCTGAAGATCGAGGCCATCCAGTGGATGCTGAGCAACGCTGCCAAAGGTCACGACCTCCGCTCCAGCCGACAGCTCCTGAAGGTCAGCTCGCCACTACATGCATTTACATGCACTCTGATGTTCCACCATAAGGCAGGTTACACACTGCACGCGTGGCTTGAGCGTGTCAGCTGCGTGGCGTGTCCGTTTATATTTCGGCTCCCATGGTAACAGGTTAGAGCTTACACACTGCCGGCGTGATACGCGTGCAGCTAGAAATAGAACAGACGCCTATTTTTCACGCGAGACGCGAACGTGTTGGAAGCGTTTCCAGGCAAAAAAGAATAGGAAAATATGTTTTTATGTCATTTAGACACAAATGCATATTAATAAATTACATCTTGATGTTTTAAAAGTCTAGGTTTCAGAGAAAATTTCAACAATTTTCATTGTGTCTGTTACAGAAGATATCGACAGCGCATTCATTTTAAAATTTCAGAGAAAATATTTTCAAATGTTGCACCTGTCACACACAACTGGGAAGCCACACAGTTTTTCAACCTCAGCTGTGCGATAGTGATGTTTTTTAGATCTCGTCTGTTAGTTTTTAATCTTTCAAGTCAGTCTTTTGTATTATATTGTATTTATACAATGAAGGATTAACCAATACGATGATGGAGGACCTCATTTTTTGCAACAGCAAGAGTTGGAAATGGCTTCAAATTCCCTGCAGTGGCATTTTTCTTTTGTGGACAGATTGCTGCTACAGTAATTATTGGGATTGCTGGTTTGTTTTTTCTTCAGGAGCATCAGCAGCTGGAGCAGGAGGCCAAGGAGCTAGCGGAGAAGATCAACTCCATCGTGAGCAGGGCCAAACATCTCGCCTCCAATCACTTTGACTCCCAGAGGATCCTGCAGGAGACAGACACGTACCTCACTCTGTGAGTCACCGTCCCAAACAGCATCGTCCATGTCAGGCTTTTCTGGATCTTAAAAAAAGACGTTGCATTTAATATTCTCCGTGTATAAAGTTTCCAGATCAGAGAACATTCTACTCATTACTTTCCAAAGGTCTCTGGTTTAAAGGGCTCGGAAACGCCAGATCAGTGGGAATGAGAAGTGGAGCAGGGGGAATGGGAATGAGAAGGGGAAATGCTAGAGCAAGGGGAATGAGAGGAGGAAAAACCAGAGCAGTGGGAATGAGAATGAGAAGGGGAAACACCAGGGGGGAATGAGAGGAGGAAACACCAAAGCAGGGGGTATGAGAGGCAGAGCAGAGGGAATGAGAGGAGGAAACACCAGAGCAGGGGGACTGAGAGGCAGAGCAGGGGGAATGAGAGGAGGAAACACCAGAGCAGGGGGGAATGAGAATGAGAAGGGGAAACACCAGGGGGGAATGAGAGGAGGAAACACCAAAGCAGGGGGAATGAGAGGCAGAGCAGGGGGAATGAGAGGAGGAAACACCGGAGCAGGGAGACTGAGAGGCAGAGCAGGGGGAATGAGAGGAGGAAACACCAGAGCAGGGGGACTGAGAGGCAGAGCAGGGGGAATGAGAGGGGGAAATGCCAGAGCAGGGGGAAGGAGAGGGGGAAACGCCAGAGCAGGGGGAATGAGAGGGGGAAATGCCAGAGCAGGGGGAATGAGAGGGAGAAACGCCAGAGCAGGGGGAATGAGTAGCGGTGTAGGTGCAGCCTGAGACGTTGGCAGTGGGACCTGGAGCAGGAGATAGTGATGTGATGCTGTTTGTGCTGCAGGTTCAAGTCTCTGCAGAACCCTCTGGACCGGCGCCGGGCCCAGCTGGAGGCCTCGGTGCTGCTGTTTGGATTCTACCACGACGTGGACCTGGAGCTCAGCTGGATCTCTGAACACCTTCCCGCCTCGGGGTCCACAGGATACGACAAGTCTCTGGCTGGAGCCATCAGCCTCGTGCAGAAACACAAGGTAGGGAAGAGCCGGCACAATAGAGAGCCTCAAGTCACGCCCCTTCTACTTCCGGTCCAATGGGACCTTAATTCGGAAAAAATATGAACGAGAGTCAATGGAGAGATAATAATTATTTTTTGATCCCGTTTGAATTGAGCCATGGATTACAAATAAGATGTTCGTCAATTTAAAACATTATTTTTCAACCGAAAAAGTGTGTTCAGGGGACAGGCAGCTAGCGGATAGTGAGGAGATGTTTTTTACAGTGTGTTCAGGGGACAGGCAGCTAGCAGATAGTGAGTAGATATTTTTTACAGTGTGTTCAGGGGACAGGCAGTTAGCAGATAGTGAGGAGATGTTTTTTTACAGTGTGTTCAGGGGACAGGCAGTTAGCAGATAGTGAAGAGATGTTTTTTTACAGTGTGTTCAGGGGACAGGCAGCTAGCAGATAGTGAGGAGATGTTTTTTACAGTGTGTTCAGGGGACAGGCAGCTAGCAGATAGTGAGGAGATGGTTTTTTTTACAGTGTGTTCAGGGGACAGGCAGCTAGCAGATAGTGAGGAGATGTTTTTTACAGTGTGTTCAGGGGACAGGCAGCTAGCAGATGAGGAGATGTTTTTTACGGTGTGTTCAGGGGACAGGCAGCTAGCAGATAGTGAGGAGATGTTTTTTACAGTGTGTTCAGGGGACAGGCAGCTAGCAGATAGTGAGGAGATGTGACAAAAAATGTCTAAAATATAGCCTAAAAAACGCGTGACATCGCTTAGAGCCCCTTTTAAACATCATGTGTTCACCTAGGAGCTGCAGGCGGAAGTGAACGCCCACCGAAAACACCTGAACCACGTCCTGGAGAAGGGGCGGGGCCTGGCCAAATCCAGCAAATCAGACGGAGAGGAAGTCCTCCAGAGGTGACGTTGTGGTTCTCTTCGGGGGTCGATTTGAGATATTGTTGAATTCCCTGTTCTCCTTGATAACTGACTCTGTATTATTGTATTTTGTATGTATTATTTACAGGTGCAGACAGCTGAGTGAAGAGTGGGAGGAGTTAGAGGAGGCCTGCAACAGGAGAGCAGCTCACCTGAGCAAGGCCATCACCAGAGAACAGGTGAGAGGGAAGGATGTGTGAAGATAAGTGTGTTATTTTGGATTTATTTTGTGCTGAATGTTTCTCTGAATGTCTCCAGCTGCTGTTTGCAATATTTACACGCGTGGCAGCATTATCTGACCTGTGTCCTTATAGATTTAAGACCGTGTTAGGGAAAGGAACCTTTGCCTATATGGGGGCAGTTCAGTGGAACAAGTTAGATCGTCATATTAAAGTAATTTCCACACTAAACTCTTTCAAAAAGTCAGTCGGTTACTTGATAGGGTTGCGGAATAGAACAAAAGGCAAATTACCGTTTTATATTTTTATTTATTTAAGGAAAAGGTTTTTATGTCATGTCGATTTTCATGTGTCTTGTCTTGACTTGTCCTGATGTGTTGAGCACCACAATGGAAATAAGTCCTGGACTTTATTGTGTTTTTATCCTCGATTGTATTAGATGTCTTTTCATGTTTATGCCATTTTTGATACAATTAAATAAATCAAATCAAATCAAAAAGATAAGTGTGATATTTTGGATTTATTTTGTGCTGAATGTTTCTCTGAATGTCTCCAGCTGCTGTTTTGCAATATTTACACGTGTGGCAGCATAATATCTGACCTGTGTCCTTATAGATTTAAGACCGTGTTAGGGAGAGGAACCTTTGCCTATATAGGGGCAGTTCAGTGGAACAAGTTAGATCGTCATATTAAAGTAATTTCCACACTGAACTCTTTCAAAAAGTCAGTCAGTCGCTACCGTTTATATTTTTATTTATTTAAGGAAAATGTTTTTATGTCATGTCGATTTTCATGTGTCTTGTCTTGACTTGACCTGATGTGTTGAGGACCACAATGGAAATAAGTCCTGGACTTTATTGTGTTTTTATTCTCGATTGTATTAGATGTCCTTTTCATGTTTATGGCATTTTTGATACAATTAAATAAATCAAATCAAAAAGATAAGTGTGTTATTTTGGATTTATTTTGTGCTGAATGTTTCTCTGAATGTCTCCAGCTGCTGTTGGACTGCTCGGAGCTGGAGTCCAGGCTGACTGAGACTCTCACTCTGGTGAACACCGACGACTACGGCAAAGACCAGCTGGCCACACAGAGTCTCCTCACCAAACACCAGGTACCACGCACTCTGAGGTCTCTATTTAAAGGGTAATGTCTGTATTTTTTAAGCCTAATTTCCCAACAAAAAACGTTGAAGTTGGTCCAGTATTGAGCAGCATTCTGAGGTTGTTGTGTTGTCGTCCCGGCTAAAGAAATGTTAGCACTTTTTTCAGCATTTTTAGCATTTTTTTTTTTCAGCTTTTGGCACTTTTTGTTGAATTTAATTTAGTTTTGTAGAACTTTGAAAGTTTTTTTCAACGTTTTTGGCGCTTTTTTGATATTTTTGTTGCTTTTTTGTCGCTTTGTTTGTCTGATTGTCACTTTTTCACACTACTACCAACTTATAGCACAAGTTTTATACTTATTCTTGGAATTCAGGGTCAATAAACCTAATTTTTTAGTTTAAAAAGCTAGAAATATGCTACAAAATTGAATAAAACACCCAAAATTCAATGAAAGTAGTGAACTGATCCTTAATTTTACTTGATAAGAGCGTTTTATGGAACAATCCCTGTTCATTTTAGGCAAATTGGTTGAAAGAAACCCAAATTTCTGATATAGACACTTTTTGAAAATGGGTAAAATTTGACCCAAAACCCAGGAAATAAACAGAGGTATGGATTAACACAACTTTTATGCCTTTCTGTTACACCTACTGCAGTCCAATTTGCTGTGTTCCCTCTGTAGGAATAACTGCACATGGCTAAGCACTTGTAATGGCATTTCAAACATGTTTAGAGGCTAAAAACATGTTTAAAACTTGCCCTGTTTGAGCCTCTTGGGTGCAAAACCTAGCAGGAGGATAACTCGGTGTAGGCAGCACTGATTATTTTAGTTTTTCTCGCTACTGACACTACTCCTAATTTACAAACAACAGAGCTACGTGTTGAAATCGACAGTAATTCTCCTTTAAAGTGCTGTTTTTGCCGCTGACAGGCTTAGATTATTATTTTAAATAATAATAATCTGAGCCTAATTAGTCTAATTGGAACATATTTATTCTCC
The DNA here is from genome assembly GCA_025617405.1 of Perca schrenkii. NCBI lineage: Eukaryota > Metazoa > Chordata > Actinopteri > Perciformes > Percidae > Perca > Perca schrenkii. Next base: position 31,002,644 of record CM046806.1, on the reverse strand, counting down.
TAACAATCTGAGCATGCCAGTGGCAACAAACAGGACTTTTAGTGGACGGAAAATAAAAGTGCCCAATTTAACTTACATTATAGCTTGTTTCAGGTTAAAAAAATAGTGAAGTTACCCTTTAAATTCATAGAGTCCCTCTCGAAACTGAATCTTTACTTTGTTATGGTGAACTGAATTTTTTTGCCCAGATTACCCCCAAATTTAGAGCTTAATTTGCCTTGGAGGTTAGTGCAAACCTAAACATGTTAAAAGGAAATAAACCTATAATAAAAGAAATGATAACCTACACAAATATATACAAAATAACTGCTTAATAACATGAAAAGAAGGCGATATTGTAGTAGTGTAGTCCAAATATCTGGTAAAAATTGTAATTTTATTCTTTGGCTACATTGTTATTGAAACGTTCATGCCAATAAAGCCCCGTTTGAATTGAATTGAATAGTTTATGCATTGGACAGATATATAGTCCAGGCTGTTTGTCTAGGTGTGTCTAGGGGTTGAGAGGGTTAGGAGGGTTAGGGTCCCGGTCCTTGTGTGAACAGTATCCTGATGATTCCCTGGCTGCAGGTTTTGGAGGGCCAGCTGGAGGTGCTGGAGGTGGAGGTAGAGGAGTTAGGAGACCAGGTGGAGCAGGCAGTTCAGATCTGGAGGCTGGAGGAGCTCAGCAGGCCCTACAGTCGCCTCAGCAGCCTGAACCAGCAGCTGCAGCACCAGGCGGCTCTCAGGTAAACACTCACTCATACCCTTCTTACATTTCTCTGTAGAGCTCGAACCCCGATTATCCACCGGGTGCGCCTGTGCTGCGTTCCGGCTAGGGGTGTAAGAAAAAATTGATACACTTGAGTATCGTGATATTTTCTTTCTATATAGATTTTCAAAAATGCAATATTGATTTTATTTTCATTTTTTTTAGTTTACGTGCAAAAATATTCATGTAAGACAGTGGTTCACGTTTATGTTGTGTTTAAACCCCCTACCGCTAGATGGTTATGCTGAGACCCACCACTAGTGTCCTCGCATAACACTGCCTAGCAGTGCCTAGCAGTGCCTAGCAGTGCCTAGCAGTGGCTAGCAGGGCCTAGCAGTGTCTAGCAGTGCCTAGCAGTGCCTAACAGTGTCTAACAGTGCCTAGCAGTGCCTAGCAGTGCCTAGCAGTGCCTAGCAGTGCCTAGCAGTAGCTAGCAGTGCCTAACAGTGTCTAACAGTGCCTAGCAGTGCCTAGCAGGGCCTAGCAGTGCCTAGCAGGGCCTAGCAGTGTCTAGCAGTGTCTAGCAGTGCCTAACAGTGTCTAACAGTGTCTAACAGTGTCTAACAGTGTCTAGCAGTGTCTAACAGTGCCTAGCAGTGCCTAACAGTGCCTAGCAGTGCCTAGCAGTGCCTAACAGTGCCTAGCAGTGCCTAAGAGTGCCTAGCAGTGCCTAGCAGTGCCTAACAGTGTCTAGCAGTGTCTAACAGTGCCTAGCAGTGCCTAGCAGTGCCTAGCAGTGTCTAGCAGTGTCTAGCAGTGTCTAGCAGTGTCTAGCAGTGCCTAGCAGTGCCTAGCAGTGCCTAACAGTGCCTAGCAGTGCCTAACAGTGCCTAACAGTGCCTAACAGTGCCTAGCAGTGCCTAACAGTGTCTAGCAGTGCCTAGCAGTGCCTAACAGTGCCTAGCAGTGCCTAACAGTGCCTAGCAGTGCCTAGCAGTGCCTAACAGTGCCTAACAGTGCCCAGCAGTGCCCAGCAGTGCCCAGCCTAGCAGGGCCTAACAGTGCCTAGCAGTGCCTAGCAGGGCCTAGCAGGGCCTAACAGTGCCTAGCAGGGCCTAACAGTGCCTAGCAGTGCCTAACAGTGTCTAGCAGTGCCTAACAGTGCCTAGCAGTGCCTAGCAGTGCCTAGCAGTGCCTAGCAGTGCCTAGCAGTGCCTAGCAGTGCCTAACAGTGCCTAACAGTGCCCAGCAGTGCCTAACAGTGCCCAGCAGTGTCTAGCAGTGCCTAACAGTGCCCAGCAGTGCCCAGCAGTGCCTAACAGTGCCCAGCAGTGTCTAGCAGTGCCTAACAGTGCCTAGCAGTGCCTGACTTTTTGCTAGAAGCTAACAACTTAGCTATGGCTGAACTTTGGCCTTCTTTAGCATATCAACATTAGCTCACTAAGAACCTGGGAACCACAATCCCAAACTGAATGGATGCTCTTGCTGTCTCTAAGCTATCGCCCGCCTCAGTCCGAATCCAGACAATTTTGTCTCCCTATTTATTCGCTGTATAATCCTGCTCTTTGAAACTACAGTTCCCATGATGCTTTGAGAAGGTAAATAGAAAATATAACGTTGATGATGTTTCATGTCTGTGTGATCAGATTCGACTGAGTTATGACTCAGATTTGTGACATAAATTTTGCAAGCAGGCGCTAAGTGTTTTTGAATATCTTTAAGGTCCAGTGCGTAACGTGTGTAGTTGTTATCAAAAATCTGTGTTGCCCCGTTCACAAACTTTCCTTTTTCATGAATATTAACCACCACCATTAATTCCACGTATTCTTATTGTGTAATGTCAGAAGGACTTTAACTGTAATGAGTGCATATTGAAATATTCCACTGTTGGTTGGCAAAAAATGCATCTCAAAATGCATCAGATTGACGCTTTAAAATATGGAATATTTAAAATTTTCTTCTGGGGGAGCATGCCCCTGGACCCCCCTAAAGGGGTAATATCCTTCTCACCTTTTTCACCCCTGACCCGTTTTCATGCCTGTAGGTTTTGTCGGGGCTGAACGAGGCCTTGATTTCACCCTTTTTTAACTTCACGTTTCTCCCTCCAGGGGTCAGAGGTTAAAGGAAGTCCTCCATCTCCACGAGTTCAGCCGAGAGTCGTCTGAGTTGGAGGACTGGATGAACCAACAGAGACAGACAGCCGAGTCTCAGGACCTGGGCAACGACTACCAACACGTACAGGTAACACCTTCAGACAGGCTGATAGGATGGCCTGAACTAGAGATGGTCCGATACCATTTTTTTGCTTCCCAATACCGATACCTAAACCTGCGTATCGACCGATACCGAGTACCGATCCGATACCAGTGCGTCATATATTTTATTATGTTTTAATAGCTGTATACTACTATCTCTGTATGGATGTGATATGATGTATAACAGCTGTATACTACTATCTCTGTATGGATGTGATATGATATATAACAGCTGTATACTACTATCTCTGTATGGATGTGATATGATATATAACAGCTGTATACTACTATCTCTGTATGGATGTGATATGATGTTTTAACAGCTGTATACTACTATCCCTGTATGGATGTGATATGATATATAACAGCTGTATACTACTATCCCTGTATGGATGTGATATGATGTTTTAACAGCTGTATACTACTATCCCTGTATGGATGTGATATGATATATAACAGCTGTATACTACTATCCCTGTATGGATGTGATATGATGTTTTAACAGCTGTATACTACTATCCCTGTATGGATGTGATATGATGTTTTAACAGCTGTATACTACTATCTCTGTATGGATGTGATATGATATATAACAGCTGTATACTACTATCCCTGTATGGATGTGATATGATGTTTTAACAGCTGTATACTACTATCCCTGTATGGATGTGATATGATGTATAACAGCTGTATACTACTATCTCTGTATAGATGTGATATGATATATAACAGCTGTATACTACTATCTCTGTATAGATGTGATATGATGTATAACAGCTGTATACTACTATCTCTGTATGGATGTGATATGATATATAACAGCTGTATACTACTATCCCTGTATGGATGTGATATGATATATAACAGCTGTATACTACTATCTCTGTATGGATGTGATATGATATATAACAGCTGTATACTACTATCCCTGTATGGATGTGATATGATGTTTTAACAGCTGTATACTACTATCTCTGTATAGATGTGATATGATGTATAACAGCTGTATACTACTATCTCTGTATAGATGTGATATGATATATAACAGCTGTATACTACTATCCTTTGTTGTCGGTCTGGCTCAGGTTATACTCTACGTTAAAACTACTTTAAGCACCAGTTTATGTATAAAGATAATGTGATCGTTAAGCTCTGTTTACTAAAAATAAAAAACTGTCATGATCTGATTAAGGTAAAGATGACAAAAGGTCACTGTGAAGTAACAAGTTTGTGTGTTTGTGTCATGTGTTTGAGTTGCTGCGGGGGAAGTTTGAAGGTTTCCTGAAGCAGCTGGAAGTGGGTGAGGAGAGACTGCAGAGCTGCAGCGAGCTCGCTGCTCGACTGATCCGCCAAAAACATCCACAGAGATCTGCATTCAGAGAGACACTGCAGCAGCTCAGGTACTCGCTCAGCTGTTCACTAGAGCTGCAACTACCCATCTGTTCCAGTGTTGATTAATGTGTGGATTATCTTCTCTTATTTTATCTAGTTTATTGGCATTTCTTTAAAGGTCCCTTGGCATGAAAATGTCCCTTTATAAGGTTTTTTTTAACATTAATATGAGTTCCCCCAGCCTGCCTATGGTCCCCCAGTGGCTAGAAATGGTGATAGGTGTAAACCGAGCCCTGGGTATCCTGCTCTGCCTTTGAGAAAATGAAAGCTCAGATGGGCCAATCAGGAATCTTCTCCTTATGAGGTCATAAGGAGCAAGGTTACCTCCCCTTTCTCTGATTAGCCCGCCCAGAGAATTTGGCCCCCCCATGAGAGAGAGAGAGAGAGAGAGAGACATCATGGCTTTCAAACGAGCAAAGTGGCAGTTGGTCAAGGCCATGTCATGGGACCTTTAAACCAATCACAATCATCGTGGGGGCGGGGCTAAACTCCGGACGGAGCCACAGTGCCTCTGCTAAATAGTCTCAGGAAGGAACTTGTTTTGGTGGAACAGAAAACTCAGATTGGACAGATAGTCTAGCTAGCTGTCTGGATTTACCCTGCAGAGATCTGAGGAGCAGTTAACCATAGTCCTCACAAATCCGCCGGAGGTTAGAACGCCAACACAGAGTCAGAGGAAGGGGTGGCTGGGTTAGCTCATTTGGTAGAGCAGGCACACATATGTAGAGGTTTATGCCTCGAGGCAGAAGGTGACGTTTGTTTGCTTGCAGTGCATGCTGGGAGGATTTGAAGGGCGTGGCCAGGGAGCGTCAGGATGAGCTGCAGAGAGCCGAGGAGTGTTACCGCTTTTACCAAGACCTGACCGACGCGCTGACACTCATCCAGGTACATCATCCATCTGTCATTACTCAGAGGTGTATAGTCCAGGTGCCAGAAAGTAAAAATCCTGCCATGTTTTTGGATCTGCCTCTACATCTAGAACAGGTGTTTTCACTAACGAGCTCATCTACCTGGTAGAGGAGCTGGTTGGGACAGCTGCTGGACAGGATTTCTACTTTCTGGCACCTGGACTATACACCTCTGGTCATTACATCACATCCATGCATACACCCATGCTGAAGTCAAAACCTTCTTCTATTTTCTCTCTTTTTTAAATCTTACAAGTACAAAGACAATATAGCAGGGGTTAAATGGTAAATAAATCAGTCTTTAAAGGCTTCAGGGTTGGTACAGTGCTGAATACTTTGTATATATTGTTGCATTTCATTCGTGAAAAAAACTTTAAATAGAGGTTTTTCTCTCACAGAATTCACTTTTGTTACGAAAACAGTACTACATCATACATTTTTTCATTGTCTTGGCAAAATTTCACCAAAATAATGAAAACATTTATGATTGAAAGTGCTCATATTATGCTTTGTGGCTTTTTCCCTTTCCTTTTTTTGTGTTAAATATCTTTCTTGTGCATGTTATAAGTTTACAAAGTGAAAAAGCCCAAATTCCCCCCCAAAGGGTCTTACCATCTCCAACAGAAAACACTGTTCACAAACTGCTCCAAACAGCTCTATTGTGGTCCAGCCTTTACTTCAGAGACAAACATTATGATGCTCACCTAGCTACTGTCAGGGCACGCCCTCATACTCTGCTTCTGACTGGCTAGTAGTCCTTACCTAGGTACTGTCAGAGCCCTCATACTCTGCTTCTGACTGGCTAGTAGTCCTTACCTAGGTACTGTCAGGGCACGCCCTCATACTCTGCTTCTGACTGGCTAGTAGTCCTTACCTAGGTACTGTCAGGGCACACCCTCATACTCTGCTTCTGACTGGCTAGTAGTCCTTACCTAGGTACTGTCAGGTCACACCCTCATACTCTGCTTCTGACTGGCTAGTAGTCCTTCCCTAGGTACTGTCAGGGCACGCCCTCATACTCTGCTTCTGACTGGCTAGTAGTCCTTACCTAGCTACTGTCGGGTGTTTGACTGAAATGGTTATCAGAAATAATCCCAGAAATAATTAGTTATTTAAAAAAGACTAAAACTGTGTGTGTGTAGTTTGCTGTGTGTGTGTGTGTAGTTTGCTGTGTGTGTGTAGTTTGCTGTGTGTGTGTAGTCTGGTGTGTGTGTGTGTGTATGTGTGTAGTTTGCTGTGTGTGTGTGTGTGTGTGTGTAGTTTGCTGTGTGTGTGTAGTTTGCTGTGTGTGTGTGTAGTTTGCTGTGTGTGTAGTTTGCTGTGTGTGTGTGTAGTTTGCTGTGTGTGTGTAGTTTGCTGTGTGTGTAGTTTGCTGTGTGTGTGTAGTTTGCTGTGTGAGTGAGTGTGTGTGAGTGTGTGTGTGTGTGTGTGTGTGAGTGTGTGTGTGTGTAGTTTGCTGTGTGTGTGTGTGTGTAGTTTGTGTGTGTGTGTGTAGTTTGCTGTGTGTGTGTGTGTGTGTGTGTGTGTGTGTGTGTAGTTTGCTGTGTGTGTGTGTAGTTTGCTGTGTGTGTAGTTTGCTGTGTGTGTGTGTAGTTTGCTGTGTGTGTGTAGTTTGCTGTGTGTGTGTGTGTAGTTTGCTCTGTGTGTGTGTGTGTGTAGTTTGCTGTGTGTGTGTAGTTTGCTGTGTGTGAGTGTGTGTAGTTTGCTGTGTGTGTGTGTGTGTAGTTTGCTGTGAGTGTGTGTAGTTTGCTGTGAGTGTGTGTAGTTTGCTGTGTGTGTGTGTGTAGTTTGCTGTGAGTGTGTGTAGTTTGCTGTGTGTGTGTGTGTGTGTAGTTTGCTGTGTGTGTGTGTGTGTGTAGTTTGCTGTGTGTGTATAGTTTGGTGTGTGTGTGTGTGTAGTTTGGTGTGTGTGTAGTTTGCTGTGAGTGTGTGTAGTTTGCTGTGAGTGTGTGTAGTTTGCTGTGTGTGTGTAGTTTGGTGTGTGTGTGTAGTTTGCTTTGTGTGTGTATGTGTGTGTGTAGTTTGGTGTGTGTAGTTTGCTGTGTGTGTGTGTGTGTGTAGTTTGGTGTGTGTGTGTAGTTTGCTGTGTGTGTGTGTGTGTAGTTTGGTGTGTGTGTGTAGTTTGCTGTGTGTGTGTGTAGTTTGGTGTGTGTGTAGTTTGCTGTGTGTGTGTGTGTGTGTGTGTGTGTGTAGTCTGCTCATACGAAGCCCCCACGCTGCTTCCTGATTTGATGACCCATGCGGCGGTGTGACGCTGGTGTTACCAGATTGGGTGTTTTTCCCGCTACATATGAAGGCCTGTTTACGGTGTGTTTTAGCCCTGGTTTTGGCCTGGAAGGCTCTATAGAAATCTGGCACCCTATTGGACAAAGTTAAACTGAGAGTTTAGCGTGGTGTTCACAGTAGGACTGCTCCCTCTTAGTCGATTAGTCAACTAATCGGTGGTTTTGGTCTTAGTCAACTCAGATCTCTTTAGTCCATTAGTCATGTTTGATGCTTTTTTTCACGCTGAATGACTTATTTCTTATATATTAAGAAACGTACGAGCAAATCTCTGGTAAACACAAGAATTAAACTGGTGCTTTTAACACGACTCTTTGTGGAGAAACTCAGATTTACAGATCTGTTGATTAAATCAACTAATTGATTAGTCGATACAATTGAATGAACGTTAGTCGACTAAGAAGTTCTTCAATCGAGCACAGCCCTAGTTCACAGACACCAGAATGAAGGAGTTCACAGTAACGTTCATCAGACGGTAATACTGTGTGTGTTCAGTTCACGTTCGCCCCAAAATATGAACAGAGTTCATGAGCTATCGTTCGATGAACGCGTTCGGGCCCAACACTGCAAGTGGTGTCTCATTTAATGTTTTCAGCCCTAGCCTAGGACAAGGGCTAGGGGTAAGACAAAGGGTTAGGGCAGGGGTGTCAAACTCATTTTCCCAGAGGGCCACACTGGAAAGAGAGAATCACACCAAGGGCCAGACATGTAAAGTTCAATGACGTGCTTTTGTTACTGCATGTCACTTTTGCTTTACATTTTGGTAGCTTTTTTCCTCATTTTTGTGGCTTTCTCAGACATTTGTCATCTTTTTGTAAATGTGTTGCTTTTTCCAACATTTGTGCACGCTTTTTGCCGCATTTTTGTTGACATGAAGCCCTATAAAAGTCATCAAAAGAGTTTCTTAGCCATCATAGAATTTAGCAAATTAAGCAAAACAATTTCATTTTTTTTTTTTTTTTTTTTTTAAAACAACCTGTTTCACAGCCTGAATATGAAAACTCTGCTTCTGGGGGAGTCTCAGAGTCGCCAAATCTGCCAAATTCTGCTTTGAATTGCAGGTAATTTCAGTTTAAAAAACACTTTCCTGGGTTTTTGGTTTGGCGCACAACTAGGAGGGCCAAAATTTATTGTGAACCTAAATTGATATACGGGCCGAATCAAAATCTGCAACGGGCCGCGTTTGGCCCGCGGGCCTTGAGTTTGACACGTGTGGGTTAGGGGAAGGAGAAGGGGTAAGACAGAGAAATGGGATTCAGCCTAAGACTAAATAAAAAAAAAAAGGTGACAAAATTAAAGGTATTGTGGAGGATTTTCCCGAATTTTAGAAAAGAACCGCTCCCTGTGTACTTTTTGAAAAAATGCACATGCTCAACCCTCTGCCTGCTCCCGAGAAGGAAAGCCTATTAAACGTGTGCACGAGAGTGCACTGTTTACAAGTTGCTGTCGGCATGGCTCATACAAGCCTACTTTCCTAAAGAAGATTTGCACTTTTTCACAAATTGAGATGTTTACCGTGTGTGCGCGGTGCGTGACTTGTGCCAGGGCTAGCATCGCTAATCATAGCTTACATCAACTTTTACTAGCAGTGATTTTAAATGGATTTCTCCAAATAGCCAAACTTTACCTGTGGAGTAGAAACTTCACGACTGAGGCATCAGTGGGAAGCCCAACCTGTGCTTTTAGCGCACGCCAGCGTGTGAAATATTCTCCCAAAAGCTTCAATGCTTCAATGAATGGCTGAAACCGTAGCTCAAGCTCACCACACATACACACCTGAAAGCTAGGGACGTAAACACATCACCAGAATGATTGACAACCAGGAGGACCAATAGTCTTGATGATCCACCCGGAAAAAGAAAATCCACCACTATACCTTTAACACTACCTGTTCCTCTAAATACGATTATGAACGTGAAACGAGCATAATATGAGCACTTTAATACTGTTTTTGCGTCGTGTCTCTGGCTCTCTGTAGGAGCGGCAGAAGAGCATCCCTGATGACGTGGCGAAGGATGTGCGAGGAGTGATGTCACAGCTGAGGAAACACGAGGCTCTGCTCCACGAGCTGGCTGTCTCCGAGCAACAGGTAGGACTCAGACATAAGAGGATGGGCTGCCAATGAATAATTTAAATATTAATATATATTCGAATAGTAAAAAGAAACTGAGATTAGAATATACATTTTCACATTTGAATGTCCGTTCTTTACTATTTGAGAGGGAGGGAGGGAGGGAGGGAGAGAGAGAGAGAGAGGGATACAGAGAGAGAGAGAGACAGAGAGCGAGAGGGAGAGACAGAGCGAGAGAGAGGGAGACAGATGGAGAGACAGAGAGCGAGAGGGAGAGACAGAGAGCGAGAGGGAGAGACAGAGAGAGAGAGAGAGAGAGAGAGAGGGAGACAGAGAGAGAGAGAGGGAGAGACAGAGAGAGAGAGAGAGAGACAGAGAGAGAGAGGGAGAGACAGAGAGAGAGGGAGAGACAGAGAGAGAGAGAGAGAGAGAGAGAGAGAGAGACAGAGAGAGAGAGAGAGACAGGGAGAGGGAGAGACAGAGAGAGAGAGAGACAGGGAGAGGGAGAGACAGAGAGAGAGAGAGGGAGACAGACAGAATGAGAGGGACACACACAGAGAGAGAGAGGGAGGGAGAGAGACAATTATTGTTATTATTAGGGGCAGAAACGGCATGGCTAGCAGCTAAATATGTCTTCTCTGTAAAAGAAGTAGATAATTGTATATTATCATTCGTTGTTGATGTGTGTATTTGTGTGTATATACGTGTATTTACGTGTATTTGTTTTGGTGCGTTGCAGTTGCGGGAGCAGCTGGATGGCGTTGACTCCATCCTGGACCTCTGCACGCCTCAGCTGAAGCTCCGCCTACAGGAAGTGCAGCAGGAAGTGGTGGAGCGTTGGGAGGAGCTCCGACTCCACGCGGAGAAAAGGGAGGAGGAGCTAAAGCTAGCGCGCCAGAGATACTCGTTCCTCAACACGGTAAAGACAGACGAGGAGGAATGACCTCGGGCCTCGTGTTAATCCTGTGTCCCTGTGATAATTCTAATTTACCTCTTCTTATAGAGAGACGAAGTCCCGCCCCCTTCTACTTCCGGTCCAATGGGACCTTATCTTTCGAAAAAATATGAACGAGGGTCAACGGAGAGATAATAATTATTTTTTTATCCAGTTTGAATTGAGCCATGGATTACAAATATGATGTTCGTCAATTTAAAACATTATTTTTCAACCGAAGAAAGTCTCTGTTTATTGTTAAACTGTTGAAGTATAAGATTGTGAAAATACGTAATTAGAAAGACTACAACCTTCATGGATGACGTCTCTCTGAAGATACGATGTCTCTGTGTATCGTACAGGGGATGTAACGTTACTCTAATGATCAGAGGATCTCTCTCGTTCTTTTGCTTCTCTGCTGAGAAACACTTGACTGGATAAAACACAGCAGGTAAGATAACGTTACATGTGTTGTTTAACAGAGCTAAGCTAGCTAGCGAGCGAACCAAGCATCAAGCTAGCTAGGTGACGTAGATTGTGTGAAACGGGAGATGTAGTCCACTGGGAGATGTAGTCCACTGGGAGATGTAGTCCACTGGGAGATGTAGTCCACTGAGCTGTTTCACACTAAACTAAGCGGTACTACGACAAACCTACGGCTAAGTGAGACTTTCTTCGGTTGAAAACTTATCCTTTAAATTGACAAACATCATATTTGTAATCCATGGCTCAATTCAAACGGGATCAAAAAATAATTTGCCTCTCCCCGTTCACTACCGTTCATATTTTTTCTGACTTAAGGTCCCATGAGGTCCACCGGAAGGGGGCGGGACTTCGGCTCTCTATAGTTTTACATCGTAGGCACGGCCTGTTGTCGTCCTGTGAAACTGTTTTAAGGGTACACTGTGTAGTGTTTTAAGTATTTTATTAGCTAAAATCAATGTCTTCATTCAGAAATATGTCCTCATTGTTGTAAAATGACCTCTGCCAATGATCTGATTCATCTTATCTGTATTTACATTGGACGGTAATGAAGTGCAATTTAAAGGTCCCATGACAGGATGCTCTTCTGATACTTTTCTATATTATATATTATTAGTGGTCCCCTAATACTGTATCTGAAGTCTCTTTTATATAGACGTTAGTGGTCCCCTAATACTGTATCTGAAGTCTCTTTTATATAGACGTTAGTGGTCCCCTAATACTGTTTCTGAAGTCTCTTTTATATAGACCTTAGTGGTCCCCTAATACTGTATCTGAAGTCTCTTTTATATAGACGTTAGTGGTCCCCTAATACTGTATCTGAAGTCTCTTTTATATAGACGTTAGTGGTCCCCTAATACTGTATCTGAAGTCTCTTTTATATAGACGTTAGTGGTCCCCTAATACTGTATCTGAAGTCTCTTTTATATAGACCTTAGTGGTCCCCTAATACTGTATCTGAAGTCTCTTTTATATAGACCTTAGGTGTCCCCTAATACTGTATCTGTAGTCTCTTTTATATAGACCTTAGTGGTCCCCTAATACTGTATCTGAAGTCTCTTTTATATAGACCTTAGTGGTCCCCTAATACTGTATCTGAAGTCTCTTTTATATAGACCTTAGTGGTCCAACATTTCTAGCCACTGGGGGACCATAGGCAGGCTGGGGGAACACATATTAATGTTAAAAAAAAACTCATAAAGTGACATTTTCATGCCATGGGACCTTTTTAAGCGACATGAGCTGAAGAACTGATGAACTGTTTGTGTTTTTCCAGGCGCAGGATTACTTCCTGTGGTGCAGCCAGCTGATTGGTGCGATGGCGGCCGAGGAGAGCATCAGCGACGTGGCGACTGCCGACCTGCAGCTGGCCCAGCACCAGCAGCTGTGGGCCGAGATGGAGGCCCGGCAGGAGACGTACCAACAGGCTCGGGACATGGGGGAGGAGCTGCAGACGCAGGACCGGACCAACAGGAAGGAGGTGAGGACCCTCAAAGGACTGGTATTGTTGGGCGCCTAGTGGTGAATCTAGAGCATTTCAAATGGAGGGGCCAGGTTGGGGCCATATGCATAGTAGCCTATCCTACCCTTTATATATTGTAGCCTATCCTACCCTTTATATATAGTAGCCTATCCTACCCTTTATATATAGTAGACTATCCTACCCTTTATATATAGTAGTCTATCCTACCCTTTATTTATAGTAGTCTATCCCTTTGTATATAGTAGTCTATCCTAAAATTTATATATATTATTCTATCCTACCCTTTATATATAGTAGCCTATCCTACCCTTTATATATAGTAGCCTATCCTACCCTTTATATATAGTAGCCTATCCTACCATTTATATATAGTAGCCTATCCTACCCTTTATATATAGTAGCCTATCCTACCATTTATATATAGTAGCCTATCCTACCCTTTATATATAGTAGCCTATCCTACCCTTTATATATAGTAGCCTATCCTACCCTTTATATATAGTAGCCTATCCTACCATTTATATATAGTAGCCTATCCTACCCTTTATATATAGTAGCCTATCCTACCCTTTATATATAGTAGCCTATCCTACCCTTTATATATAGTAGCCTATCCTACCCTTTATATATAAGTGGCCTATCACTACCCATCATATATGGTGGCCTAATGTATAGAACATATGTAGTGGCCTATCTTGCCGTTTGTAATATGGTGGCCTATCCTATAGCATGTAATTGAAGCCTATCCTACTTA
>CM046806.1:30968106-30983181 GCA_025617405.1 Perca schrenkii | reverse complement strand
ATGACATTTATATCTACATTGATGTCAAAACCTAGACTTTCAAACATCAACATGTCATTTATTAATGTGTAGATTTCAGATTTCTGGTGTGGAAAGACGTAGAAAACACCACGCAGCTGACACGCAACACAAACACCACGCAGCCGGTGTCAAGGAGGCCTAACTGCGATTTACTTTGACTGATATTGCAATATGATTCACGTTATTGGAGTGAATGATCATTTTTGTATAATTTTTCGTAAAACAGACGCTGGCAGCTTAGACACTATAGTGTAAAGATTGCCTCACTGTGTTTCCTCCCATGCAGGTGGCGGAGAAGCTGGAGTCCCTTCAGGCGGAGCGAAACAAGCTGGAGGACCAGTGGAACCAGAAACAGAGCTGGTTAGACAGCGTTCACCTGGAGCAGGTCTTCTACAGAGACGCTAACAGCATGGACAAAACGTCCAGCTCTCAGGAGGTAAAGCTGTCCTTTGCTAGCCTGGCTGACACCAGTCTGGGAAAGCTTCATTTCCAGAGGGGCGTCACCAACGGACGCCACTCAAATGCCTCTGGACGCAATTGGATAGTCCTTCAACCAATCAGTCCAACGGTCCGGGTGACGCTTTTCACATCCAATATCCAACTAAAAAAAATTTGATTCTGGTTTTTGGTGTCGTCCCTCCACGCCCTACTGTCTCCTTGCAGGTGTTGCATATTGCAAACTTGTTATCTTCTGACCACACGCTGAAGAATTTCCAAACAGCTGACAACACAGGTTAATTTACGAGGTTGCCGACGTGCAAGAATAGCGCGGACACACGCTTCACACCGCGAGCTGGTACGCACACACACACGTTGGAGAAGTTGAGAGAAAGGAAAAAGAGACTGAGTCCGTGTGTGCGTGCGTCCTTGAGAACTGTAACTTGTATAACTTATGGTGTCAGTTAATTTTAGTATTGACCTGCATGAAATTGGCATATGTCACACTGACCTGCGGGTCGCCGAGCACGTGAAGCACTGCTTCGGTAGCCGTCATGTTGAATGTAAACAAAAAGCTGCTCGCCGTCGCTGCGCTATCCTCGTCACGTAAAGCCCGCCTCAACGGTTGTGATTGGTGCCTCAATTTTGAGGACATTGAAAATGGGTTTGAATCAGGTTTGAATGGGCTCTTCGCCAGACTGACTTGCAGAGCAAATCTCAAATTTGCCGGAAGTTCGTCAGGGTTTACCCAGGCTAGTCCTTTGCATGGTTTTCCCAACTATTATAAGATCAGTGGTTCCCAACCTTTTTTCCTTGGCGCCCTCCCTTCTCATGTCTAGAAAGCTGAGCCCCCCCCCACTGAAACCAAAGTTGAGGTAACTCTCGAGATAGAGCCTTATTTCTTTTTTGATACAGAGGAGTTATCAGCACTTTGACGTTTCTCCGTCATGTTTCATTCATAAAATAGTGATGCCGTGGCGGCAGGAAAGACGAGGATACAACTAAATATATAGTTTTCATACCGACTTTTGTATACATTATATATTCTAGTGTATCATCATAATTTGTTTAACATGTGCAAATATTTTTTTTTTACCTCAACCTCAAGCCAGATAAAGACTTGCGCCCCCCCTGGGGATGCCTGGACCCCAGGTTGGGAACCACTGATAAGAGTTAAGCGTGAATTATGCTTCTGTGTAAAATCTATGCCGTAGCTACAAGTGTCTTTGCTAGTTTAAGACCGACACAGTTGTCCATTTCCCGTCCAGCGCCCGCGTCGTTTAAATAACAAATGCACCTGCGCCCATCTGTGCTGGTCTTACAGGGAGGTGTGTTCAGGTGCATTCTGGGCGTGCTGGTCTTACAGGGAGGTGTGTTCAGGTGCATTCTGGGCATGCTGGTCTTACAGGGAGGTGTGTTCAGGTGCATTCTGGGCGTGCTGGTCTTACAGGGAGGTGTGTTCAGGTGCATTCTGGGCTTGCTGGTCTTACAGGGAGGTGTGTTCAGGTGCATTCTGGGTGTGCTGGTCTTCCAGGGAGGTGTGTTCAGGTGCATTCTGGGCGTGCTGGTCTTACAGGGAGGTGTGTTCAGGTGCATTCTGGGCATGCTGGTCCTACAGGGAGGTGTGTTCAGGAACATTCTGGGATATTGCTATCTTGAGGCAGCAGGAAGTGATTGCACCATTGACCAACAAAAACCTGGTCTAAAGTCACTAACGCAGCATTTCATTGTTATTTTAACAGAGCATTAGTAAAATGCTCCTAGGCTCGTGCACAGCACACACACACTATGCTTGTTACACACACAGGGACGCACAGCAGCACACACACACACACACACACACACACACACACACACATGCAGAAGATTACTAATAAAAATATTACGGTGCAAATCCTCCATCATAACAGCAATGCTCCAAGGTCCAAACGCGCCTGGCTTTTAAAGGGAATGGGAGATGATCTCTGATTGGTTGATGAATGGAAGATGATCTCTGATTGGTTGATTGCATGTTACACCCTAAACACACCTCTGATTAATGAAGACACTAAGTATAACCCTTTAGGACCAGGCGCCTGGCACACAGACCCATTTTTCTTCCATCAAACTAGCAAAAGTGGATTTGGACACGCCCTAAACACACCTGCACCAGGCGCTGCACACCGTGACCTTAGATCGTTAAAATAGGGCCCCTAAAGTCTTCCCCAAACCTCAGGAAAACAGCTCTTTGCGTTGGTGAGAAACATCCCATTCAGTGTCCCTGACCGCTGGTTTAAATCTCTCCACAGGTCCTGCTGCAGAACAGCACTCTGGGAAACACAGTCGACGAGACCGAGGGTTTGATCAAACGCCACGAGGCTTTCGAGAAGCTGCTCAGCTCGCAGGAGGACAAGGTCTGCTCTTCTGGTCTAACTTTAGTTTGAAAAGGTGTATAAAGGTTGTTTTTTTTGGCCACCTGCCACTGTGGCAGCAGAGATTTAAATCCACTATCTACACATGCTCTTTACCAGACAATTTACTTTGCCTCACAAAGGGGGAATACTGTACAGCAGTGTTTCTCAAATGGAGGACTGCAGGGGGTACGTGTCCCCCTAGCGCACATGTGTCTAACTCAAGGCCCGCGGGCCAAATCCGGCCCCTCGCAGATTATGATCCGGCCCGCATATCAATTTAGCTTTACATTTTGGTCCAACTAAATTCTGACATGTTTGTCACTTTTTCCGACATTTTTGTCACTTTTTCCGACGTTTTTGCTTTTTTATTAATAAGGGAAATAATCCCTGACAAAGCACACCTGTGAAGGTAAAACCATTTCAGGTGACTACCTCATGAAGCTCATTGAGAGAACACCAAGGGTTTGCAGAGTTATCAAAAAAAGCAAAGGGTGGCTACTTTGAAGAATCTAAAATATAAGACATGTTTTCAGTTATTTCACACTTTTTTGTTAAGTACATAATTCCATATGTGTTCATTCATAGTTTTGATGCCTTCAGTGAGAATCTACAATGTAAATAGTCATGAAAATAAAGAAACGCATTGAATGAGAAGGTGTGTCCAAACTTTTGGCCTGTACTGTATATTATGGGACTTTCATTTGCAACGAAAATGCAGGGATTATGAAATCATGCAAGCCCCGCATATTTTGCGCAGAAATCTGCAATTTATGCGGCAAAAGTGCGACGTATTTGAAAAAAAATGCCCTCCCCCGCATAAATATGTGGACTTTGGCTGATTATGCGTTGAATTATGCGATCTCATAATCACGTTTTTCTGGAGGGACTGCTTAATGGCACGACAAAAAACATCCCTGGTGTGTAACGGCCTCAAGGCCTTTACTTTGTAGGGAGAGTTTATTTTTATTTCTTTATTTTTTTACATAAAGTACTGTACTCATGACTTTTTTGACTGTTGATTTGAATCCCTCGCTGTGTGTTGTCTGCAGCTGTCCTCTCTGAAGGATCTGTCCGAGCGGCTGAAGAAGCAGCTGAGCAGAGAGAAGAGCGGACGGGTCCGAACCAAACTCAGAGCCCTCCTCCAGCGACGGGACAGGATCAAGGAGCTGTCCGTCAAACGCAGGGAGGAGCTGGAGCTCTCCAGGATGCTGTGCATCTTCAACCGAGACGTTGCCGAGGTAACGGACTGACCAATCAGGTCAAGAGTCTCTCCATCCGTACCATATTTTTCGGACTATAAGTCGCTCCGGAGTATAAGTCGCATCAGTCAAAAAATGCATCATGAAGAGGAAAAAAACATATATAAGTCGCACCGGACTATAAGTCGCACTTATTTAGAATATAAATACAAGAGTTATTCAACTACACAATAGCACCCAGAACAACAGGCTGAATACGGTAGGTGTCCGGTATGTTAACGTAACACATTAACAGTTATTGAACTATACAATAGCACACAGAACAACTAGCTACCAGGGCGTGGAGCATGGAGGTATTAAAAGGCGTGGAGACGTAGCTGCACCGTGAACGAGTCCCTCCAGACTCCTTCCTCC
The DNA here is from genome assembly GCA_025617405.1 of Perca schrenkii. Taxonomy (NCBI): domain Eukaryota; kingdom Metazoa; phylum Chordata; class Actinopteri; order Perciformes; family Percidae; genus Perca; species Perca schrenkii. The sequence goes on along the minus strand of CM046806.1, from coordinate 30,978,716 downwards.
AGCTCTGGCCATCTTTCAGCCCGCGATTAGCTTTCTTTGTTTTCTTCATTGCAGTAAGAGTCACCTTTTCTCCAGTCTCCCTTCACAAGTTTCTCTCATTTCAAACTTTCTGCTGCTCGATTACCGTTTCCAGCTGCATATTTTACTACCTGCAGTTTGTTATCTCTTTTCTTTCTCAGTTGTCTTTAGTAGCAGCATTCTAGTTGTCACAAGCCTAGAGCGCCCTCTCGCGGCTGTAGACGGGTGATGTTTTCAGTATGAATTAACATTTAAAAACATGTTAAATTATATATATTTTGATATATAAGTCGCACCTGACTATAAGTCGCAGGACCAGCCAAAGTAGGAAAAAAAGTACGACTTATAGTCCGGAAAATACGGTATATATTACAATATTGTTACGATACAATTCCCAAGCAGCTCGGCTCAAAAGAAGAAATAGAAAGAATAATACACACAGTGAAAAATAATAGTTTTTCATTTTCATTCAAATTTTTATTGGGAACACAGTTGGTGTACATAATACAGCACAACAAATATGCATATTTTTCTGATTTAAAGAAAGTAAATATATATACGTAGAAAAGAATAAAATGAAGCAGGGAAACAAAAATTGATAAAAAATAATTAAAAAATGGTATAAAAAGTGGACGAAAATTAATAAAAAATATCAAAATACACAGTTTTTAGGGTACAAGTGGCCCAAAATGGGTTTCTTCAGGAGGGTGGTTGCTTTCTCCCTTCGAGATCGGGAGGTCATCCGTGAGGAGCTCGGAGTAGAGGCGTCACTTGAGGTGGTTTGGGGCATCTGGTAAGGATGCCCCCTGGGCGCCTCCCTAGGGAGGTGTTCAAGGCACGTCCAGCTGGGAGGAAGCCTCGGGGAAGACCCAGGACTAGGTGGAGGGATTATATCTCCAACATGGCCTGGGATCCCCCAGTCAGAGCTGGTTAATGTGGAAAGGGAGGTTTATTTGTGTCCCCCAAGGGCGATTAGGTATGCAGCAATTATAAACACATACAAGACAAGTGGTGGCGATGGTGCAGTGGATATGACTACTATCCTACTGCTCCCAATAAGTGACAAAATAACGCCAACATGTTCCTATTTACATGTTGTGATTTATAGAGTCACAGCGTGTACAAAAAACAACGTAACATGAGAGACAGCCGTCTTCTAACCAGTAAACAAACCGGGAATTATATTCTCAGGCGGAAGAATATAGTACTTGGGCGGAGTGATATGCTCGCAGCAAGCCTGTCTGAGAATATAGTTCCCGGTTTGTTTAATGTTAGAAGACGGCTGTGTCTCATGTTAGGTTGTTTTTTGTACACGCTGTGACTCTACAAATCACAACATGTAAATAGGAACATGTTTGAGTTATTTTGTCACTTTTGTCACAATTCGAAGAAGTAGGCTAGTTGGAACCAGTTACCTGCAGGATCTGTGCTAGGCTAAGCTAATGCTGGAAACGTCAGACAGCGTTACAGCACACACTGAGATGAGAAGGGTATGTATGGACTTATCTAACTCTGGGGGTTACGGTGAATAAGCTAAATCCCCAATAAGTCGGCGTGTTCCTTTTAAAAAAATCGCCACTGTTTTGAAGCGATTCCCTGCATGTGTGTTTTTGGGGTTTCAGGCCGAGGAGTGGGTGTCTGAGCGGAGGCAGAAGATGGCCGAGGACGGTAAAGCCGACCTGAGCAACCTGCAGGCCAAGATGAAGCTCCTCCAGAAGCATCAGGTGTTTGAGGCCGAGATCCTGGCGCACCGAGAGATCATCGGCTCCGTGCTGCGGGTGAGATCGCACGTTCTCTAAAACGTTTTCTGTGTGTGTGTGTGTGTGTGTGTGTGTGTGTGTGTGTGTGTTTTTCAAAACGCCTCGTGTTCGTTTTTTTGGGTTTGACGCGCCCAGCATAAACTATCCGACCAATGAGATTGGCGCTTTTGCTCACGTGTCTGGAGCTTCTGAAGTTACAGTAAACACAACTTGGGGGCGCTCAACACACAAAACGGTCTTGCCGAGCATGCATACATAACGGCGAAGAAGATATACGCCAAGTAGCGTTCTACACTGCCGGGAAGAAATAAGACGAGGAAGATGCGAGGCGAGATGAACGTAGAGCTGCTGGTCTCGTTGGTGTCACAACATAAAGCACTTTATGACAAACGCGATAGCGACTACAAAAATCTTGACAGAAGAGAACTGCTATGGAGTGGTGCTGCAGAGCAAATGGGCCTTGATGGTGAGTTTCATTTCACTTAATTGTCTTTCATGTACACAGGCTTTGTAACTTTTTCCAACAAACGTTTGACAATCGCCATCGTTTGTTTGCTATAGTTGAGGAGGCAAAACAGAAATGGAAAAGCCTGCAAGATACATATACAAGAAAAAGCGCCATCTAATGTCAGGGAATGAATTTGCATCTTCACTCGGCTCATCGTCAGCGAAAATGGCTCGGGTGTGAACACAAAAAACGCGTTGAAAAACGCTGGCGAATAACGCGCGCTGATATTCGTCCCGGTGTGTACGAGCTATAAGAGTGCCACGTTGCAAGTAGCTGAAAGCTAATCTTTGGGCTTAAAGGTGCAGTAGAAGACTCATTAAACTACCTTTCTGTCATATCTGCTGAAACTGACCCTATGTTCCAGTAGAACTACATGAAGCAGGTCATTCAAAATAAAAAATCTGGCTCCTCTGGCTCCACCTACAGTACATGTGTCAAACTCGAGGCCCGAGGGCCAAAACCGGCCCCTCGCAGGTTTTGATCCGACCCGCATTTCAATTTAGGTTCACACTAAATTCAGGCCCACCTAGTTTTTATTCGCTTTTTCCAACAGCAACATTTTTGACACCTTTTTCAGCGGTTAATGCACTTTTGCTTTAGGCACTTTGTTTTAACGTTTTAGATGCTTTACTAAATAGATAGCCACTTTTTCTGAAGTTTTTGGCGCTTTTTACGATGTTTTTGTCCCTTTTTCAGACAACTTTGACGCTTTTTTCGGCCTTTTTTCCAACTTTTTTGGTGCTTTTTTTTACCAGACTTCTCTAGCTGTTCTATTATTTTTTACCCAGACATTACGTCCACATTACTAAAGATGATCTTAAATCTCATTGTGAAGATATTTTGTTAAAGCACCAATTGTCAACCCTATAATATCGCCACAATATCGACATTGAGGTATAAGGACAAGAATATCGCGATATCTGATTTTCTCCATATCGCCCAGCCCTAGTGCAGACTTCTTGTTGTCGTGTGCCTCCAGGCCGGAGAGGAGCTGGTTTCCCTTCGACACCCGAGGTCCAAGGAGGTGAAGAGGAGCGCAGCCGCCCTGCAGCTCCACTGGGAGGAGCTGAAGAAGGCCATGGCCACCCGAGGGAAAGATCTGGAAGATAACAGGGACTTCCTGGAGTTCTTGCAGAAAGTGGAAGAGGTGGAGGCCTGGATCAGACAGAAGGTATGAGACTGGGGAAGATTTCATTTGTGTTTACAGCATGTTTCTTGTGTGTTTACTGTGTGTTTACTGTGTGTTTCTTGTGTGTTTCCAGCATGATTCTTGTGTGTTTAAAGCATGATTCTTGTGTGTTTAAAGCATGATTCTTGTGTGTTTCCAGCATGTTTCTTGTGTGTTTCCAGCATGTTTCCTGTGTGTTTCTTGTGTGTTTCCTGTGTGTTTCTTGTGTGTTTCCAGCATGTTTCCTGTAAGTTTCTTGTGTGTTTCCAGCATGTTTCCAGCATGTTTCCTGTAAGTTTCTTGTGTGTTTCCAGCATGTTTCTAGCATGTTTCCTGTAAGTTTCTTGTGTGTTTCCAGCATGTTTCCTGTAAGTTTCTTGTGTGTTTCCAGCATGTTTCTTGTGTGTTTCCAGCATGTTTCCTGTGTGTTTCTTGTGTGTTTACAGCATGTTTCATGTGGGTTTTCCTGCATGTTTCTTGTGTTTCCAGCATGTTTCCTGTGTGTTTCTTGTGTGTTTCCAGCATATTTCTTGTGTGTTTCTTGTGTGTTTACAGCATGTTTCATGTGCGTTTTCCTGCATGTTTCTTGTGTGTTTCTTGTGTTTTCACTGTCAGAAAAAGAGGTACAATACAGGTCAGTTTTTGTTACCTAAGGTACAAACAGTGTTGGGGAGCAACGGAATATATGTAACGGCGTTACGTATTCAGAATACAAATTATGAGTAACTGTATTCCCTTACAGTTACAATTTAAATAGTTGGTATTTAGAATACAGTTACATTGTTAAAACCAATGGATTACATGACGATACTTCTCTGTTTCACGAGTTTATTCACTCTGAATAAATTAAGGCAACTTAATGCATTTTCCAGAAGCCCCGTTATGAAATAGAAAAAAATAGCTATTTGCGTGATCAGTCACAATTGAGTCGGAACTGGCACGACCGAGCCAGGGCAGCAATAAGTTTCTATATTGGAAATTCAAACAGCATTTCACATTAAAGAAAGAACAGGGAGAATGAAATATAACTGTGCCGTGCAGCCTCTACTTGCCATCAACCAACCTCCAAATTACTCCACCTCCAACCTGAAGAAGCATCTTAAAGTAAGTTACTTTTTAATTAGCCAAGGGTAGTCGTCTGCTGTAGTTTTACTGGTCACCTTGCTATTTTAACATTGACGTGCAACTTTACATTCTCCTAGGTGCTGATTTACTAGCTCCAGAGCCATTTAAAGACTGACTAGCCCCGTTTGACATGCTAACTAACGTTAGTTAAAATTAGCTCGTGGTAGTTTAGACCGCGGTTAGATTTTTGTAGTATGCAGTTCGGGACTACCAATACAATAATCTGTCTGCTTGTTCAGGTACACATTCAGCTAGTTGGAATAAAAAGAACACACCATTATATGCCTGTTTAGTAAGCTGGATGTGATAGCCGCATTCCTACACTTATAAAACGCAATTTATTGTGGAAGTAATCCAAGAATTCAGAATACGTTACTCAGATTGAGTAACGTAACGGAATACGGTACAATTTACATTTGTGGGCATGTATTCTGTATTCTGTAACAAAATATGTTTTGAAAGTATCCTTCCCAACACTGGGTACAAAATTAGCAAATGTTCCCTTAAAAGTACAAAAATTTACAATTATGCAACTTCCATTGTACATTGTGGACTCTCTGAGGTGTAAGGTACATATTTGTACCTTAATGTTTAAATGTAAAACCGTGTGTTTCTGGTGTGTTCGCTGTGTGTTTCCTGTTTGTTTCTGGTGTGTTTCCTGTGTGTTTCCTGTGTGTTTCCTGTTTGTTTCTGGTGTGTTTGCTGTGTGTAATGTCTGCCTCTGACCTGTGTGTGTTGCAGGAGGTGATGGTTAATGTCGGAGATGTTGGGAAGGATTATGAACACGGAGTTCAGCTGCTGAAGAAACTCGGCGAGTTCAGGGGAACTGGAGACTGGGTGAGGGAGCAGGCTTTTTTTTGTATTATTAAAAACAGTAAAACCTTTGTGATGTCAGCTTGTTAAATGTGATTATTTTCTAGTCTATTCTCTCCTCTGGGACAGGAAACTGAATATATTTGAGTTGAGGATAAACCAAGACATTTGAAGACGTCATTTTGGGCTTTTTGGGAAACTCTGATCAACATTTTTCACCATTTTCTGACATTTTAGAGACCAAACAACTCATCCAGTCATCCAGAAAATAATCCACAAATGAATCAAGAGTGAATATAATTTTTTTCCACGGTAAAATAAAAGCTTTGTTATGTAATAAAAGGATTCTATCCACTGGAACGCTACAGGGCTTTTAATTTGAAATACCTGTCTCTAATATAAGAAAGCTAGAGCAGGATGCGTACAAGATACATACAGTGCTCAGCATAAGTGAATACACCCATGTTAATGTTGCCTAAAAAGAGGAATGAAAAATCATCTTTTGGAAATTGATCTTAATGCCTTAATTTAAAAAAATTGGAAAAATCCAACCTTTAAGGACCTTTAATTTTCTTTGTGAATGAATAACGTATTGTAAATAAATAAATGTTCTTCCTTAAAATACAGGGGGCATAAGTCAGTCCACCCCTATGTTAGATTTCCATAAAGGCAGGCAGATATTTGTTTTTAAAGGCCAGTTATTTCATGGATCCAGGATACTATGCATCCTGATAAAGTTCCCTTGGCCTTCATCACATACCCTTCACCATACCCCCACATCATCACATACCCTTCACCATACCCCTACATCATCACATACCCTTCACCATACCCCCACATCATCACATACCCTTCACCATACCCCCCACATCATCACATACCCTTCACCATACCCCCACATCATCACATACCCTTCACCATACCCCTACATCATCACATACCCTTCACCATACCCCCACATCATCACATACCCTTCACCATACCCCCACATCATCACATACCCTTCACCATACCCCCACATCATCACATACCCTTCACCATACCCCCAACATCATCACATACCCTTCACCATACCCCCCACATCATCACATACCCTTCACCATACCCCCCACATCATCACATACCCTTCACCATACCCCCACATCATCACATACCCTTCACCATACCTAGAGATTTGCATGAGCTACTTTCCATAAAATCATCTCTCAATGCAAATCAAACCAGCTATTAGGCTAATTGACATAAAACCATGCCAATCTCTAGGTATGGTGAAGGGTATGTGATGATGTGGGGTATGGTGAAGGGTATGTGTGATGTGGGGTATGGTGAAAGGGTATGTGATGATGTGAAAGTATGGTGAAAGGGCATGTGATGATGTGAGGGTATGGTGAAGGGTGATGTATGATGTGAGGGGTATGGTGAAGGGTATGTGATGATGTGGGGTATGGTGAAGGGTAGTGTGAGTGTATGGTGAAGGGCGTGATGATGTGAAGGGTATGGTGAAGGGTATGTGATGATGTGAGTATGGTGAAGGGCATGTGATGATGTGGGGGGTATGGTGAAGGGTATGTGAGGATGTGGGGGGTATGGTGAAAGGGTATGTGATGATGTGGGGGTATGGTGAAGGGCATGTGATGATGTGGAGGTATGGTGAAGGGTATGTGATGATGTGGGGGGTATGGTGAAGGGTATGTGATGATGTGGGGGGTATGGTGAAGGGTATGTGATGATGTGTGGGGGGTATGGTGAAGGGTATGTGATGATGTGGGGGGGGTATGGTGAAGGGTATGTGATGATGTGTGGGGGGTATGGTGAAGGGTATGTGAGGATGTGTGGGGGTATGGTGAAGGGTATGTGATGATGTGGGGGTATGGTGAAGGGTATGTGATGATGTGTGGGGGTATGGTGAAGGGTATGTGATGATGTGTGGGGGTATGGTGAAGGGTATGTGATGATGTGTGGGGGTATGGTGAAGGGTATGTGATGATGTGGGGGTATGGTGAAGGGTATGTGATGATGTGGGGGGTATGGTGAAGGGTATGTGATGATGTGGGGGGTATGGTGAAGGGTATGTGATGATGTGGGGGGGTATGGTGAAGGGTATGTGATGATGTGGGGGGGGGGTATGGTGAAGGGTATGTGATGATGTGGGGGGGGTATGGTGAAGGGTATGTGATGATGTGGGGGGGGGGTATGGTGAAGGGTATGTGATGATGTGGGGGGTATGGTGAAGGGTATGTGATGATGTGGGGGGTATGGTGAAGGGTATGTGATGATGTGGGGGTATGGTGAAGGGTATGTGATGATGTGGGGGGTATGGTGAAGGGCATGTGATGATGTGGGGGGTATGGTGAAGGGTATGTGATGATGTGGGGGGTATGGTGAAGGGTATGTGATGATGTGGGGGGGGTATGGTGAAGGGTATGTGATGATGTGTGGGGGGTATGGTGAAGGGTATGTGATGATGTGGGGGGTATGGTGAAGGGTATGTGATGATGTGTGGGGGGTATGGTGAAGGGTATGTGATGATGTGTGGGGGGTATGGTGAAGGGTATGTGATGATGTGGGGGGGTATGGTGAAGGGTATGTGATGATGTGGGGGGTATGGTGAAGGGTATGTGATGATGTGTGGCGGTATGGTGAAGGGTATGTGATGATGTGGGGGGTATGGTGAAGGGTATGTGATGATGTGGGGGGGTATGGCGAAGGGTATGTGATGATGTGGGGGGGTATGGTGAAGGGTATGTGATGATGTGTGGGGGGTATGGTGAAGGGTATGTGATGATGTGTGGGGGGTATGGTGAAGGGTATGTGATGATGTGGGGGGTATGGTGAAGGGTATGTGATGATGTGGGGGTATGGTGAAGGGTATGTGATGATGTGGGGGTATGGTGAAGGGTATGTGATGATGTGGGGGGTATGGGGAAGGGTATGTGATGATGTGGGGGGTATGGTGAAGGGTATGTGATGATGTGGGGGGGGATATTTTAATTCCAAAGGCCAAGAGAACTTTATCAGGATGCATAGTATCCTGGATCCATGAAATAACTGGCCTTTTAAAACAAACATCTGCCTGCCTCTATGGGAATTTAACATAGGGGTGGACTGACTTATGCCCCCTGTATTTTAAGGAAGAACATTTATTTATTTACGATACGTTATTCATTCACAAAGAAAATTGGTGTCCTTAAAGGTTGGATTTTAACTAATTTTTTAAATTAAGGCATTAAGATCAATTTCCAAAAGATTTTTTTTTTTTTATTCCTCTTTTTAGTCAACTTGAGCATGGGTGTGTAAACTTATGCTGAGCACTTAGACTTAGAATTCTCTTTATTGATCCTTTTGGGTTGACTCCAGCAAGGAAATTAGATTTCCAGCAGCAGATTTTAGCATCTTACAAAAAAATATAAATATATATATATATATACATATACAGTATATTAGGGGTGGGAATCACCAGAGGCCTCACGATACGATATCATCCCAATACTTATGTCACGATACGATATTATTGTGATTTTAAAGATATTGCAATATTCTGCGATATATTACAATGTATTACCTTTTTTCCAACTTCAGATTTTTTCCCAATTTCAAATGATGTCCTGAAAGGACAATTTTGTCAACATCTGTTTTATCTAAAAAGATCCATTTCTCTGTTTGTTCATCTCACTTCAATTTTATTGCTGCAAAATGTGATTGTCAAGCAGACAGACTGACCAACACATATATATAATGATAGATCCATACTTGGTGTCTGTGTATTGATACAGTATTGCCACGAAAAATATCGCGATACTTATGTATCGATTTTTTTCCCCCATATATATATATATATATATATATATATATATATATACTGTATATAAAGAAACATATGAATACACTGAAGGTATATTTAATGTCTAGAACGTGACTGTGGACGATGCTCACATCACCGCCATCAACAGACTGGCAGCCCGACTGGAGAAGAGACAGAGCGCCGAAGAACTGCTCACTGTCCGACAGAGGAGACAGCGGCTCAACGACAGGTAACTGTGCCGGGAGAAAAAAAGCAACGGTTACATTTCGATGTTCTCTAGTTCAGGGGTGTCAAACTCAATTTCCCAGAGGGCCACGCTGGGAAATAAGAATCACATCAAGGGCCAGGCATGTTAAGTTTATTGACGTGTTTATTTAATCGAAAAAGTCAAATATTTTTGACTGTATTATTGCACGTGTCATATAGTCTTCTCAATCACAGTTTTGTCCACATAAAGTCCTAAAGAAGTCAGGAAAAAGTTCCTCAGCCGTCATAGGAAAAGAAGCGCCCAAAAATGTCGGAAAAAGTGACAAAATGTCGGAAAAAGTACAAAAACGTCGGGAAAAAGTGACAAAATGTCGGAAAAAGTACAAAAACGTCGGGAAAAAGTGACAAAAATGTCGGAAAAAGTACAAAAACGTCAGAAAAAGTTACAGAAATGTCGGAAAAAGTGACAAAAATGTCGGAAAAAGTACAAAAACGTCGGAAAAAGTGACAAAAATGTCGGAAAAAAGTGACAAAAATCTCGGAAAAAGTACAAAAACTTCGGAGAAAGTGACAAAAATGTCAGAAAAAGTGACAAAAATGTCAGAATTTAGTTGGGCCAAAATGTATTGTGAAGCTAAATTGATATGCGGGCCGGATCATCATCTGCGAGGGGCCGGATTTGGCCCACGGGCCTTGGGTTTGACACATGTTCCCTAGTTGGTCTTCACTCGTCTGTAACGGTAAAATCTCTCCTCCAGGTGGAGCAAGTTTCACGGAGATCTGAACAATTACAAGAGGAAGCTGGAGGGGGCGCTGGTGGTGCACGCTCTGATCAGAGAGCTGGAGGAGGTCCGAGACCGAGCCAACGAGAAGGTCGGTCACCTGCAGTGATGCAGACTCTAATCTGAGCACTTTTTTCAGTAACGGGTAATCTAACGCGTTACTATTTCCAAACCAGTAATCAGATTAAAGTTACTTATCCAAGTCACTTTGTGTTACTATTTTTGTCATTTTCCTTAGTAAAAATACAGTACAGGGCAAAAGTTTGGACACACCTTCTCATTCAATGCATTTCCTTTTTATTTTCATGACTATTTACATTGTAGATTCTCACTGAAGGCATCAAAACTATGAATGAAGACATATGGAATTATGTACTTAACAAAAAAGTGTGAAATAACTGAAAACATGTCTTATATTTTAGATTCT
>CM046806.1:30955606-30963106 GCA_025617405.1 Perca schrenkii | reverse complement strand
TTATAAATAATTCAAATAAGAAATTCCCATGTTCGAAAAGGAGTAGGAAGAAGTTCACAAACAACCTTTTCTAGTCCTTCCATCTTTCTCTATTTTTATCCTTTACTTAAATACAAAACAATTCAACACAATTCTTCTTTACAAACACGTACAGTACATCGTATATATATCTACCGACCTACAGCTCACATATATCCATGCATACACACACACACATTTACTTTTTTATTTTTTTGCTCTCTTTCGTCTTCCTTTCTGTCTATCTATAGTAAATCAAATAATAACACATCCATACTAGACTTGCCTGTACTGTGAGGTTGTCACAGTGTGTGTGTGTGTGTGTGTGTGTGTGTGTGTGTGTGTGTGTGTGTGTGTGTGTGTGTGTGTCTCGTGTCCTCAGGCTCTGGAGACGGAGGTGTCGGACCACCTGAAGGCCCGATCGGTGATGAGCGACAAGCTGAAGAACAAACAGAAGGAAGTCCAGAAAGCTCTCAGGACTCTGGACCAGCAGGTGGAACTCCGGTAAGAGAGCTTTTAAAGCATTCATTCAATTTTATTTATAATATTAAATCATAACAAGTTAGGGGTGGGAATCACCAGAGGCCTCACGATACGAAACCATCCCGATACTTATGTCACGATACGATATTATTGCGATTTTAAACATATTGCAATATTCTGCGATGTATTGCAATGTATTTACCTTTTTTCCAACTTTCTTCAAATTTTTCCCAAATTTCAAATGATGTCCCGAAAGGACAATTTTGTCAACATCTGTTTTATCTAAAAAGATACATTTCTCTGTTTGTTCATCTCACTTCAATGTTATTGCTGCAAAATGTGATTGTCAAGCAGACAGACTGACCAACACATACAGTATATAATAAAATATCGCGATACTATGCTGTATCGATTTCTTTCCCCCCACCCCTATAGCAAGAGTTATCTCAAGACACTCTACAGATAGAGTAGGTCTAGACCACACTCCATAATTTACAAAGCCCCAACAATTCCAGTAATTCCCCCCAAGAGCAAGCATTTAGTGCGACTGTGGTGAGGAAAAACTCCCTTTTTAAGGCGGTAACGCACCAATCAGACAGCCAAATGTTTGCAGTAAAGCCAGTTGTGGCTGATCAGTCTCCCCGAGTCGGTCCAAAAAGTCAGGAGGGCGAGGGAGTGAGGGAGGGAGAGGGAGGGAGAGAGAGAGAGGGGGAGGGAGAGAGAGGGAGGGAATGACATGCAGTAAAAGGCCACATGTCGGAGTCGAACCTGTGCCCACTGCGTCGAGGAGTAAAACCTCTATATATGGGTGCGCGCACTACCGACTGAGCTATCCGGGCGCCCTACTGAAAACATTTTAAGAGAGAAATAGGCCGTGTGTGTTTGTGTGTGTGTGTTTGTGTGTGTGTGTGTGTGTGTGTGTGTGTGTGTGTGTGTGTGTGTTTGTGTGTCTCTGTGTTTGTGTGTGTGTGTGTGTTTAGGTCTGTGTGGGTGTGTTTAGGTGTGTCTGTCTGTCTGTCTGTGGGTGTGTCTGTGTGTCTGTGTGTTTGTGTGTCTCTGTCTGTGTTTGTGTGTGTGTGTGTGTTTAGGTGTGTCTGTCTGTCTGTCTGTGTGTGTGGGTGTGTTTTTGTGTCTGTGTGTGTTTGTGTGTCACTGTGTGTGTGTGTCTGTCTGTCTGTCTGTCTGTCTGTCTGTGTGTGGGTGTGTGTTTGTGTGTCTCTGTGTGTGTGTGTGTGTCTGTGTGTGTGTGTGTGTGTGTGTGTGTGTGTGTGTGTGTGTCTCTGTGTGTGTGTCTCTGTGTGTGTGTCTCTGTGTCTGTCTGTCTGTCTGTCTGTCTGTGTGTGGGTGTGTGTTTGTGTGTCTCTGTGTGTGTGTGTGTGTGTGTGTGTGTGTCTCTGTGTGTGTGTGTGTGTGTCTCTGTGTGTGTGTGTGTGTGTCTCTGTGTGTGTGTGTGTGTCTGTATGTATGTGTGTGTCTCTGTGTGTGTGTCTCTGTGTGTGTGTGCACAGTTGCTGAATCTGTCTTCATTTCAGATCAACGAGGGTCTGTTTAAAAGATTTTCCTCAGATTTTCAGAGACTCTAGTCTACTCTCATCCCGCTCCCCGTTTCCTGGTTTGCTCTCCACCAATCAGATGGGTAATTTGAGTGCGACTGCCGGCAGTGCCCGCCCCCTGATTATACATGTGATATCGGCCAAAATGAAGGCTTTGTGTGTCCGTGCCTTAACGTTACACACCGTAGAGACACGGAATATCCAATTTCTTCATTTTTTTTCCCACCTTGACAAATTAAAAAGTTGGATCTTTAAACAGTTTTTCCAATTTTCAGTTTTTTATTCAGAGGATCAGAAATTGAGAAAATTACAAAATTGCATCTGAGCTCCAATTATTCATAATACTGCCATGATATTCTCTCCCTCGTACCGCCTAGCTAAGCCCCCCCACCCCATCGAAACCATCAGATGCACCTCTGACCCCAAGTCATCAAATCATTTTTATTTTTTATTTCTTTGTTGGTCCATATGCATATTCTGCAAAGTAGAGGGAGAGAATATCATGGCAGTATTGAATAATTGGAGCCCAGGTGCAATTTTGTAATTTTCTCAATTTCTGATACTTGGAATAAAAAACAGAAAATTGGAAAAACAGTTTAAAGATCCAACTTTTTAATTTGTCAAGGCGGAAAAAAATTTGATATTGGAACCCATTTTTCTGTTTTTCCAAATGACCCTGATATTCTTGATTAACTTTTGTATCAACTCATTTGGCAATTGGCTTGAATGTAACGTGACGTTCATTAAAGGTATAGTGGAGGATTTTCTTTTTCCGGGTGGATCATCAAGACTATTGGTCCTCCTGGTTGTCAATCATTCTGGTGATATGTTTACGTCCCTAGCTTTCAGGTGTGTATGTGTGGTGAGCTTGAGCTACGGTTTCAGCCATTCATTGAAGCATTGAAGCTTTTGGGAGAATATTTCACACGCTGGCGTGCGCTAAAAGCACAGGTTGGGCTTCCCACTGATGCCTCAGTCGTGAAGTTTCTACTCCACAGGTAAAGTTTGGCTATTTGGAGAAATCCATTTAAAATCACTGCTAGTAAAAGTTGATGTAAGCTATGATTAGCGATGCTAGCCCTGGCACAAGTCACGCACCGCGCACACACGGTAAACATCTCAATTTGTGAAAAAGTGCAAATCTTCTTTAGGAAAGTAGGCTTGTATGAGCCATGCCGACAGCAACTTGTAAACAGTGCACTCTCGTGCACACGTTTAATAGGCGTTCCCTCTCGGGAGCAGGCAGAGGGTTGAGCATGTGCATTTTTTCAAAAAGTACAGAGGCCGGTTCTTTTCTAAAATTTCGGGAAAATCCTCCACAATACCTTTAAAATCAAAAAGTTACGCACTAAAGCTTTACCAACAGTGCCGTTGTTTGTCCAGGAAGGAGAAGCTGCAGGAGGCCCACCAGCTGCAGCTGTTCAAAGCCAACCAGCGCCTCCTGCTGGAGTGGAGCGTCAAACAGAGCGGCGAGATGGCGGAGAAAGGCCTTCCCAAAACTAGAGCCGAGGCCGACCGGCTCATCCTGGAGCATCAGGACTGGAAGGTGAGAGTCGTCTCCAGAGTAGCAGCTCTGTGTCTTCTACTCTGAAGGTGACCGAGCTTTTTCTGTCGCTGGAACCAGTCTCTGGAACAGCCGCCCGTCTCACATTAGAGGTCCTGTGACATGGTGCTCTTTGGATGCTTTTATATAGACCTTAGTGGTCCCCTAAAACTGTATCTGAAGTCTCTTTTATATAGGCCTTAGTGGTCCCCTAATACTGTATCTGAAGTCTCTTTTATATAGGCCTTAGTGGTCCCCTAAAACTGTATCTGAAGTCTCTTTTATATAGGCCTTAGTGGTACCCTAATACTGTATCTGAAGTCTCTTTTATATAGACCTTAGTGGTCCCCTAATACTGTATCTGAAGTCTCTTTTATATAGACCTTAGTGGTCCCCCTAATACTGTATCTGAAGTCTCTTTTATATAGACCTTAGTGGTCCTCTAATACTGTATCTGAAGTCTCTTTTATATAGACCTTAGTGGTCCTCTAATACTGTATCTGAAGTCTCTTTTATATAGACCTTAGTGGTCCCCTAATACTGTATCTGAAGTCTCTTTTATATAGACCTTAGTGGTCCCCTAATACTGTATCTGAAGTCTCTTTTATATAGACCTTAGTGGTCCCCTAATACTGTATCTGAAGTCTCTTTTATATAGACCTTAGTGGTCCCCTGATACTGTATCTGAAGTCTCTTAACCTATATGCCTTGACTGGAAACCTCAACTTCTGTTTCTAAACGTGCTTTATAAATAAAGAGGACTTGACTTGATGTTAACTGTAATTTCCAGACGGAGATCGACGCCCGCGCTGAGCGCATCGACTCAGTCCGGGACTTCGGCCTGGGTCTGATCCGATCGTGTCACGGTTCCAAGGCGGAGATCCAGAAGGCCCTGAACCAGCTGGAGGAAGCTAAATCTGGACTGGACCGAGCCTGGCAGAACCGCAGCACGACCCTGGAGCAGGCCCGAACCCTGCAGGTGATGATTAAGACTCTGTGTAGGGGAGTGGGGGTGACCAGACGTCCCGAGAAATTCGGGACAGTCCCGAAATCCCGAATCCTGCCCTAATTGTCCCGAAAATTAGAGCAAAGTCTCAAGAGCCGGCTCTGGCAAGGCAAGGCAATTTTATTTATATAGCACATTTCAGCACAAGGCAACTCAAAGTGCTAATTAATACACAAATCATCAATCATTAAAGAACAAATAGCAAAATAGGGAGTAAAATAAGAATAAAAATAGTAATGAATACAAATTTAAAACCATTTAAGATACATAAATAAAAATATAGTTCAGTATAAAAAAAAATAAATTAAAAAAAAAATAAATTAAAACAATTAAAATTGTATATGAAATAAAATGCACTGAATAAAATTCACTGTTCGATAAAAGAATTAACGAAAAGCATTAACAAAAAGTAAGGTCTTCAGCCTTGATTTGAAAGAGCTGAGAGTTGGGGCAGACCTGCAGTTTTCTGGTATTTTGCTCCAGATATGCGGACCATAAAAACTAAACGCTGCTTCTCTGGAGTAGTTCTAGTCTGATTGAACATTAAAAACTGTTCATGATGGTTTTTAATGGAGTCGTCCTGCAGCATGCAGCTCCCGTCATCACCTGAGTTCATGATTTTAATGATTTTTTATTTTTATTTTCGGGTTTATAAGACAGTTGAGTTTCTGAATAAAAATAATTAATCATTTTGGTCAGGAGTTGGCTAGTAGTCCTTATCTAGGTACTGTCAGGACACGCCCTCATACTCTGCTTCTGACTGGCTAGTAGTCCTTATCTAGGTACTGTCAGGACACGCCCTCATACTCTGCTTCTGACTGGCTAGTAGTCCTTACCTAGGTACTGTCAGGACACGCCCTCATACTCTGCTTCTGACTGGCTAGTAGTCCTTACCTAGGTACTGTCAGGGCACGCCCTCATACTCTGCTTCTGACTGGCTAGTAGTCCTTACCTAGGTGCTGTCAGGACACACCCTCATACTCTGCTTCTGACTGGCTAGTAGTCCTTACCTAGGTACTGTCAGGGCACACCCTCATACTCTGCTTCTGACTGGCTAGTAGTCCTTACCTAGGTACTGTCAGGACACGCCCTCATACTCTGCTTCTGACTGGCTAGTAGTCCTTACCTAGGTACTGTCAGGGCACGACCTCATACTCTGCTTCTGACTGGCTAGTAGTCCCTACCTAGGTACTGCACATGTGCGACTCCCAACAAAGATGTTACAGAAGTTGAGAGGTCTCAGTTTGTAGCTAAAACATGTACATGTGCAGTACAACAAAAATATGGTGTTTTTTGAAAATTAAACCATGTAAACCTATTCTGATTTAACATCTAAATACAATTATGAACCTGAAAATGAGCACAATATGAGCACTTTAACAATGTTATCATGTGAAACACTTTGTGACTTTGTCTGTAAAAGGTGCTATATCAAATAAACGTATTATTATTATTATTATTTATTATAATATACATGGCGGGTTCTCCATCCTGCAGGTGTTCCTGTCTTCTGTAGAGCAGTGTGAGAGCTGGCTCAACAACAAGGAGGCCTTCCTCTCCAACCAGGACCTGGGGGTAAGAGCCACCTTTCTGATGTAGAAAAGATAATTTAAAAAGTAACTTTCCCCAGGTTTTTGTGTCTAAGTGACTAATGAGAACAACACTTGTTTAAATTGGTTGAAAAACAAGCTGCAATGTAACGTTAAACCGTCCGTTAGCGTCCAGTAAAAGTTGTGTTGTTGCCGCTGACAGACTCAGATTATTATTCTAAGTGTCTGACAACATTATGGGATGGATCCCTACAGAGATAGACCTTTTAGTTAAAGAGTAAGATCCTTTTAGTTTAACAGGAAACAGCCCCGAAATGACCATCACCAAACTCCACCAGACTCCATGTAAATAATCAGGACTTTTAGCGTGTATAGAGCCAGCATATCTCCACCAGACTCCATGTAAATAATCAGGACTTTTAGCGTGTATAGAGCCAGCATATCTCCACTAGACTCCATGTAAATAATCAGGACTTGTATCATCGTAAAACACACTTCATTCAAAGTGGACAGAAACTAAATAAAACTACCAAAAGCCGTCTTTGTTCATCTTTCCACGGTTCCAACAATCACCACTCTGGTTTGGTTGAAATAAACCCTTAATTCACCCATTTACATGTGGAGATATGCTGGCTCTATACACGCTAAAAGTCCTGATTATTTACATGGAGTCTGGTGGAGATATGCTGGCTCTATACACGCTAAAAGTCCTGATTATTTACATGGAGTCTGGTGGAGATATGCTGGCTCTATACACGCTAAAAGTCCTGATTATTTACATGGAGTCTGGTGGAGATATGCTGGCTCTATACACACTAAAAATCCTGATTATTTACATGGAGTCTGGTGGAGATATGCTGGCTCTATGCACGCTAAAAGTCCTGATTATTTACATGGAGTCTGGTGGAGATATGCTGGCTCTATACACACTAAAAGTCCTGATTATTTACATGGAGTCTGGTGGAGTTTGGTGATGGTGATTTCGGGGCTGTTTCATGTTAAACTAAAAGGATCTTACTCTTTAATTAAAAGGTCTATCCCTGTAGGGATCCATCCCATAATGTTGTCAGACACTTAGAATAATAATCTGAGTCTGACAGCGGCAACAACAGAACTTTTAGTGGACTCTAATTGATGCTGAACATTTGTCCCGTAGGGTTACATTACAGCCTGGTTCACAGCTCAGGTTCTTGCTCAATACTGGACCAATTTCAAAGATTTTTCTTCACATTGGTAACTGAAAAATAGCTCAGCCTCGGCTCCTTTTTCTTCTCTGTTGTGAGCGTAGAGCTCGGTGACGGAGGTGGAGGCTCTGCAGAGGAAGCAGGCCCAGTTCGCCGAGGCTCT
>CM046806.1:30908106-30948106 GCA_025617405.1 Perca schrenkii | reverse complement strand
ATAGAAATAATGAATGAGCTAGTGCTTGCATGCTAACAGTCTGTATGCGTGTGGAAGCACCAGAGACATAAAATTCATAATATGGGCACTTTAACAGCGGTGATCTTCTTGGCTCTGTCAGGTACAACAGTCTGTCGGAGCCCCTGCAGACCCGGAGGGAGACCCTGGAGGCCTGGCAGGTTCTGTTCCAGTTTTACAGAGACTTGGAGGAGGAAGTGGCCTGGACCAGCGACAGACTGCCCTCCGTCACGGCTAAAGACTGGGGGAGCTCGCTGAGCAGCGCCCAGCAGCTGCTCCACAAACACCAGGTACTCAAACACACAATACTGCACTGATAACATTATTTTTTTAAAGAATAATTTCAGTATTTTTGAACCTGGACTCTATTTTCCCATGTTATTGTGTCTAAGTGACTGATGGGAGCAACTATCGTTGAAATGTGTCCAGTAGTATTAAGCAAGAAACGAGCTGTAATGTTACCCTGCAGGACAAATGTTCAGCGTCAGTCATGGTCCACTAAAAGTTTTGTTGTTGCAGCTGACAGACTCAGATTATTATTCTAAGTGTCTGACAACATTATGGGATGGATCCCTACAGAGATAGACCTTTTAGGAGTAAGATCCTTTTAGTTTAACATGAAACAGCCCCTAAATCACCATCACCAAACTCCACCAGACTCCATGTAAATAATCAGGACTTTTAGCGTGTATAGAGCCAGCATATCTCCACCAGACTCCATGTAAATAATCAGGACTTTTAGCGTTTATAGAGCCAGCATATCTCCACCAGACTCCATGTAAATAATCAGGACTTTTAGCGTTTATAGAGCCAGCATATCTCCACCAGACTCCATGTAAATAATCAGGACTTTTAGCGTGTATAGAGCCAGCATATCTCCACCAGACTCCATGTAAATATTCGGGACTTTTAGCCTGTATAGAGCCAGCATATTTCCACCAGACTCCATGTAAATAATCAGGACTTTTAGCGTGTATAGAGCCAGCATATCTCCACATGTAAATGGGTGAATTAAGGGTTTATTCCAACCAAACCAGAGTGGTGATTGTTGGAAAAGTGGAAAGATGAACCAAGACGGCTTTTGGTAGTTTTATTTAGTTTCTGTCCACTTTGAATGAAGTGTGTTTTACGATGATAAAAGTCCTGATTATTTACATGGGGTCTGGTGGAGTTTGGTGATGGTGATTTTGGGGCTGTTTCATGTTAAATTAAAAGGATCTTACTCTTTAACTAAAAGGTCTATCTCTGTAGGGATCCATCCCATAATGTTGTCAGACACTTAGATTAATTGAAGGGGCACAATTGCACATTAACGTTACATTGCAGCATGCTTAATACTGGACCAATTTAAAAAACAGTCACTTAGACACCCAAAAAATAGACAAAATAGGGTGCAGGTTAAAAAAATACCAAAGTTGCCCTTTAATTAAATAGATGAATCCTTCCCCAAAATGCCCAATTAAAAGCCTTTCTAACTAGTTGAGGTTTAACTTCATGCTGGTTTTAATGTTTGTAATTGTTTTTCAGGCTATGATGCAGGAGATCTTAAGCCGCACCCCATTGGTCCAGGCAGTTCAGGAGGCGGGGCATAGTCTGGTGAGGAGCCCTCCCTCCTTAATAAAACTCTTTGTACTGTTAAATCTGTGTTTGTTATAGTAAAGAGTTCAATAACCATGTGCATAAGACATTTTTCTTTGACTTTTATTTCTATACATATATCTTATGTTTGCCTGTTTGTTTGCTGTATTGCTTGTTGTACTTTTTATTTTCTGCAGAGATATGACGTTTTAGTGTATTTCTTTCCTTTTATTGCATAAGGGGAGGACGCTGAATAAGCCTTTTAGGCTTCTCTCCTCTCCTGCACTGTTATTGCTTGTTGCTTGTTTCTTGTTGTGCGGGGGCTGGGAATAATAGGACCCAAACGCCGAGAGCAGGCAGGCAGGCAGGAGAAGGTTCAAACTGAGGATTTATTAACAAAAAGGAAGGGAACAAACCAACAAAGGGATCCCAAAGGCAGGCAAACAGAAGTCCAAAAAGAGTGCACAAGAACTCGCGGGGAAAAACTCACAGGATCACGAGCTGACCAGAAAAACGCAGCAAATGCACAAACCGACAGGACCTGGACACAAAGTAACGGGGCAAGGACTTACAAAACGATCTGACAAGACACAAAGGGAAACACAGGGGCTAGATAAACCAGGTAACGAGCAAACACAGGACAGGTGACACCAGGGCCGGAGAACAGGTGGAGCACATTAGACAATCGTAGAGACACTATGGGTACATGCTCTTAGGAGGGTGTACACATGGTTATCTTCCTTTCTAGGAGAGATACCTTGGCATATACATTTGGTGCATGTCAACTGTTCTCCCTTTTATGAAAGTATGTTTGTTTGTTTGTTTGTTGTATTAATAAAGCTGCATTAGTCTGAACTGATTGTACTCAGCATTTGTTCAGTCTCCATCTCATTTCTAGATATTTCCCAGATATCACACAGGTGGGAAAACACAGGAAGGGAAAACTGGACGAGACAAGACAGAAAACCAGACTATCAAAATAAAACTGGAACCAGAAATAATCACCAACGAACAGGAATACACAGTTAAAACAGGATAAACAGAAATACACAATGATCAGGGGAATAAGGAACAGAAATATACACAACAGGAAACTGAACTTGTTTTTTATGTGTTTTAGTATTGTAACAGGTACTGTGTACCTTAGGTATTTTACAATGCTGTTTATATTGTAGTTATCAATTCGCCATAGACTTGTTAATGTTTCTTCATGTTTGTATTTTATTGCTTCTTTTACATCTTGGCCAGGGGACTACAGATGAAAAATAGCCATTTGGCTAATTCTGGCTTTTTTTAACCATGTTTGTTCATGTGTTTTATGAAATTGCACTGTCCCCTTCTAAATAAACCAATAAATCAAATCAAATCAAATCAGGAAACCTACAAAACAACAACGGGCAACAGAAATAGAAATGTCCATAACCATCACAGTTTCTATTGTATGTTATTCTATATCACATGTGTCAAACTCAAGGCCCGTGGGCCAAATCCGGCCCCTCGCAGATTATTATCCGGCCCGCATATCAATTTAGCTTCAGAATACATTTTGGCCCAACTAAATTCTGACATTTTTGTCACTTTTTCCGACATTTTTGTCACTTTTTCTGACGTTTTTGTACTTTTTCCGACATTTTTGTCACTTTTTCCGACATTTTTGTCACTTTTTCCGACGTTTTTGTCACTTTTTCCGATGTTTTTGTACTTTTTCCGAAATTTTTGTCCCTTTTTTCCGACATTTTTGGGCGCTTCTTTTCCTATGAAGGCTGAGGAACTTTTTCCTGACTTCTTTAGGACTTTATGTGGACAAAACTGTGATTGAGAAGACTATATGACACGTGCAATAATACATTCAAAAATATTTGACTTTTTCGATTAAATAAACACGTCAATAAACTAAACATGTCTGGCCCTTGATGTGATTCTTATTTCCCACCGTGGCCCTCTTGGAAATTGAGTTTGACACCCTTGTTTTATATCTTTCTGCAAATACTTCATGATGTCGTCCCCTCGCAGGTCAGAGGTCGCCATTTTGCGTCTCACGACATCCGGCAGCGTCTGGAGGAGCTGAAGAGTCTCCGCGAGGCGCTGATGACTGAGGCGGAGAGGAAGGGGAAACTCCTGCAGGAGGCGCTCAGCATCCACTCCTTCCTCACCGAGGTACCAAAGACACAAAGAGAGTTTACCCGTGCACGCTGCGGAGTAAGGTCTGGCTAGCGTTCCACCTGCACAATCCGTTCTGCGCATGCGCAAGATGTTCACGCATGCGCTGTGGTACGATGATTTACGACACTACCCGATCTTTTCCCACACTAGCCTCCACCGGGAAGCTAACGTTAGTTTAGCTAATAGCTAATTCGGGCAGACTGCTAGGTGATTATAGCGGTCTGCCGTTAGCCTCCACTGGGAAGCTAACGTTACTTTAGCTAACGGTTAATTTGGCTAACCGCTAGCTGAGACAGCATGTAAACTTTAAAAGACCCTCAAAATAAAACTTCAAAACAAACGTTAACATACAGTACGGGCCAAAAGTTTGGACACACCTTCTCATTCAATGCGTTTCCTTTTTATTTTCATGACTATTTACATTGTAGATTCTCACTGAAGGCATCAAAACTATGAATGAACACATATGGAATTATGTACTTAACAAAAAAGTGTGAAATAACTGAAAAAATGTCTTATATTTTAGATTCTTCAGAGTAGCCACCCTTTGCTTTTTTTATTAATAAGAGAAATAATTCCACTAATGAACCCTGACAAAGCACACCTGTGAAAGTAAAACCATTTCAGGTGACTACCTCATGAAGCTCATTGAGAGAACACCAAGGGTTTGCAGAGTTATCAAAAAAAGCAAAGGGTGGCTACTTTGAAGAATCTAAAATATAAGACATGTTTTCAGTTATTTCACACTTTTTTGTTAAGTTCATAATTCCACATGTGTTCATTCATAGTTTTGATGCCTTCAGTGAGAATCTACAATGTAAATAGGCATGAAAATAAAGAAACAATGAATGAGAAGGTGTGTCCATACTTTTGGCCTGTACTGTATATAACAGCTGTTACGTCAGTTCTACTTTACTTGTGCTCATTTAAAATACAATCACTCAACACTTGTCTTTATTGTTACTGTAAAGTCTTAATTTTGCTGTAGCCTGCTTTTCCCATTAAGTTTGACTTAATGTTATTTTAGACTGAATCTAGCTCTCCGTTCTGCCTGCACGATCCGTTCTGCACATGCGTTATTTGTCGGCTAGCGGTTAGCCGAATTAGCTGTTAGCTAAACTAACATTAGCTTGGGTGGAGGCTAGCGTGGAACAGATCGGGCAGGTCGTAAAACAGTATTATCATCCGCGTATGCGCAGAACGGATTGTGCAGGTGGAACGGATCGGGTATTGACAGTGCCCTATATTTACATGATTTGAGTTGGCCACACTCTCTAAATATAGGGCACTAGGTCTGGCTACACCACAGATGCATTCTGGGATAAAGGGGGAAAAAACCCACTCTGGGTGGTTTGCATTTCTTTAAAAAAAACAGTTTTTCAGTTCCAAGCCTGTAGTTACTTCTACTCTCTTTATTTTCTCCAAGTTTGTCTCTTTTTTTCAAAGTTTTTGTCGTTTGTTTTGACCTATTCTTGCCTTTCTTCATTACTTTTTTCCTACTGGTTTTGTCTCCTTTTTTCAAAGTTTTTTTTGTGACTTTTTTCGAAGTTTGTCGCTTATTTGAATTTCTTTGTCCCTTTTGTCTGCCTAGTGTTGCCTTCCTTCTTTCTACTGTCTCTTTTTTTAAAAATTTTTGTGACTATTTTCGACCTATTCTTGCCTTCCTTCCTTCCTTCCTTTTTTTGTCTCATTTTTCCATCGTCATCTAAATGTTTTCCAGGTCCAAGGCTGTTGTTTAGTAAATCTATCGCTGACATCGCTGTATTCTTCTCTTTATTAAGACTTTTTTTTTCTACCAAAACTTATTCTCTCTCTCTGTCTCTCTGTGTGTGTGTGTGTGTGTGTCTCCCTCTGTGTGTGTGTGTCTCTCTGAGTGTGTGTGTGCGTCTCCCTCTGTGTGTGTATATGTGCGTATGTGTGTATATATGTGTCTCTGTGTGTGTGTCTCCGTCTGTGTGTGTGTGTGTATGTATGTGTCTCTGTGTCTGTGTGTGTGTCTCCCTCTGTGTGTGTGTGTGTGTGTGTTTTTGTGTGTGTCTCCCTCTGTGTGTGTGTCTCCCTCTGTGTATCTGTGTGTGTGTATGTGTCTCTGTGTGTGTGTGTGTTGTGTCTGTGTGTGTGTGTGTGTGTGAGTCTGTGTGTGTATGTGTCTCCCTCTGTTTGTGTGTGTGTGTGTTTTTGTGTGTGTGTGTCTCCCTCTTTGTGTATGTGTGTGTGTTTTTGTGTGTGTGTGTGTCTCCCTCTGTGTGTGTGTGTGTGTGTGTGTGTGTGTGAGTCTGTGTGTGTGTGTCTCCCTCTGTGTGTGTGTGTGTGTGTCTCTCTCTCTGTGTGTGTGTTGTGTGACTCTGTGTGTGTGTGTGTGTGTGTGTGTGTGTGTGTGTGTCTCTCTCTGTGTGTGTGTGTTGTGTGACTCTGTGTGTGTGTGTGTGTGTCTCTCTCTGTGTGTGTGTGTTGTGTGACTCTGTGTGTGTGTGTGTGTGTCTCTCTCTGTGTGTGTGTTGTGTGACTCTGTGTGTGTGTGTGTGTGTGTGTCTCCCTCTGTGTGTGTGTGTAGGTGTCTGAGCTGGAGCTGTGGTCTGAGGACCATCAGGCTGGTCTGGAGTCCCAGGACTGTGGGCGTAGCGAGGAGACGACCGAGGCTCTGCTGCGGAGGCTGGACGCTGTGGACGGAGAGCTGGACAACCAGAGGAGGACCCTGGAGAGACTGCAGGAGACCGGAGCCTCGCTGCAGCATCTCGGACACCCAAACAGGTCCAAATCAGAGTCAGAATCAGAGTCAGAATCAGAGTCAGAATCAGCTTTATTTACCAGGTTTGAGGACACTTACAGTACAGGCCAAAAGTTTGGACAAACCTTCTCATTCAGTGTGTTCCTTTTTATTTTCATGACTATTTACATTGTAGATTCTCACTGAAGGCATCAAAACTATGAATGAACACATATGGAATTATGTACTTAACAAAAAAGTGTGAAATAACTGAAAACATGTCTTATATTTTAGATTCTTCAAAGTAGCCACCCTTTGCTTTTTTTGATAACTCTGCAAACCCTTGGTGTTCTCTCAATGAGCTTCATGAGGTAGTCACCTGAAATGGTTTTACCTTCACAGGTGTGCTTTGTCAGGGTTCATTAGTGGAATTATTTCCCTTATTAATAAAAAAAGCAAAGGGTGGCTACTTTGAAGAATCTAAAATATAAGACATGTTTTCAGTTATTTCACACTTTTTTGTTAAGTACATAATTCCATATGTGTTCATTCATAGTTTTGATGCCTTCAGTGAGAATCTACAATGTAAATACTCATAAAAATAAAAAGGAAACACATTGAATGAGAAGGTTTGTCCAAACTTTTGGCCTGTACTGTACGAGGAATTTTGCTTTGGATTATACGATTTGATTTATTTTGGATTTGACAAACAACATAATCCAGAGGATAGCATGTTAAAGTGTAAACACTTATTTCCAACATGTTCTTACTTGGTGTTAAAACATGCAACACATAGTGAAGACCTATTTCAGGTCAAAGACAATAACATATAATACAGATCATCCAAGGTTTAAAAGCATTCTAAAATCAGAGAATCATAAATCACATAAAATAATCAGTCTACTCTAATTTTAAAAATATTGGCTACTCTATTCCATAAAAATATCTTGACCTTGTGTCTAAAAGCCCCTCTGGTATTTACAATTTTGAGGGAAAGCGGCAAATGCTCAATGCGCAAAGTGTGCAGGAGTAAATTATTTTTATGATAAATGATTATTATTTAATTATGGAGCATAGTGCAAAGGATGCAAGTATTATATTACAATATGAACAGTATGAACAGCTCTGAAAGAGAATGATGAATAAACCTAAATAAATGAATAAAGGTGAACAGGCTGTGTGGGGTACACTAGCTAAGAAAGGGCGCTGCCCGAAACGTGGCAATGTTTTGTGGCAATGAATTCAAATCAAACTGGAGTGCTGTCCTAGTACCTTTATTTATGATTATTCACTTTTAGGATCCAGCGCCCAGCCTTGAAAGCTTTCTTAGTATCTACACTACATGAGTTGAGCACATTCAGTCCTATTTTTTTCTGTAAACCAGGGCTGCACAATATAACGTTATCGCAAATGTATTGGTGTGTGCGTCAATCTCAGTAGGTTGTGTGTGTGTGTGTGTGTGTGTGTGTGTGTGTGTGTGTGTGTGTGTGTGTGTGTGTGTGTGTGTGTGTGGTAGAGAGAGTGAGTAGCGTACGAAGGTATGCCTCATTACGGTTGGTTTTATTCTTAGAAATGTGTTGGTTTTTCTATTTGACAAGTTCAAAAACATCAAATAAAGTTGTGTTTCTGTGTCTCTGTCTCAGCCACCTGGTCAGCGAGTCCCTCCCAGGAGTCCTCGAACGCTTCGAGACTCTCCTCCGACTGTCTTCCGCTCGCCGCGCTGCTCTGGAGGACCAGCTCCGCCTCTACGTGTTTGAGAGAGAAGCCAAAGAACTACAAACATGGCTGACCTCCAAGAAGGCTGTGGCCGAGTCGAAAGACTGCGGACAAGACCTGGAGGATGTCGAGGTGAGTCGCACAAAAACGTCAGATTCATCTATTTGAATTATTCTTTAAACACAGTTTCTGATTCAGAATTACCAGATTTAAAGTATATAGAGACCCTGGTATTAAACCATTACTGATGGCTGCATTCCACTTAGGAGAGGTCCTGGTATTAAACCATTACTGATGGCTGCATTCCACTTAGGAGAGGTCCTGGTATTAAACCATTACTGATGGCTGCATTCCACTTAGGAGAGGTCCCTGGTATTAAACCATTACTGATGGCTGCATTCCACTTAGGAGAGGTCCTGGTATTAAACCATTACTGATGGCTGCATTCCACTTAGGAGAGACCCTGGTATTAAACCTTTACTGATGGCTGCATTCCACTTAGGAGAGACCCTGGTATTAAACCATTACTGATGGCTGCATTCCACTTAGGAGAGGTCCTGGTATTAAACCATTACTGATGGCTGCATTCCACTTAGGAGAGGTCCCTGGTATTAAACCATTAATGATGGCTGCATTCCACTTAGGAGAGGTCCCTGGTATTAAACCATTACTGATGGCTGCATTCCACTTAGGAGAGACCCGGGTATTAAACCATTACTGATGGCTGCATTCAACTTAGGAGAGGTCCCTGGTATTAAACCATTAATGATGGCTGCATTCCATAGGAGAGGTCCTGGTATTAAACCATTACTGATGGCTGCATTCCACTTAGGAGAGACCCTGGTATTAAACCATTAATGATGGCTGCATTCCACTTAGGAGAGACCCTGGTATTAAACCATTACTGATGGCTGCATTCCACTTAGGAGAGGTCCTGGTATTAAACCATTACTGATGGCTGCATTCCACTTAGGAGAGGCCCTGGTATTAAACCATTACTGATGGCTGCATTCCACTTAGGAGAGGTCCTGGTATTAAACCATTACTGATGGCTGCATTCCACTTAGGAGAGGTCCCTGGTATTAAACCATTACTGATGGCTGCATTCCACTTAGGAGAGACCCTGGTATTAAACCATTACTGATGGCTGCATTCCACTTAGGAGAGACCCTGGTATTAAACCATTACTGATGGCTGCATTCCACTTAGGAGAGACCCTGGTATTAAACCATTACTGATGGCTGCATTCCACTTAGGAGAGACCCTGGTATTAAACCATTACTGATGGCTGCATTCCACTTAGGAGAGGTCCTGGTATTAAACCATTACTGATGGCTGCATTCCACTTAGGAGAGGCCCTGGTATTAAACCATTAATGATGGCTGTATTCCACTTAGGAGAGGTCCTGGTATTGTTCATGCTGACTCACTGAAATATCTTACTGGGACACTTGATGGAACTGAGCCATCGGTTATCAATCTCAGCTTTTCCTACTATGACAAGTCCAAATGTCTGCTGGTGGAGTCTCCAGAGGCTGGTTTTACAACGTAAGAGACGTCTCCTGTTTCAACAGCCAATAGAGAAGTCAGCTGGTCAAGTAAGCTACAAACTATAGAAATAAAATGATCCATAATCCGTTTTATTTTATGACTGAAGAGAGAGCGTGCTTAGAACAAGCAGTGAATCGGAGAAATAAAATGTTTTTGTGGATTCATTGCTAGAAATGTAGCTTTAGAAAGCATGTCACTGTCACTAATGTCATCCACATGTTTACACGCAACAAATGATCTATCCAGCTCAGGAATGAAAACGGGTTTAAAAGAAAATTTTAAATATTCCCTATTTTAAAGCATCAATCTGATGCATTTTGAGATGAATTGTTTGCCAACCAACAGTGTAATATTACAAAATGCACTCATTACAGTTAATTTGACTGGCAAAACAGTTAAAGTCCTTCTGACATTACACAATAATACAAGTCATAATTTTTAAAGACAAACGTTTTGGATACATTTTTACTTCTTCCAACCATATGTTAAATAAAGAGTCAATGTGGATTTACATATTGCAATAATATCATAATCCTACAATGAATCATTGTGAAAACTAAACTTTACTACTTTGGCCAGGTCATCATCAAAAAAGTGAATTAGTACATTCATGATTTTGTCCATGTTGATATTAGCTGCTTTATTTACATTTATTAAAAACGTGGCATTGTTTATCTTTTCATATAGCTAGCTAGACGTCTAAACTCTGGGACAAGGCCGTTATGTTTAAATACCTGCCATGCTGACTCCAAACAGACAGCTTTGTCAAGGCTTTTCCTCTTGTCCTCTATTCATGCCCAGCGCCATTTGTTTTAAGTCCTTTCTCAATTAAAGCTGTATCTACATGCTCCAAGTTTGATAAACTTTGGCTCCATTTTTTTTTAGCCGTGTTATCACGGAGACCACACCGGCAATGCACTATGACATTTCGGCAAAGACCCGCCCTACTTTGCATCTGATTGGCTAGAACTCGTTTCATTGGTTGGTGGAAGTTCGATGATTGGTTAAATCCATAGACCGTATGGTTCAAATAAATCCAGCGCAGCAAAACAAATCCCATTTGGACTTTTTAATTTATTTATTTTTCTAAAATAGTCATACGCCAGAAATCGGGCACCAGGCCCATGACCAGGTCTGAGTACTTACACCCCCATTTTCTCATCGAATCTACCTGAATCACGTCACCTATTTTGGTTTCAAAACGGCGAATTTTGCCGAAAGGTGAGTGATTTTTTGAGAACATTGGCTTCTATTGTTGGATTAAAAAAAAAAAAAAAGGGTTTCGTAGAAACACTTTTCTCAAAGTAAAAGTGCAAAAAGAAAGTATGAAACTCATGCAAACTGTCTTTTCAAGCTGTAAAGCCGCTCAGATATCCCTCCTTATTCCTGCAGGTCCTTCAGAAGAAGTTGGAGGTTCTGGTGTCGGAGGTGTCCAGTCTGGGTCGCAGCCGGCTGACCTCGGTGCAGCAGCTGGGCCGAGGGCTGCAGCGGGACGGCCCGGCCCGGAGGAGGGACGATGCCCTCAGCCGGCTGTGGGACGAACTCAACGGCAGCATCCGGACCAGAGAACAGGTACAACGGAAGATCTGGTACATGTGCTGCTTGTGGATGTTAGGGGAAAGAAGTGGGGAGGGTAGGCCTACAAAAAGCTCCCTTCAAGCACGCCTTAAAAGTCACTTCAGAGGTATTGTTAAAGGAACACACCGACTTATTGGGAATTTAGCTTATTCACCGTAACCCCCAGAGTAAGACAAGTCCATACATACCCTTCTCATCTCAGTGCGTGTTGTAATGCTGTCGGACGGTTCCAGCATTAGCTTAGCCCAGCACAGATCCTGCAGGTAACTGGTTCCAACTAGCCTACTGCTCCAAATTGTGACAAAAGTGACAAAATAACACCAACATGTTCCTATTTACATGTTGTGATTTGTAGAGTCACAGCGTGTACAAAAAACAACGTAACATGAGACACAGCCATCTTCTAACAGTAAACAACCCGGGAACTATATTCTCAGACAGGCTTGCTGCGAGCATATCACTCCGCCCAAGTACTATATTCTTCCGCCTGAGAATATAGTTCCCAGGTTTGTTTACAGTTAGAAGATGGCTGTGTCTCATGTTACGTTGTTTTTTGTACACGCTGTGACTCTACAAATCACAACATGGAAATAGGAACATGTTGGTGTTATTTTGTCACTTATTGGGAGCAGTAGGATTACTGGAACCATTCACCTGCATGTTCTGTGCTGGCCTGATGCCGCTGGAGTCGTCAGACAGCATTACAGCACACACGGAGATGAGAAGGGTATGTATGGACTAGTCTAACTCTGGGGGTTATGGAGAATAAGCTAAATTCCCAATAAGTCGGCGTGTTCCTTTAAGTCACAATAACAATGTTTTTTGGATTTAAAAGTATTTATTTCTTGATAAGGTAAAATGCCAAAACATATCAGATATGAACAGAAATATGATGTCCTGAAGCGTTTTCCACCATCTGGAATTATTTTCTTCACCTCTGCCTTCACTCCGATTGGATGTCGCTTTGTGGCATCGCTCAGCATTTGCATAAAATAGACTTCTTGTCTATTTCAGCCCCGCCTTGCTCGTGGCAGTGGCGAGCTCGTGGCTTGTCTCTGGCAAACGGCCACTCCCGTTGAAAATGAATGGCAGCCTGTTGCTTGGTCTCGGTCTCTTGTAGCTAATGTGAGCGTAGGGTAAGATGTCCGACCTGTCGGGCGCCAGTGTGACGTCACGGGAGCGTCGTAACTGGTCATACTGGCGCATGGTGGTCGAGACACTAGTTGCAGTCTTCTCCTGAACAGAGGAGGCGCTAATGAAGACGAAAGGCTACCGACTCTCCTATTTGTACAGACTAGAAGAAGAAGAAAAAGGTAAACAACGGCAGAACTGGCAGCAGCGTTGACGTCAATGTCTGGACAACGATTGGATGAGCTACTTGGTGGGATCGAGCCTTTCATTCACCATAAAACAGTCCTTCCAGCAGAAAAATGCAGAGTTTTTTTGTGATTGTTGCGGGGCAAAAATCCTTGATTATGTGGCAAGTTTTCTTAAAAAATGCGATGGAATATGCTATATGATATTTATGCAATTTTATGCGATGAAATTGCGGGAACTTGCAAAAACTGCAGTTTGATGAAAAACAGAAAAACAAGTGATATCAACTATCTATAAGATATATTATGGGACTTTTTTGCAACGAAAATGCGGGGATTATGATGATGCACGGAAATCTGCAATTTATGCGGCGAAAGTGCGGTGAATTCCAGTATCGAAAAAAAAAGAAAATGATGCCCAACCATATGTATAGCTGTGTATTTTTTTCAAAGTGGGCTAAAAGTTCAGCTGCAAGTTGAAGCCACATGTCTGATGTAACAAGGTTGTTTTTTTTAAAGTAGACTGTGATCAAAATAAACTGCAAAGACAGGGTTTCCTTCTGTTTTCAAATACACAGCTGCAGCGCATGTAAATGAAAAAAAGCCTATATTTAATGAAAACAGGTGTCTCTGGCAGAGACTGAAGTTAATTATGCAAAAAACTATCTTTGACCAAAGAGCCCTTAAAGCTGCGTTCAGGCCAAAACTTCAGCACAAGTAAACGTAACATTTTTCAACTTTCTGCTGAGATATATTATGGGACTTTTTTGCAACGAAAATGCGGGGATTATGAAATCATGCAAAGCCCCGCATAATTTGCGCGGAAATCGGCAATTTATGCGGCGAAAGTGCGACGTATTTAAAATAATACAAACTTCAGCACTACGCTCCATCCCAAACTCTCCGATCCTCCTCTTCCTCACTGCTTTCCACTCCTTCTGCCTGCCTGTCCACAAGCTCCCTCCCACTATCCATCTGACCACAGAGTCTCTACCCACATTTAAAACCTCCTCAAAACCCACCTTTTCCAAAAGGCCTACCCCACATGATACACTCTCCTTCAAAATAATGGATTGATTGCTTTATTTTAATTTTTCTATCTCAGTGTTTTAAATGTGTTTGTTTTAATTATATTTGCCTTTTTAACTTTATTTTTGCTTGTTTTAACTGTAAGGTGACCTTGAGTGCTATGAAAGGCGGCCATAATAAAATGTATTATTATTATTATTATTATTATTAAAACAAAGTGATCCGTCGATTTGGTGCAGGGTTGTGCGGCGTGGGAGTGTCCCATAAATGTCCCATTTGTGTGACGTCCTGTTGTGTTCTTTATTTAACCAGGAAAAGTCCCATTGAGTTAAAATAACTCAAAATACATCAAAGACAGGACAATGATTACATACTCCACCACAAATCTCTATACATACTAGAACACAAACAAGACATTACATTTAACTTAAGCTAATGCAGACATACAACTTAAAGGAGTCCAAGTTAAAAACAATTACACTGTTCAGTAAAAGTTGGCTTTAAAAAGGTTTTTAAAAATATTGAAAGGTGGGGAGTGATTCTAGATTTAAGGTGTTTTGTAATTCATTCCAGACATTTGGTGCATATGATGAGAAGGCTGTTTTACCAAGTTCTGTTCTTCTTGATGGAGTACTTAATAGTATTTTCTGATGACCTTGTTATATAAACACTACTATGGTAAGTACCGTATTTTCTGGACTATAAGTCGCATGAGTCAAAAAATGCGTCATGAAGAGGAAAAAAACATATATAAGTCGCACCGGACTATAAGTCGCATTTATTTAGACTTTTTTTTTTTTTTTCATTGGTCAACTATACAATAGCACACAGAACAACAGGCTGAATACGGTAGGTGTCTGGTATGTTAACGTAACACATTAACAGTTAATCAACTATACAATAGCACACAGAACAACCACGATACCAGGGCGTGGAGCATGGAGGTATTAAAAGGCGTGGAGACGTAGCTGCACCGTTAACGAGCCCCTCCAGACTCCTTCCAAGCTTAGATTAGCTTTCTTTGATTTCTTCATTGCAGTAAGAGTCACTTTTTCACCAGTCTCCCTCACACGTTTCTCCCTCATTTCAAAATCTCTTTCTGCTGCTCGATTACCGTTTTCGGCTGCATATTTTACTACCTGCAGTTTCTCTTTTCTTTCTCAGTTGTCTTTAGTAGCAGCGTTCTAGTCGTCACAAGCCTAGAGCGCCCTCTCGCGGTGCAGACGGTAATGTTTCCAGTATGAATTAACATTTAAAAACATGTTAAAAAATATATATATTTTGATATATAAGTCGCACCTGACTATAAGTCGCAGGACCAGCCAAAGTAGGAAAAAAAGTGCGACTTATAGTCTGGAAAATACTGTGAGCAAATTTGAAATGTAGAGGGGTAATTTACCCATTAGTGCTTTAGCAATAAAAATCAATAAATGGAATTTCCTTCCTCCTTGATAGCCGACGCAGATTGTATGAATGCAACGTAACTTCGTGTCCCGTTTCCTCCAGAACCTGCAGTCGGCGAGGGAGGTTCACCAGTTTGATCACGACGTGGACGAGCTGAAGGGCTGGATGGCGGAGAAGGAGGCGGTGCTGGACTCGGAGGACCAGGACCAGGACCAGGACCACGACCTGCACTCCATCCAGACTCTGCTGAGGCAACACGAGGCGCTGGAGGTGGGACAGTCATCCAAATATACAACTACAGAAAGTAAAAGAAGTACTTGAGAAAATTTACGTGCAATTTGGGAAGAATTAGGTGCAGTATGAGTGGGATGCTGTGGTGTGGGTCCTCTACTTTTTCTTCTGTGAGTGTAGGCAAAGGTGGGAGGGGGGCGGGTGGTCTTGTGTGTTGGATGTTTATTTGAACGCATTGGATGAGATATTTCAGGCCCTATCTTGCACCCGGTGCAGCGTATTACAAAGTCTGATGCAAGTGTCTTTGCTAGTTTAAGATTTCTCGTCTAGCGCCCACGTCGTTTGAATAACAAATGCACCTGTATCCATCTGTGCGCCCATGGGCGTGCTGGTCTTACAGGGAGGTGTGTTCAGGTGCATTCTGGGCGTGCTGGTCTAACAGGGAGGTGTGTTCAGGTGCATTCTGGGCGTGCTGGGCTTACAGGGAGGTGTGTTCAGGTGCATTCTGGGCGTGCTGGTCTTACAGGGAGGTGTGTTCAGGTGCATTCTGGGCGTGCTGGTCTTACAGGGAGGTGTGTTCAGGTGCATTCTGGGAGTATTGCTATCTTGAGGCAGCAGGAAGTGATCGCTCCATTGACCAACAAAAACCTGGTCTAAAGTCAATAACGCAGCATTTCATTGTTATTTTAACAGAGCATTAGTAAAATGCTCCTAGGCTCGTGCACAGCGAACACACACTATGCTTGTTACACACACAGACACACACACACATGCAGAAGATTATTAATAAAAATATTACGGTGCAAATCCTCCATCATAACAACAATGCTCCAAGGTCCAAACGTGCCTGGCTTTCAAAGGGAATGGGAGATGATCTCTGATTGGTTGATTGCATGTTACGCCCAAAACACACCTCTGATTAATGAAGACACTAAGAGCAACCCTTTAGGACCAGGCGCCTGGTGCACGGAGTTCCTTTTTTTATACGTTTTTTTTGTCACTTTTCCAAATGTTTTTGCACTTGTTTTTGACATTTTTGTCACTTTTTTTCAAATGCTATAAAATTGAATAAAACACCGAAAATTCAAAGAATGTAGTAAACTGATCATTTATGTTACCAGTTGGTTGTAGGGAGCCACGTTATAGTTTTTTGATAATTTGGTTGAAAGTCAAATTTGAGCGTTAAATTATCCGAGTTACTAAAGCTGCCAGAGAAATGTAGTGCAGTAAAAATACAATATGTCCCTCTGAGATGTACATAAGAAAACAGGACACATGGAGGTTTCCCATAAACACTTTTTAACACATTTATATATCTGCATTTCTATCAAAACCTCGAGACTTCCAAACATCAACATGTCATTTATTAATATGTATTTGTGTCTAAATGACATATAAACATATTTTCCTATTCTATTCTGTCTGGAAATGCTTCCAACACGCTTGCTTGTGTCATGAAAAATAGGCGTTGGTCCTATTTTTCAAGTTTCAAATGTTTCCAGACAGAATAGAATAGGAAAAGATGTTTATATGTCGTTTAGACACTAATACATATTAATAAATGACATGTTGATGTTTGGAAGTCTCGAGGTTTTGATAGAAATGCAGATATATGAATGTAATTAACAAAAAATATTGATTTTCTAATATGTCACCTGTCAATCCAGAAGGAAATATTCTGGAGCCTATTTTGCCGTCAACACTGCAGACGTTGTCTTTGCTGTAATCAGATCAGAATATATTTATGTTTATGGGAAACATCCATGTGTCCAGACAAGGCTAGCAGCGGCAGCAGCGCTGCGTCAGACACCTTTCTGGTGAGGAAAGACGTAGAAAACGCCACGCAGCCAGTGTGTAGGAGCCCTAATGGTTTGTGTCGGAGTGAGTGCGATGATAAATCTCGGTTAGAGGCATTTGTTTTGTTCAGCTTGGTTTGTTGTTGCCGTCTGCCATCAGAGGGAGCTGGTTCTGATCTCCGAGGAGGTGACCCGGAGCCGAGAGGAGGGCCGCGCTCTGATTGGACGGCAGACTTGGGCCCGAGCCGCGGTGTCTCGGAGGCTGGAGGAGCTGCAGGCCTGCTGGGCCAGCGTCCGGGACAAGGCGTCCCAGCGCCAAGCCAGGCTGGGCCAGGCCCAAGACGTACAGAGATACCTGTCCCACTGGACCGAACTCATGTAGGTCCTCCTCACGTCTCACACACACACACAACATCTAACACAGTGTTTCTCAAATGAGGGTACATGTCCCCCTAGGGGTACTCTGGAGAACTGCAGGGGGTATGTGTCCCCCTAGGGGTACTCTGGAGGACTGCAGGGGGTATGTGTCCCCCTAGGGGTACTCTGGAGGACTGCAGGGGGTATGTGTCCCCCTAGGGGTACTCTGGAGGACTGCAGGGGATATGTGTCCCCTAGGGCAGGGGTGTCAAACTCAATTTCACTAAGGGCCACACTGGAAAAAGAGAATATATATATATAAGACTCTATATGCACTTTATAAAAAGGCTCTATGCACTTTATAAAAAAGACTCCATGCACTTTATAAATATCTCTATGCACTTTATGAGAGGCTCTAGGCACTTTACATTTAAGTTTGGTTTGCACATTTTGTTTTATTAGTTATATTTTTGTAATTCTTGTATGGTTTATATTTATGTCAGGTAGCCTACTGTATGTTTAAATGTATAAATTGTAATTTGTAAAAACTTAATAAAGCTCTTTAAAAAAGAAAAAAAAGAAAAAGAGAATCACATCAAGGGCCAGACATGTATAGTTTATTGACATGCCTTTATTTCATCGAAAATGTAAAATATCTTTGTCTCAATTATTGCATGTCTCATATTAGTCTTCTCACTTACAGTCTGGTCCACATAAAGCCCTGAATAAATGAGCAATAAGTTCCAAAGCCATCCTAGAATTTAGAAAATCAAGTAAAAAAACAATAATTACATTTTCTAAGTAGGCTACCACCCAGCTGACTCACAACAAGCTCTTTCACAGCTGGAATATTAAACTCTCTGCTTCTTCTGGGGGAATTTCCGAGTCTCAAAGTTGGCAAATTTGCCAAAATTCTGCTTTGAGTGTCGCGTAATTGCAAATTGAAGAACAGTCTTTTCTGTGTCCCACAGTCTGTGTTGGTCTTTGCTGTGTCCCACAGTCTGTGTTGGTCTTTGCTGTGTCCCACTGTCTGTGTTGGTCTTTGCTGTGTCCCACAGTCTGTGCTGGTCTTTGCTGTGTCCCACTGTCTGTGCTGGTCTTTGTAGTGTCCCACAGTCTGTGCTGGTCTTTGCTGTGTCCCACAGTCTGTGCTGGTCTTTGCTGTGTCCCACTGTCTGTGCTGGTCTTTGTAGTGTCCCACAGTCTGTGCTGGTCTTTGCTGTGTCCCACTGTCTGTGCTGGTCTTTGCTGTGTCTTTGCTGTGTCCCACTGTCTGTACTGATCTTTGCTGTGTCCCACGGTCTGTGCTGGTCTTTGCTGTGTCCCAGGACCTGGCTGAGGGAGGTGCTGTCTCTGGTTCGAGGGGAGGCGCTGAGCGTGGAGGGAGCGGATCTGGAACAGCTCCTTAAAAAGCACGACGAGTACCGAGTCCAGATCGACCGACAGCTCGGCAAATCCCAGGCCGTGAAGGAGGAAGGGGGGCGTCTGATAGAGGGAGGGAACTTCATGTCCCCAGAGGTAACACCGCCACATTCAAAGAGGATTTTGGTTATATAAAAAAGAGGGGCCAGATATTAAAAGAAGGTTAAAAGAACCACTGGACAGGAAGGACAGAATTTAAAAGAAGAAGCTACAACACTACAACTTGCCCAGGCAACACTAACTCTCTCTTCGACGAGACTGTGGCTTCATCTGAGAACTTTTTCTGTTTCTCGGAGGCCGGAGCGTAGCCGTAGACAAATTCAACTAAAATAGAAAGTTGGGATCAGAACAGGACACTTTATAGTGAACTTTTACATAAGTGGCTATTATACTCTGTTTTGAGGAAATGTCTTTTGTTTTGGGGGCAAAAAGCACCATCGAGCCACCGTGTAACTCCGATGACCTGCCTGGACTCGTTAGTAATCAATCAGCCGTCACTCTGTGAGTAGAGAATCCAGTCTGCAGTGGAGTCCAGACTCTTCACTGATAAACCACTGATTGGCTTTATGGTGAAAGATAGTTTTTTGCATAATCAACTTCAGTCTCTGCCGGAGACACCTGTTTTCATTAAATATAGGCATTTTTTCATTTACATGCGCGGCAGCTGTGTATTTGAAAACAGAAGGAAACCCTGTTTACCAGTTTATTTTGATCACAGTCTACTTTAAAAAAACAACCTTGTTACATCAGACATGTGGCTTCAACTTGCAGCTGAACATTTATCGCACTTTGAAAAAAATAAACAGCTATACATATGGTTGGGCATCGTTTATTTTATTTTTTTTCAATACTGGTGCTAAAACGATACTTTTAAAACAGTGCCGGTGCCTGAACCGATACTTAAAAAAAAAAAAAGAAGGGTAATAGGGTATTTTACAATAACTTTGAATGCACCACGGGGCTTAATAGTTTCAAGTGAACGCACCACGCCTGTGTTGTTTTTCCGACAACGGCAGCTGCACACTGCTCAACGTCCCGCTGTTGGAATCCACTACAGTGAAATACAGGCGGCCTTTACACCGTTTTTTCAAATACGCCGCACTTTCGCCGCATTAATTGCCGATTTCCGCGCAAAATATGCTGGGCTTGCATGATTTCATAATCCCTGCATCACTTTGTTTTCTCTTTTTCATCAAACCGCAATCTTTGCAAGTTCCCCCGAATTTTCATTGCATAAAATTGCATAAATATCATACATAGCATATTCCATCAAATCTTTTAAGGAAAACGTGCCGCATAATTAAAAAGGAAAAAAGGATTACAAAATCACAAAAAAAAACTGCATTTTTCTGGAAGGACTGGCTAGCAAACGGTAGGCTAACGTTACCTGCTGTCAAGTGAAGTGTTAGCTAGCTAACGGTAGGCTAACGTTACCTGCTATCAAGTGAATTGTTAACTAGCTAACGGTAGGCTAACGTTACCTGCTGTCAAGTGAATTGTTAACTAGCTAACGGTAGGCTAATGTTACCTGCTGTCAAGTGAATTGTTAGCGTCCCGTCACGTGCAGCGAGTTGCCTCTAACGTCTGTTTCAGAGCATCAGAGAGCAGCGCAGAAGGCATTTAAGTGGCACCAAAATGAGGTACCGACATCCTCGTTGCAATTCGGTTGGGTAGATACCAGTCGGTTAGGCACCGGTGCCGTGTTAGCACCGGGTTTCGGTACCCAACCCTTGGTATGCAGTATATCGTGTGTCGCCATTCAGCCGAAAAATACAGAGATACAATTTTTGGTCCATTTCGCCCGGCCCTACTCCTGACTCCAGTCTTTGTCCAATCGTTGTGATACATGCAGAAAGCAAGGACCGTTCATATTAAAGCACTGTCGTGTGTTTTCCTGACCCTTCTCCCAGGTGGGGGAGCGTGTCTGTGAGCTGGAGGAGCTGGAGCTGCAGGTGGAGAAGGTTTGGGAGGAAACCAGGCTGCTGTATGAGGAGGAGCAGGAAGTGTCACTCCTGCAGAGGGAGCTGGAGCAGGCCGAGCGCTGGCTGAGCTCCTACGAAAACACGCTGATGGCCGAGGACTTCGGGGTACGTCTCACAGCCGGGAGCCATGCAATAAACCATCAGTGTCATCAACCGCATTGTAAATAAGAAATAACGTGGATGGTTCCCTACAACGCTCTTAACAAGTACATGAAATGATCAGTCCACTACTTTATTTCAATTTGGGTGTTTTATATAAAGGTGCAGTATAGGTAAGACTCATATTTGCTGAAACTGATCCTATGTTCCAGAGAAGAACTTTAAAATAAATAGCCTAAATCTGTCTCCTCTGGCTCGACCTACAGTCTGTAGTGAGATTTGCAAAAATCCACCGCTCCCTGTTCAGATGCACCAATCAGGGCCAGGGAGGGTGTCTAACTGCGTGTCAATCACTGCTCATGCACACGCATTCATTCTCCCTTTTGGGGGGAGGGGCTTAGGAGACCGTTTTGGGCTTTAGCAGAAAGAGGGGGAGGGACTGAGAAGTTGTCGATGTTAAAAAATGTTGGCTAAGTCCTGGATCTTCACAATCCTACCTACAGCACCTTTAATTTTATAGCATTTACATGTTTCTTTTCTTTAAAAGAACGTTGTCAAAATGTGGAAAAAAAACAACAAAAATGTTAAAAAAAAATAGAAAAATCCACAAAAACATCAGAAAAAGTGACTTAAAACGTCGGGAAAAATGGCAAAAGTGTCTAAAAATGTTGACCCAGAAAAGCTAAAAGGTGCATGGTGGACGGGGAGACGACACAAAGGTTAACTGGCGTGGCAATGTGATCGATCAAAAAACACAAAAAGGTTTCTGGACATCACACATGTCTTTTAGCAGTATTCTCCATGACAACATTCAGACCACGAGCCATCACCATTTACATAAACCGCTCGTTGTTTGGGTTCCTCCAGGACTCGGTGTCTGATGTGATGGAGCTCCTGAAGAGGCAGGAGGACTTGGAAGCCATGATCCAGGCCCAGAGTGAGCGCTTCATCGCCCTACAGCAGAAGAAAACACAGGTTGGTTGTTAAAGCTAATGGGCCATATTTTAACGATCTAAGCGTACGTATACAAACTGAGAACTATATTCTCAGAAGGAGAAGCACTGCAACTTCTGCTACTTTGGCGGAGTGATTTGCTCGCAGCACCTGAGAAGCCCCCGCGGTGAGGAGCCAAGGGGGTAAGCAAGCGTCTGGAACGCGTAGCTCCTATGGCGCCATTTTGATGCTACAAAGCCATCACCTCCTGTTAGCATCCCATTGACTCCCATTAATTTTGACGTCACTTTGACAGCGAATAACTTTACATCTGAAGCGTTTAAAGACTCTATTTGTCCGTTGTTTATTTCTTAAGAAACACGACAATGTATAAAAGGCTCCATTACCTTGTAGCTCACGTTATGGCTCCATAGCAGACGCTTTTATAAAAATAGGCTAACGATTGGGTCATAACCACGAGACTTACTGTCACACAGTAGAGGAATTACCGTATAGTACAGGAGAAGCTCACAGGCAGTTTGGACTTCCATTATCTGTTTACGTTTAATTACTAATGTTAACTAGCATGTTAGTGATCAGTAATTAGCCTGTGTCTATGTTATCTCCTTACATATACCTACGCTCTCCGTCTCTGTAAGATTGGGAATGATTGAGATTTCTCTCGGCACAGCTACCAGAAGACTTCACACTTTCAGACAGGTTGCTCACGTCACATCTACGTCTTCAAGCTCAGTTGGAGGCTGCTCAGTAACGCGCAGCCAGCACCGGGAAAGAGACTTCTGATATCCTTCACTGGTCTCAAACCAGAGACACGGGGTCTGCTGGTACAGTTTATATACTGTCTATGTGAGGAGCAGAGAGTAACAACGGTGCAGTGCTTCTCCTTTCTGAGAATATAGTTCCCAGTATGTATACAGTTAGAAGATGGCTGTGTGTCATGTGACCTTGTTATTAGTACACACTGTGACTATACAAATCACAACATGGAAATAGGAACATTTTGGCATTATTTTTGTCACTTATTGGGAGCAGTAGGCTAGATGGAGCCGGTTACCTCCAGGATCTGTGCTAAGCTAGGCTAGATGGAGCCGGTTACCTACAGGATCTGTGCTAAGCTAGGGCTAGATGGAGCCGGTTACCTCCAGGATCTCGAGAGTTATCTCAACTTTGGTGTCGGGGTGCTCAGCTTTTCTTAGACATGATTAGGGGTTGGAAACCACTGGTCTAGGGGGTTTACTTGACCGGACCGGAGACTGTCAAACAATACTTTCTCTTAGCTTTAAAGTAATTTAATTTGTTATTTCTCAGAGGGAGAAGAGACTTCATGGAAGTGAGAACACGGACCTTCAGGAGAGAAAACCTCCAGCCAGAGTTTCCTCTCTGAGGAGTAAACCATTGGACCCAAAGACACCCGCGGACCTCCTCCTCCTCCAGGGACATTGTGCGTCGAGTCAGCAGCGGCAGGAAGCCGGACAGGCCAATCAGATCGTCCGTGTGGGACAAGAAGACCTCCACCAGTCCCCCAAAGAGCCCATCTCTCCACTCTGCCTTGGACTCAAGCTGGAAGAAACAGGAGGCAGAAGTAGAAGACGCTGACGTTCCTCCTGCTCCCGTTTTAGCGAGCCGTCGAAGCCGCCACTCAAACTCAACACCTGGCTCTCCACCCAGAACATCACCTCCACCCCTTGCCTGTCTAACCTCTGTCTCCTCTTCATCTCCCGAGGAAGACAGACGTCCAAAATTCAAACCTGCTTTGACTCCAAAGCCAAAAATCTCGTCCCCTAAAACCTCCGTCTCTTCTTTATCTCTTGAGGATGATCCCGGATCCGAACCACTTCTGGCTCCAAAGCCCAGAATCTCGTCTAACGTCCACTCTGAGCCCCCAAACCAAACGGAGAAAGCTGCTACGCCACCTGGCTCGCCTCCACCAATCAGAGAGCTCGTTGCTCCGACTGAACCGCCTTCTCTGCCCGTCGCCGAAAGAGGTTTCTTTCCCCCCGAATCACAACCGTATTCTCCGGGGAAAGAGCTCGACAGCGAGCCTGATCCTCCCGATTCTCCACCACCTGACTCCCCGACTGCTGCACCAATCACAGAGCAGGATACCGAGTCAGCTGACCTTGCTCCTCCAACTCGTGAGCCGACTCCATCTCCTCCTCCTCAGCGGCAGCAGAGGAAGTTAGAAGATCTGCCGGAGGAAGAACGCAGCACAGAGGTAAAAACTCTCGCTCATCATCAACTGTCATGAGTTTTATACAGTACAGGCCAAAAGTTTGGACACACCTTCTCATTCAATGCGTTTCCTTTTTATTTTCATGACTATTTACATTGTAGATTCTCACTGAAGGCATCAAAACTATGAATGAACACATATGGAATTATGTACTTAACAAAAAAGTGTGAAATAACTGAAAACATGTCTTATATTTTAGATTCTTCAAAGTAGCCACCCTTTGCTTTTTTTAGATAACTTTGCAAACCCTTGGTGTTCTCTCAATGAGCTTCATGAGGTAGTCACCTGAAATGGTTTTACCTTCACAGGTGTGCTTTGTCAGGGTTCATTAGTGGAATTATTTCTCTTATTAATAAAAAAAGCAAAGGGTGGCTACTTTGAAGAATCTAAAATATAAGACATGTTTTCAGTTATTTCACACTTTTTTGTTAAGTACATAATTCCATATGTGTTCATTCATAGTTTTGATGCCTTCAGTGAGAATCTACAATGTAAATAGCCATGAAAATAAAAATGAAACTTATTGAATGAGAAGGTGTGTCCAAACTTTTGGCCTGTACTGTATGTAGTTACTGAAAGCTGATTGGGCGTCTCTCTCTCTCTCTTGCTCTCTCACACACACACCTGTGGTGTTGTTAGGTAACGGCAGAGCAGCCAATCAGGATGGAGGGGATGCTGGAGATCAAACTGAAACAAGGAGGAAACAAGGTGAGAAACCTCTGACATCAGACAGATCTGTAAAGGCAAGAAAATGTTATGTTTTTTTAATAAGAAATGCAATTTCACA
Source organism: Perca schrenkii (assembly GCA_025617405.1). Classification (NCBI taxonomy): domain Eukaryota; kingdom Metazoa; phylum Chordata; class Actinopteri; order Perciformes; family Percidae; genus Perca; species Perca schrenkii. The sequence continues at coordinate 30,923,186 of CM046806.1, read as the reverse complement.
TAATTTTGGAACGAAATTTACCTGATGGTCTAAGACTGAAATGTTGTATTTTTCTAAAAAAATTATTGCTTGCGTAATGGTCAGTGTGCGGGACTTTCTCCCCGCATACTTGCTACTTTTGATTAGTGATAGACCGATTTTATCGGGCCGATATTTGCGAATTTACATGTACCGATAGTTTTTTCCCGGCATTATTTACAGACAGGCGTCCACAGGCAGCTCTGTGTTGCTTTAGACGCTGCCCCCATCCATATGATGCACCTTGCACACATAATTTGGGTCATATGAATGTAAGATGATTGCAGAAGTGACACTGATCTGTGATTTTGTTAATTATTTTTAAAGAAATGGCAGAGCAGATTCCAAAAACAAATCCAGTGTGGCAGGGTTTTACATTTTTATGATGTCAATTGAGGGAGCAAAAGCAGTATCGGCTCCAAATATCAGCTCAAGTAAATCGACTAAGGGTTATGAAAAAAAAATCGTTATCACCACTAAAAAATCCATATCGGGCGATCCCTACTTTTGATCATATCCTACGCACCTGCCCGACAAAATTGGTGTGCAAAAAAGCTTTCCTGTATAATTATGGAACAGAATATACTGTATGGTTGGAGAATAGCTATGAGGTTTACTGTTTAATTTTTGCTCTACTTTAGTGTGTGTGTGTGTGTGTGAAACAATTTCGTCACATGCTCATCTATGTTCAGTCTCAGAGTTGAAATTCATCTTGTCTCCTTTTTTTCAGTAGTGAAATATTATAGCTAAAAAAAAAACTGAAATGATTACAGTACAAGGCATCGCAGCGTTCGTCATGCCTGCATGTCCATTGTGCTGATTGGCTGACAGGTGTGTCTTGTCTCTCTGTGATTGGCTGCTGCAGGGTCTGGAGCACTGGGAGGAGGTGTTTGCCGTTCTGGAAGGAGAGACGCTGAGCCTGTTTAAAGACCGAGCGGCTGCCGCAGAGGTATGAAAGACGACAGCGTGCAACAACATCTGTGTAATATTTATATTTACTCGTGCACGGGTTAATTTGAACTTAAAATGTAAGGCGCACACACCCAAAGGTTAGAGAGTCAGCCAATAGAGAAGTCAGCTGTTCCAGTCTCCAGAGGCTGGTTTTAGATTGTAAGAGACGTCTCCTGTTTCAACAGCCAATAGAGAAGTCAGCTGGTCTAGTCTCCAGAGGCTGGTTTTAGAACGTAAGAAACGTCTCCTGATTCAACAGCCAATAGAGAAAGTCAGCTGGTCCAGTCTCCAGAGGCTGGTTTAAGAACGTAAGAGATGTCTCCTGTTTCTACAGCCAATAGAGAAGTCAGCTGGTGGAGTCTCCAGAGGCTGGTTTTAGAACGGAAGAGACGTCTCCTGTTTCAACAGCCAATAGAGAAGTCAGCTGGTGGAGTCTCCTGAGGCTGGTTTTAGAACGGAAGAGACGTCTCCTGATTCAACAGCCAATAGAGAAGTCAGATGGTCCAGTCTCCAGAGGCTGGTTTTAGAACGTAAGAGACATCTCCTGTTTCTACAGCCAATAGAGAAGTCAGCTGGTGGAGTCTCCAGAGGCTGGTTTAAGAACGTAAGAGACGTCTCCTGTTTCAACAGCCAATAGAGAAGTCAGCTGGTCCAGTCTCCAGAGGCTGATTTAAGAACGTAAGAGACGTCTCCTGTTTCAACAGCCAATAGAGAAGTCAGCTGGTCCAGTCTCCAGAGGCTGGTTTTAGAACGTAAGAAACGTCTCCTGATTCAACAGCCAATAGAGAAGTCAGCTGGTGGAGTCTCCAGAGGCTGGTTTTAGAACGTAAGAGACGTCTCCTGTTTCTACAGCCAATACAGAAGTCAGCTGGTGAAGTCAGCTACAATCAAATGATCCATAATCGATTTTAATTTCAATGTTACAAACTGTTACCGGAGGCTCAACGTGCGCCCGCGAGCACGTACGGTGGAGCGAGGTAGAGAGTGACTGAAGAAAAAGAGGGAAGCGCCTAGGACAAAGTCGTGAATTGGAGAAATAAAACGCGTTTTCGCCGATTCATCACTAGAAATGTAACCGTAGCAAGCATCTTACTATCACTAACGTTATCCACATTGATATTTATACACAACAAATGATATATTTAGCTACAAAAAGCATGGATGTTTCAACTCGTTTGGTTGCAAATCTTTGGTCTGAACTGGACTTTACACACATGAAGTTTTACTTCAGGAACGATCAAACCGTTTTCTATCCTCTGACACGTTGATGATGTGATTAATGAGATGCTGTGTGTCGTGTTTCCACAGAGGGCCTCTAGGTGGCCTCCTATCAACATGGACGGAGTTGTTTGCAGGGAGAACGTTTACTACAGGAGGAAGGAGAACACGTTCAAACTGATGTGAGTGACATCGCGTTCACAACATTTGTATTGGGCTTTAGTTAGGGATGCACCAAATCCAGATTTTTGGGGTTCGGCCGAATACCGAATCCACTGGTTAAGCAGTCCTTCCAGAAAAATGCTGAGTTTTTTTGTGATTGTTGCGGGGCAAAAATCCTTGATTATGCGGCATGTTTTCTTAAAAGATGTGATGGAATATGCTATGTACAGTACAGGCCAAAAGTTTGGACACACCTTCTCATTCAATGCGTTTCTTTATTTTCATTACTATTTACATTGTAGATTCTCACTGAAGGCATCAAAACTATGAATGAACACATATGGAATTATGTACTTAACAAAAAAGTGTGAAATAACTGAAAACATGTCTTATATTTTAGATTCTTCAAAGTAGCCACCCTTTGCTTTTTTTTGATAACTCTGCAAACCCTTGGTGTTCTCTCAATGAGCTTCATGAGGTAGTCACCTGAAATGGTTTTACCTTCACAGGTGTGCTTTGTCAGGGTTCATTAGTGGAATTATTTCCCTTATTAATAAAAAAGCAAAGGGTGGCTACTTTGAAGAATCTAAAATATAAGACATGTTCCATGTCAACCTGAACGCTCCACCTACATAAACACCTTCCCGTAATCAACAGTGCCGTCACTACAGCGTAGGGTTCGGTTCCCTGGGAAAAAAATGCTAAGGTTCAGCAGGAACCCAACCCCCGTCAAAAAGCCCAATGTTCAGCCGAATCTGAAGCCCAATCCTGGGTTCGTTGCATCCCTAGCTTTAATTAAAGTTAGAAATAATATTTGTTTGCATATTTGAAGTAGCTCCCATAGTTCTGTGCTACACACACCCCTTCTCTTTTTGTTTGTCTGTCTGATGTTTTCTGGTTTGTTTGGCTTAAATAACTAAAGTGTACAATGTAAGATGCTTTGTACTAAAACTGCGACTTACGATTTATTTCAGTATCCTTGAAGCTGCAGATTATTTTCTTGATTAAACGATTGGTTTATAAAATGTCATAAAATGGTGAATATCCTAGTTTCTCACATTGTTGTTGCTGTGTGTGTGTGTGTGTGTGTGTGTGTGTGTGTGTGTGTGTGTGTGTGTGTGTGTGTGTGTGTGTGTGTGTGTGTGTTTGTGTGTGTGTGTGTGTTTCTCAGACTGCAGGACGGCAGTCAGTACCTGTTTGCAGCGTCCAGCAGAGAACTGCAGCTGCTTTGGGTGAAAAAACTCCAAAACTGCTCAGAATCTGCCAGCAGCGACTCTGACGACTCAGGGTAGACACAGGCACACACACACACACAGACACATAAACACACATACACACACACGCACACACGCACGCACACACATACACACCCACACATACACACTCATACACACACGCACACACACATACACACACACGCGCACAAACACACACACATGCACGGAGAGACACATACGCACACAGAGACACGCACTCAAATAGACACACACATGCACGCACACACACACGCAACACCACACACACACAGACACACACTTGCACATAGACACAGACACACACTTGCACACAGACACACACACACACGTTACAGTACTACATCCTGTTGCCTTTAACCTAAACCTGATTTGTAACGTGTGTTAGGACAGGACAAGGTGAAGGGGAGTTTAGACTTGTTGTGTTTACCAAGAGATTAATGATGTCACTTCATAAATGTAGGGAAAATGAGAAAGAAACTGGAACAAAAATGAGTGGACTTTGTCCGGTTTCAGCTTCACCACTGCTGCTCCATCTCTCCTCAGCCTCCTCCTGTTTTCACGTTTTGATTTATATGAATACTGAATGTTTGTTTCAGTGTGTTTGTTTGACTACAATGACTATCAAATTCCAACGTGGCATCATGACTTGCGTAAACATACACGCCAATTTCCCAAAGCCAAATTGCGTGTTATCTGTACGCATTTGAACATCTGCGCTGTATACAGCGGATGTAAACATACACACCACGTGGCATACAAACGGCATACGAATTGGCGTGTCATACATACACCACTTTAGGACATCTGGTAACTGTCTGATAAATGGAAACCCAACAGAAAAAGATGCAAACAGACTACAAATAGACGTAAAACGACCACTAAGATAGATAGATAGATAGATATGGGGTGAAAAAAGGGATATTTCAGTGTTACAGCAGCAAAATATAAGACACACAGCACACATACAGAATATACGGTACAGGCCAAAGGTTTGGACACACCTTCTCATTCAAAGCGTTTCCTTTTTATTTTCATGACTATTTACATTGTAGATTCTCACTAAAGGCATCAAAACTATGAATGAACACATATGGAATTATGTACTTAACAAAAAAGTGTGAAATAACTGAAAACATGTCTTATATTTTAGATTCTTCAAAGTAGCCACCCTTTGCTTTTTTATTAATAAGGGAAATAATTCCACTAATGAACCCTGACAAAGCACACCTGTGAAGGTAAAACCATTTCAGGTGACTACCTCATGAAGCTCATTGAGAGAACACCAAGGGTTTGCAGAGTTATCAAAAAAAGCAAAGGGTGGCTACTTTGAAGAATCTAAAATATAAGACATGTTTTCAGTTATTTCACACTTTTTTGTTAAGTACATAATTCCATATGTGTTCATTCATAGTTTTGATGCCTTCAGTGAGAATCTACAATGTAAATAGTCACGAAAATAAAGAAACACAATGAATGAGAAGGTGTGTCCAAACTTTTGGCCTGTACTACATGAAATAATAGGGAACAAAAATGCTAAAGAAATGCTAAATTACTAGAAGAAAAAGACTCTGAGATCGAATGTTTTTATGTGTTCAGGGTTGGGGGGCCCATTGTCTCATAGTCTGCCCATGTTTTTTAATAATGCATAAAATCAACTCAATAATTTGTATTAGGAAATATCTGAATTCCCTGCCAATTTAAGACCTTGACAGTCTTGGATACGCTGTGCTGTGAGTGTGATTTTTAGTCTGGATTTAAAAGGTTTTGAGGTTTGATTCGTCAATATTTTGTCCCGGCTGTCTGTCTCTCTACTCCTGCTTTGATTTAAAGAGTTTAACTACTCATAATGGATAATAATAACCTTTTTCACAGCGGACATTTTGACTTGTCATAGTAGGAAAAGCATAGCTGAGATTGATAACCTTAAAGATGGCTCAGTTCCATCAAGTGTCCCAGTAAGATATTTCAGTGAGTCAGCATGCACAATACCAGGACCTCTCCTAAGTGGAATGCAGCCATCAGTAATGGTTTAATACCAGGGTCTCTCCTAAGTGGAATGCAGCCATCAGTAATGGTTTAATACCAGGACCTCTCCTAAGTGGAATGCATCCATCAGTAATGGTTTAATACCAGGGTCTCTCCTAAGTGGAATGCATCCATCAGTAATGGTTTAATACCAGGGTCTCTCCTAAGTGGAATGCATCCATCAGTAATGGTTTAATACCAGGACCTCTCCTAAGTGGAATGCAGCCATCAGTAATGGTTTAATACCAGGACCTCTCCTAAGTGGAATGCAGCCATCAGTAATGGTTTAATACCAGGGCCTCTCCTAAGTGGAATGCAGCCATCAGTAATGGTTTTGAAAACACCTGTGCTTTTCCTGCTATGACATGTCAACATGTATGCTGTGAAAAAGGTCTATGATTTTCAGAAATGAGAAAATAGATGCAAAACTATCACAGATATGGAAAAGAACTACAAATAAACATAACAAATGTCCAACAATAGATGCAAAACAAATACAATGCGATGCAAAATGTACTTAAAGTAGACTCTTTGAGTTTGGGTTGGTCTTGTTCCAACATAATTCAAATTAGGAAATACATGAGTTCACTGCCAACTTAAGTACTTGATACACTTTGCAACGAGTGTGATTTCTGTCAGTATTTTAAACAAATTTGAGGTTTTGATTCATCAATATTTTGTCCCGGCTGTCATCACTCCTGCTTTGATTTAAAGAGTTTAATTTCTCATAATGACTTTCTGACCTGAACACGGGTACCAAGGCATTTGCGTCACACCGGACGTCAGTCAGTCGCTGAAGTGTTTGACGGAGTTCCAGACTTAAAGTGGTTTTCATCAAACTGCGTCAGGTAATTAAGCCTTTCACATCTCACCTGTTCACACTGAGCACTGTGGGGTCTCTGAGGCGGCTCAGAAGCCAAAAAGAATTACTTCTTTAACCCTTGTTGTCTTCCCGTAGACCAGAGGTCTTCAACCTTTTTCAAGCCAAGGACCCTTTAGCTGAAAGAGACACAGAGCAGTTCACTTTCTACATGAACTAGTTCAAAGTTCAGTTCACACATTTTAAAATGATCTAGTTCAGCTCATAGTTCATACTACAGTTCCAAAAATGAACTAGTTCATAGTTATTTTTTTCCATATGTTGCTGCGGGCTATTATTTTTCAAAATTATTGCCACAGCCCAAATATAGAACCACAGACAGCAATTATTTTATCAGTTTTAACACTGAAACTATGCATCAGATTTCATTCATTCGCCATTCACAGACACCAGAAGAAGGAGTTCACGGTAACGTTCATTAGGCAGTAATACAGTACGTTCAGTTTACGTTCGCCGAGTTCATTAACTATTGTTCAATGAACGCGTTCGGGCACAACACTGGCAGGGACCCCCTACTACATATGTTGTATAAAATGAAGATGCATATTAAACTGGGCCCACAATAACGCGTGGGTGGCTTTAAAGAGTAGCCTCGTGAGACAGTCCTGATCTGGCGAGCTCCAGTTTTCTACTCTCAGACAGTCTGGCATCTTGAGATAGAGAAAATTTTGGAGCCGTTCACCAAATGACCGACCAATCAGTGTTGGTTTTGAGGCGGGTTTAGGTGTGACGCCACGAGAAGCGACTGTTCAGTCTAAACAACGTGAGGATGAGATGAGCGTAGCTATCGCAGCAAGTTTTATCAGAATTAGAAAGTATTCCTTCATTGAAAGAACAGCAACAAAAAAAAACGGCACTCAAGGCTTTTCTCGGAGGAAAAGATGTTTTGGCTCTTCTCCCGACTGGTTTCGGCAAGAGTTTGATCTGATTGGTTGATATTGCCCGTCTATCACCAACTATAGGTGGTGATAGACAGATGATTTATCCAATCAGCTAACCAGGATTTTCGCCCCAATGGAAAGTTCCCAGATAGATATGCCAAGCAAATGGGAAGCGATCCATCTGGAGGAGTCAGGTTAGTTTAAAGGGGTGATAGAATGCAAAACCGATTTTTCCCTGTCATAGTTGAAAAACAACTGGAGGGTAAAAAGGACATACATAGAACCTCAAAATCCCATTGACACCTGTTTCCTCTGCAAATCTCACAATTTGAAACTGCTGCTGAAAAAGGGGGAATCCGAACAAAGCTGAAAGTTGACGTCAACTTCTCAACTCCTCCTCGTTTGGCTCTACCTTCTCTCTTTGTAAAGCCCCGAAATTGACATAGGCCACTTACTGATCTGAGGTCAGTTAGTCTTCTAAATCTAGGTTGCGCGAAACAGAGGGGAACGTATGTTTATGTGTGTCTCTGTGTGTGCGTGATAAGCTCAACCAATCAGCATGCAGCTCATCTAAATATTCATGAGCAGACCATATAAGGCAGAAAAGCTCTCGTTTCAGTCCAGTCCCATTTAACAGGGTAGCATTAGGGCCAAAAAAAACAAACGGCAAAAGAGACATTTTCAGCCCAACCAATGTTACATACCTTATTAGGAGACCTTAAGAAACAGTGTGAAATACCCTATAGAACCATTCTATCAACCCCTTTAAGCCCTTATACATACCTTTTTAGTGCATAGAATACTAAGCTATTAAAATAATAATTGTTGGCATGATTTATAAATCATGTTTTAATGTTATACATAAAGGGTGAATCCTTAGGATGAACTGTATCTGTGGATGTTGGAGATGTATGGGCCAGTAAGCCACAAATTGTGAAGTGGAATTATATTTGCTAATAATTCAAATAAAATGTTAGATTCATGTTAAGATATTTAAATTTTCTTGGATACTTTCACAAAAAATGACAATAATTTGGCGGACCCCTGCACTAACTTGGAGGACCCCGCTAATGTTCCCGGACCCCATGTTGAAGATCTCTGCCATAGACCTTTTTGCAACTTTTAGTTTTTCAAAAAGGTTTGTCAAAATTTTAAAGTATCCAGACACTTTTGTCACTTTTCCCGAAGTTCTTTGTCGATTATTTTTGACATTTTTCTTGTTTTTTTACCAAGTTTTTGAAGCTTTCTCTGAAATTTTTTTCTCACTTTTCCTAAAGTTCCTAAGCGTTCTTTAATCAATTTATTTTCTTCAAATGCTATAAAATTAAATAAAACACCCAAATTCATATATAGAATAGAATATAGTGAACTGATCAGTTATTTAACTTGTGAAGAGCGCTGTATGGAACCATCCACATTATTTTTTTTGACAATTTGGTTGAAAGAAACCCAAATTTCTGATATAGAAACTTTTTGAAAATGGGTCAGATTTGACCCCGAGGACAACATAAGGGTTATTTGACGAGGTGGGTTACATTCAGCGGGCACACAGTGGTGGAAAAATACACGGTGGCACAGTCATGGGATGAATTACAACTGGTGTAGTTTGCAGTGTTGAGATGAAGTATACAGCACTGCAGAGCAAGGTTAGGCCTCCTGCACACTGGCTGCGTGGCGGCTGCGTGGCGTTTTCTATGTCTTTACACACCAGAAAGGTATCATCATATCCCCAAACGGCACCGTCAGACACCGCCTACTAAGAGCCTGGGTCTGTCCCAGGTTTCTTCCCAAGAGGGAGTTTTTCCTCACTAATGCTTGCTCTTGAGGGAATTACTGGAATTGTTGGGGCTTTGTAAATTATAGAGTGTGGTCTAGACCTACTCTATCTGTAAAGTGTCTCCAGATAACTCTTGTTATGATTTGATACTATAAATAAAATTGAATTGAATTGAAACGTGTCTGACGCGGTGCTGCTGCTGCTGCTTCTAGCCTTGTCTGTACACATGTATGTTTCCCATAAACATAAATATATTCTGATCTGATTACAGCAAAGACAACGTCTGCAGTATTGACGGCAAAATAGGCTCCAGAATATTTCCTTCTGTACTGAGAGAGAGATTAGGACAATGCACATTAATCAACATTCCTGTAAATGCGCCAGTGTTAGCCAGTCGGCTAATTTTCAACTGTAGTCAGGTGCAATATTTGAAAATAGATATTTATGTATAATTTTTTTAAATTACATTTATATATCTGCATTTATGTCAAAACCTCAAGACTTTCAAACATCAACATGTCATTTATTAATATGTATTTGTGTCTAAACGACATATAAACATCTTTTCCTGTTCAATTTTGCCTGGAAACGCTTCCAACACGCTGGCATGTCGCGTGAAAAATAGGCGTCGGTTTATTTCTATTTCTAGCATGCACGCGTTTTCTCGAGCCGTGCCTGAGACGTGCATGTCACGCAGGCAGTGTGCACACTCTAACCTGTTACCATGGGAGCCCAAATAAAAGAGGACATGCCACACAGTGTGCAGGAGGCCTTATGGTGCAGCCATCGGGGTTGTCAGAGGATGGAGTCTTTGTCAATGGTCATTTTAGAGAGACATGTATAACTGCTAACGGGAAGCCCATCAAGCATCCAATGCTGGGAAACAGGGTGACCCCTACCGTCTAAAAATAAATCAAAATCTCACAGGGGATGGGAACCATCAGACGATAAATCTTTGTTCGCAATTAGTTCCCTTAAAGTAACATTAGTAGGGCTGCCACCTCTTAGTGGATTAGTCGACTAATCGGTCGTTTTGGTCTTAGTCGACTAAGATTTCTTTAGTCGATTAGTCATTTTTTATGCTTATTCATCATTACTTATTTCCAAGAAACTTCTGAGCACATTTATGGTAAACACAAGATTTAAAGTGGTGCTTTTGCAGGATTAATTGTGGAGAAACTCAGTTTTACAGATGGTTAATTAACTACATTTATATTGTGCTTTTCTAGTCTTAACCACCTCTCAAAGCGCGCAGCTCTGTCAATTAAATCAACTAATCGATTAGTCGACTAAATCCTATAAGTGTTAGTCGACTAAGAATTTCTTTAGTCGAGGACAGCCCTAAACATTAGTCTGTTTTTGTTCAGGAGAGCGTCATCGGTCAACCTGAGTTTGGAGAAGTTGGCCGAGGCTCCAGACGATTCGGCTTCGACCAAACCGCTCGACAAGAGAGGTGAGAGCCTGGAGAGACAGTCGTCCACGGAGGGCAAGCCTCCTCCCAAACCGCCCCACACGTACTACGACAAACACCGCTACCCAGAGGAAGGGGAGAGCAGCACAGGTCAGTCCACACACCGTATATTAGCATGTTGTTTAATGGTAACAACTAGGGTTGGTTATCGTTTTTTTTTTTCTTCTGATACCAGTGCAAAAACTAAAGCCATGACGATAGTGTGAAAAACTCCATCGCTACCTTGTTCTTATAGCTAGCCGGTTCCTGAATGGGCGTATGTGTGCAGTGCCGTGAAGCAAAGTTGCAAGGGGGGTTTTTCCGCTCACGTGCACTAGGGGAAGCGAGACAACCACCAATTAACTAGAATGGTGGTCTTTTTTATGCAAGAAATCAACTATGTAGAGGTCAAATATGGGCCGTTTTACGAAAATTTATGTCTAAATGCAAATTTTGTCCGACTGTGTGTCGGACTTCAGAGGCAGGTGCTGCCTGTGTTGCTGCCTCGCCGCCCAGCCTGCCTCCCTTCACAGACCCCGGCCTGCTGTGAGCTCCGTTACGTCTGGCAACCCCCGGCACTTCATACCCGCGCAAAGTCACCGTTTTGGGCTAATGAACTACGAAACGCCGCTGCTCTGTGGTGTAACAAGCTCGCTGACCGCGCTATTACTCTCACACAACGGGCCATTTAGCTAGCAGGAAGAGAGGAGATGCAGGCCCTGGATCTCCGTCAGGGCAGCGGCGTTTGGTAGTCCATTAGCCCAAACTGGTGACTTTGCGTGGGTATGAGGTGCTGTGGGCTGCAGCAGCCGTCCAGGAGCTCAATCGAGCTCACAGCAGGCCGGGGTCTGTGGAGGAAGGCAGGCTGGGCGGCGAGGCTGCAACACAGGCAGCACCGGCCGCTGAACTCCGACACAGTCTTACCAAATTTGCAATTAGCCATCAATTTTCATAAAACGGCCCATATTTGAGCTTTTTATAGTTGATTTCTCGCATAAATAAGTCTCAGAAGTGAATTTGGTAATGAAACATTGCAGTGTCTGTGTTTCTAATGTGTGTGTATTTGGGATTCGCTCAACTAATCAGCACGCAACCTCTAATGCATGTTTATGGCGATTCGCTCAACCAATCAGAGCGCGTCTCTACGTGTGTACGGTAAGGCTCAACCAATCAGCACGCGTCTCTACGTGTGTGAACGGTAAGGCTCAACCAAGCAGCGCGCAGCTCATCTAAATATTCATGACCATACCATATTTGGAAGAAAAGCTCTTGTTACAAATAGGGCCAAAACACAGGGATGCATAAGGGCCAATAAAATATCAACCAGGCCATTTTCAGCCCAACTAATGTTACATATCCCATTAGGAGACTATAAGGAACAGTGTGAAATAACCTATATAATCATTCTATCACCCGTTTAAGGCGTTAACATCAATTTCCAAAAGATGTTTTTTTTTATTCCTCTTTTTAGTCATCTTTAGCATGGGTGTGTAAACGTATGAGCACAACTTTATCACTTGATATTTCTTTTATATTTCTCATACTGGTTTTATGACTTTTTGTATTTTAGCCCTACTAACAACCAGTTATCAGTGAGCCCAAGTGGAATCTGCAGAATGTTTTTTTTGGTTAACAGTTTTTAGCGGGGATCCAGAATTTTGGGATGGAGATGTGTTCTGAGTTTTATTGTTAAATCTGCAGGGAATTCTGCAGGGAATTCTGCAGGATTCTGCGTCTGCAGATTCCGAGTGGGCGCAGGTTATCAGTTAGCGTGTGAATGAATGAATCTGTGATTTATTGCACTGTAGATGCAGAGAGCCGACAACAGCAGCCTCCTCCTCGTCTGTCCACCGACGCCACTGTGACCCCCCAGCTTACAGACGACAACACGGGCAAGTCAAGACGGAGCATCTTCAGGAAGATTTTCCCCAAGAAGTAAAGCTTGTCAAGTTTAGTTTACTAACTAAGAAGTAAATCTTTATCGACTCAATCAATCCATCCAGTCACTTTTCTTCATACTGGGAAGCCAAATGGTGCCATGACAAAGATGTTAATATTGAAATAATAAGGTTTCACCCCCAGAATTGGGGGTACAATTTCCGCCCTTGACACTAGATGAGGTGTTATCGAATGCCAAGTGAAAATAATCTTACAAAGTGCTTTTATTTAAGTGCCTCACAGAAAATAAAGAACCCAGGGACTGAAAAAATGTGATTTATACAATTCTCTAATAAAAATCTTTGAAATTAGTCCAGTTTTGAGTGAGAACGCTGTAACCGGCAACCATAAACCAGGCTGCAATCTAGCCCTACAGGACAAAAGTTCAGCGTCCACTAAAAGTTCTGTTTTTGCTGCTGACAGACTCAGATTATTATTTTAAGTGTCTGACAACATTATTGGATGGATCCCTACAGAGATAGACATTTTAGTTAAAGAGTAAGATCCTTTTAGTTTAACATGAAACAGCCCCGAAATCACCATCACCAAACTACACCAGACTCCATGTAAATAATCAGGACTTTTAGCGTGTATAGAGCCAGCATATCTCCACATGTAAATGGGGGAATTAAGGGTTTATTTCAACCAAACCAGAGTGGTGATTGTTGGAACAGTGGAAAGATGAACCAAGACGGCTTTTGGTCGTTTTATTTAGTTTTTGTCCACTTTGAATGAAGTGTGTTTTAAGATGATACAATTCCTGATTATTTACATGGAGTCTGGTGGAGATATGCTGGCTCTATACACGCTAAAAACCCTGATTATTTACATGGAGTCTGGTGGAGATATGCTGGCTCTATACACGCTAAAAGTCCTGATTATTTACATGGAGTCTGGTGGAAATATGCTGGCTCTATACACGCTAAAAGTCCTGATTATTTACATTGAGTCTGGTGGAAATATGCTGGCTCTATACACGCTAAAAGTCCTGATTATTTACATGGAGTCTGGTGGAGATATGCTGGCTCTATACACACTAAAAGTCCTGATTATTTACATGGAGTCTGGTGGAGTTTGGTGATGGTGATTTCGGGGCTGTTTCATGTTAAACTAAAAGGACCTTACTCTTTAACTAAAAGGTCTATCTCTGTAGGGATCCATCCCATAATGTTGTCAGACACTTTGAATAATAATCTGAGTTTGTCAGCAGCAAAAACAGAAATTTTAGGTCCACTAAACGCACGGTTTAACGTTACATTGCAGCTTATACTGGACCAATTTCAAAAATAGTTGTTCCCATCAGTCACTTAGACACAAAAACACAGTTACCCTTTAATATTTTCTTCCCCTCTGATGAGAATTTGTTTGTGTGTTTCTGCTCTAAAACAGTTTGAAGCGACATCATCTGAAGAGTTTAGATTTCCGCCTTTTTTGAAAACCGACAAGACAGAAAATCCAAACTAATTTGTCGCGTTTCGGGGCAAAGAAAAGGTTGATGAAATGAAAACATTAGTCGACGATGATGATGATGATGAGGCTCCACGTTTTAACTTTGCTTAATGATTCAGTCTTTTTGGAAACTAACTTCATTTATTTATTAATGAGCAACAAATCCAAACATCTTCAGGCTCGTCGTCTCCTCCATTCACTCGAGATCAATACTTCAATCATTAAAAATAATGAGTCAGATTGAGACGTTTGAGTTCAGACACTCGGGAAATTAAAGCAAATTGAAGAGGAGTGAGATCCAATTAGACAAACTGGCAGAGGTCCCTAAGAAGTCTCCTTTTTTGACGCTAAAGGAGACTTTTAGCGCCTATAAGGCGTCCGTATTTTACGCGATGGGAGTGAGAACATGTTGCAGCAAAACAAAGACAACGTGCCTTCTTTTTCTTTCTTTGAGAGCACAGAAGTTTCTGCTTTACCGCCACCGATTGTTAAAGCAACATGCCGACTTATTGGGACTTTGTCTTATTCTCCGTATCCCCCAGAGTTAGATAAGTCCATACATACCCTTCTCATCTCTGTGCATGTCCTAACTCTGTCTGACGCACCCACTGCTAGCCTAGCTTAGCACAGATCCTGGAGGTAAGCGGCTCCATCTAGCCTAGCTTAGCACAGACCCTGGAGGTAACCGGCTCCACCTAGCCTAGCTTAGCACAGATCCTGGAGGTAACCGGCTCCATCTAGCCTAGTTTAGCACAGACCCTGGAGGTAACTGGCTCCATCTAGCCTACTGCTCCCAATAAGTGACAAAATAACGCCAACATGTTCCTATTTCCATGTTGTGATTTGTATAGTCACAGCGTGTACTAATAACAAGGTCACATGACACACAGCCATCTTCTAACTCACTTATTGGGAGCAGAAGGCTAGATGGAGCCGGTTACCTCCAGGATCTGTGCTAAGCTAGGCTAAGTCAGCGTGCTCCTTTAAGGGTGATATTGGGATTACCAACCTTTTAACTACATGAATCAAAGCTTACAGTACGTGCACGTTATTTATACACACGAGCACAATGAAA
>CM046806.1:30878106-30905606 GCA_025617405.1 Perca schrenkii | reverse complement strand
CCCCTTAATGAAGAAGGTCGCGTCCGATGATACAGATGTGAATTTCCTTTTCCACCGAGTAGCCTACGCAAGCCAGTCTCTGTTCAAATACCAGCTAGAGGAAAATGATCGTTTTTTTTTTTTAACCAAACATTTTGACTGGATATTTCCTCAACACAACCTGTTTGGGTTTGTCCGTCACACCCCCTGATTCAACAGTTAGTTGTGGCCCAAATGCTGCCCCAGTCCCAGTTGCACTTGACCTGCAGGTCCTGCCAGGCCCAGGGTCGGGCTCCACGGAGCTACGAGCCATAGCCACTAGCATCAGACTCAGACTGTCGTCCAGGGGCTCCTTCTCCAACGACAACATCAGGAGGCGTCGGTGTCGTATCCAATTTGGCAGAGGAGAATGTTGGTGGGCTTTTCAACCAGTTACGGATATCCATGACGAACTGATGCGAGTAAAAGCCGGTGAAAACTCATCCAGCTTTCAAAAATGTTGAGCTGACATAGGCTACGTCACGTCGTAGCCTAACTTTCTTTTTAGTAAGGCCGTGATAGGCTGTTGCAGTGTAGCTAGATTCCCATCAATCAAACTAAAATCACACCATTGTTTATTTATATTTTTTATGTTTTAATGATAAAGAATGCAACATTAATTAATTAATGTTTTTAAGAGGTCTGTGCCTCAACTAGGGGGCACAAGCATTTTTGGGGGGGCGGGCCCGGCCCCCTATGGCCCGCCCATAGCGACGGGTGTGCCTCCAGACGAATAGAAAACACAATAAAGAGAGCAATAAATCCCGCAGCTTGATGGAGGATATCTGATGAAAATCTGTCTTCTTATTTTTAGGAGTGTTTCCAGTCTTTAAAACAACGGTTGGGTCATCTTGTAACTCTCCGTTTGCTTCAAGAAATAGAAACATTAGGCCTACGTCACCGTAAAACTGAATCGGAAATCACGTCGCTGTGGCGCCAGAAAACTGGAATAACTTGAGGTTATTATATTATATCATGCAAGGAAAACAGCAGATATAAGGAGATTATGATGTCCGATACGATGCCGACCGTGAGTAGAGAAGAGGGACGTCATCAGTATGGACAGACAGCTTTTCCTTCAGATTACACGCGCACAGAGACGTTAATCTGACGCAAACTGTCCGAGTTTGGCCTAAAGGCCGTGTTATGACGTAACCCGCAGACCACTCTGCGTCTATACGCCGTAGCCTGACGTCACCTCTCGAAAAATGTAACTCGCACCGTGGTCCGAAAGAACAGGGGAGACTCTTTGGTTCTCTCACTAGGACTCTAGAGTCTCTCACACACACACACTTTGGTTCTCTCACTAGGACTCTAGAGTCTCTCTCACACACACACTTTGGTTCTCTCACTAGGACTCTAGAGTCTCTCACACACACACACTTTGGTTCTCTCACTAGGACTCTAGAGTCTCACACACACACACACTTTGGTTCTCTCACTAGGACTCTAGAGTCTCACACACACACGCATACATACATACACACACACCTATATCACACACATACACACACACACACACACACACTCTTTGGTACTCTCACTATAGGACTCTAGAATCTCACTCGCACACACACACACACACATATCACACACACACATACATACATACACACATACATACACACACACACACACACGCACATACATACATACACACACACACACACACACACACACACACACACTTGGGTTCTCTCAGTAGGACTCTAGAGTCACTACTAACTCTGAAGATAATCACCATCACTCTCTCATTCACTCTACCACAGACAGACACACACACACACACACACTCCCCACCAACACACACGCTATGCTTGTGTGTGTGTGTGTGTGTTGGTGTAGTTCCTGTTTCCTCCACTGGGGGGCGCCCAGCCCCCTCTCTCTCTCTCTCTTTCTCTCTCTCTCTGTCAGTCTGTCAGCTGATTTATTTCCCTCGGAGCCCTAAAGCCAATAATAACAACAATAACAATAATGTTTACGAATCACTCAGCGTGCGTGTGTTCAAATATTGCGACTCAGAGGAAATACATTCTGCAGATTAACACCCCTCCATCCCTCCGTTCTTCATCCTTTCATCCTGGTGCAGGTTTAAGGGATGTGAACAGGACTGGGGTCAAAGGTCACCAGGGGGAAGGATGCAGGTCCTTCAGTCCACATGTTGACCTCCTCCTACTGAACTGGAGTCTTTTCTTCTCATGCCACTTTCTACTTCTACTACATTCTACTTTTTAGTCCTCTACATTCATATGTTCCAGCTTTAGTTACTAGTTACTTTAGTTACTCCTCTACATTCATATGTTCCAGCTTTAGTTACTAGTTACTTTAGTTACTCCACTACATTCATCTGTTATAGCTTTAGTTACTAGTTACTTTAGTTACTCCACTAAATTCATCTGTTACAGCTTTAGTTACTAGTTACTTTAGTTACTCCACTACATTCATCTGTTCCAGCTTTAGTTACTAGTTACTTTAGTTACTCCGCTACATTAATCTGTTCCAGCTTTAGTTACTAGTTACTTTAGTTACTCCGCTACATTCATCTGTTCCAGCTTTAGTTACTAGTTACTTTAGTTACTCCGCTACATTCATCTGTTACAGCTTTAGTTACTAGTTACTTTAGTTACTCCGCTACATTCATCTGTTCCAGCTTTAGTTACTAGTTACTTTAGTTACTCCGCTACATTCATCTGTTCCAGCTTTAGTTACTAGTTACTTTAGTTACTCCGCTACATTCATCTGTTCCAGCTTTAGTTACTAGTTACTTTAGTTACTAGTTACTCCGCTACATTCATCTGTTCCAGCTTTAGTTACTAGTTACTTTAGTTACTCCGCTACATTCATCTGTTCCAGCTTTAGTTACTAGTTACTTTAGTTACTCCGCTACATTCATCTGTTACAGCTTTAGTTACTAGTTACTTTAGTTACTCCGCTACATTCATCTGTTCCAGCTTTAGTTACTAGTTACTTTAGTTACTCCGCTACATTCATCTGTTCCAGCTTTAGTTACTAGTTACTTTAGTTACTCCGCTACATTCATCTGTTCCAGCTTTAGTTACTAGTTACTTTAGTTACTCCGCTACATTCATCTGTTCCAGCTTTAGTTACTAGTTACTTTAGTTACTCCGCTACATTCATCTGTTACAGCTTTAGTTACTAGTTACTTTAGTTACTCCGCTACATTCATCTGTTACAGCTTTAGTTACTAGTTACTTTAGTTACTCCGCTACATTCATCTGTTCCAGCTTTAGTTACTAGTTACTTTAGTTACTCCGCTACATTCATCTGTTACAGCTTTAGTTACTAGTTACTTTAGTTACTCCGCTACATTCATCTGTTCCAGCTTTAGTTACTAGTTACTTTAGTTACCCCACTACATTCATCTGTTCACAGCTTTAGTTACTAGTTACTTTAGTTACTCCACTACATTCATCTGTTACAGCTTTAGTTACTAGTTACTTTAGTTACTCCGCTACATTCATCTGTTCCAGCTTTAGTTACTAGTTACTTTAGTTACCCCACTACATTCATCTGTTACAGCTTTAGTTACTAGTTACTTTAGTTACTCCGCTACATTCATCTGTTCCAGCTTTAGTTACTAGTTACTTTAGTTACCCCACTACATTCATCTGTTCCAGCTTTAGTTACTAGTTACTTTAGTTACTCCACTACATTCATCTGTTCCAGCTTTAGTTACTAGTTACTTTAGTTACCCCACTACATTCATCTGTTCCAGCTTTAGTTACTAGTTACTTTAGTTACTCTTTCTAACATGTTTTAATACTTTAACTACATTCTCCTGATGAGACTTACACACTTTTACTGAAGTAACATTTTCACTGCAGTACTCTTACTTGTAACAGAGTATTATTACAGTGTGGTATTAGTACTTTTACTTAGCCCCTCCCATTATATCACTTTGTCTGCAGTACACCTGACAGTCTTGTAGGCTATATTACCCCTCCTACACAATCTGGACTGTGGTCATAACATCTACATCTTATAACTCATTCCCTGTCATATATTATTCTTAACGTATATTACTCATTTTCTTGTTTGTCAAGCAGTTCTAATACGTTTACATTCTTGTCTTTTCCTAGTCATAGGTAATGTTTAATAATAAGCTATTGCACTGTTCTCTTTTGCACACACTATATATAGCACCTTATCCTGGTCATTGCATCACATGGTCAGTCCATACCTGACCTCTGGAATCACATCACAAATAGTTAACTATTTACATTTCTGTGAGTGATTTTTAATGTATGTGAGATATATGTGTGTAGATGTGTTTGTTGTGTTATGGTTGTCTAAGCTACTGGATGCCTAACATTTCCCCTCAGGATGAATAAAGTATCTATCTATCGATCTATCGATCTATCTATCTATCTATCAATCTATCTATCAATCGATCGATCGATTGATTGATAGATACACCCTCAGACTTACCCAAGCATTCAATGCGTTTCCTTTTTATTTTCATGACTATTTACATTGTAGATTCTCACTGAAGGCATATATTTTAGATTCTTCAAAGTAGCCACCCTTTGCTTTTTTTGATAACTCTGCAAACCCTTGGTGTTCTCTCAATGAGCTTCATGAGGTAGTCACCTGAAATGGTTTTACCTTCACAGGTGTGCTTTGTCAGGGTTAATTAGTGGAATTATTTCACTTATTAATAAAAAAGCAAAGGGTGGCTACTTTGAAGAATCTAAAATATAAGACATGTTTTCAGTTATTTCACACTTTTGTTAAGTACACAATTCCATATGTGTTCATTCATAGTTTTGATGCCTTCAGTGAGAATCTACAATGTAAATAGTCATGAAAATAAAAAGGAAACACATTGAATGAGAAGGTGTGTCCAAACTTTTGGCCTGTACTGTATATATATTGGCGTTTCTGGCAAATAAGATCTCCTTCAGAGTTTCTGTTTTTACATTAAAAACGTTCTGTAGGAGTTAAAAACCTACCAGCTGGTCTCACATCTGCACCAAACTTTTCAAACACAAACCCTAAACCTTTAAACCTTTTAAAACACGTACATTGCTGCGGGGGAATCGGATCTGAAATACTTCTTGGGTCGATTAAACGTGACAGATGAAAACAGATGTTTGATTAAAAAAAATCCCCCGAGAACAGAATTAACTTAGATTCTGATGATGGTTGAGATGTTAATTAGATGGAGGTCAGAGGTCATCTGCGTGGTTTCTTTCTTTCCTCTGATTGAATCTAAAAAAAAAATATCATCTTTCTGTTGTAAAGAAACTCAAACATATGTCATGAGTCTAAAGAACATTTTCAGGTTGGTAAATTACAGTTTTTATGACTTCCAAAAGTCAATAAATTCATTTTATACAAAGTGTAAATGTACTGTCTCCCCCATCACTGCAACACTCTGTCTCACCCATCACTGCCACTCTCTCTGTCTCCCCCATCACTGTAACTCTGTCTCACCCATCACTGCAACTCTCTCTGTCTCACCCATCACTGCAACTCTCTCTGTCTCCCCATCAATGCAACTCTCTCTGTCTCCCCCATCACTGCAGCTCTCTCTGTCTCACCCATCACTGCAACTCTCTCTGTCTCACCCATCACTGCAACTCTCTGTCTCCCCCATCACTGCAACTCTCTCTGTCTCCCCCATCACTGCAACTCTCTCTGTCTCCCCCATCACTGCAACTCTCTCTGTCTCACCCATCACTGCAACTCTCTGTCTCACCCATCACTGCACATCTCTCTGTCTCTCCCATCACTGCCACTCTCTCTGTCTTCCCCATCACTGTAATTCTCTGTCCCCCATCACTGCAACTCTCTGTCTCTCCCATCACTGCAGCTCTCTCTGTCTCCCCCATCACTGCAACTCTCTCTGTCTCCCCCATCACTGCAACTCTCTCTCTCACCCATCACTGCAGCTCTCTCTGTCTCCCCCATCACTGCAACTCTCTCTGTCTCACCCATCACTGCCACTCTCTCTGTCCCCCATCACTGCAACTCTCTCTGTCTCACCCATCACTGCAACTCTCTCTGTCTCCCCCATCACTGCAGCTCTCTCTGTCTCACCCATCACTGCAACTCTCTCTGTCTCCCCCATCACTGCAACTCTCTCTGTCTCCCCCATCACTGCAGGTCTCTCTGTCTCACCCATCACTGCAACTCTCTCTGTCTCACCCATCACTGCCACTCTCTCTGTCTCACCCATCACTGCAACTCTCTATGTCTCACCCATCACTGCCACTCTCTCTGTCTCACCCATCACTGCAACTCTCTCTGTCTCACCCATCACTGCAACTCTCTCTGTCTCACCCATCACTGCCACTCTCTCTGTCTCACCCATCACTGCAACTCTATATGTCTCACCCATCACTGCAATTCTCTATGTCTCACCCATCACTGCCACTCTCTCTGTCTCACCCATCACTGCAACTCTCTATGTCTCACCCATCACTGCAACTCTCTATGTCTCACCCATCACTGCAACTCTCTCTGTCTCACCCATCACTGCAACTCTCTCTGTCTCACCCATCACTGCAACTCTCTCTGTCTCACCCATCACTGCCACTCTCTCTGTCTCACCCATCACTGCAACTCTCTCTGTCTCACCCATCACTGCAACTCTCTCTGTCACACCCATCACTGCCACTCTCTCTGTCTCACCCATCACTGCAACTCTCTATGTCTCACCCATCACTGCAACTCTCTGTCTCACCCATCTCTGCCACTCTCTGTGTCTCCCCCATCACTGCACATCTCTCTGTCTCACCCATCACTGCAACTCTCTCTGTCTCACCCATCTCTGCCACTCTCTGTGTCTCCCCCATCACTGCAACTCTGAGTCTGAATATGTTGTAAAATCCTGAAGAAAATGAACTGAGTCTGGTTTGTTTTGTCCCAGTCAAAAAAAAAACTTATTTTATTTTATTTGTTTTTAAACATTTACTTCTGTACATACACACACACACACACACACACACACACACACACACACACACACACACACACACACACACACACACACTACCCCAGCACTGATGCTGCAGAGAGCGCGTGCATGGTCCAAACCGCGCTGCGAGCAACAAACAGCAGCGTGCTGAGTTCACGGAGTCACAGAGAATCTGACAAACAAACAGCAGAGTTACAGCGGCCTGTCAAAATAAAAGCCCGACGACAAAACAACAAAAAACAATGTCCCGCAAAAAGAGTCGTTTTATGCGCAAAACGGTGCATTTTTTTTTTCATGCAAGAGAGAAACGCGCCAAACGGACGGAAGATAAAGCGAAGGGTTAGTTCCCCACTGCATCCAATGATTACTATGATTAGATATCATATCTATTAGTTCTTCAGTTTCTTGATCTTAACAGTTTGACAAAAAACACTCTCTGAACTAACCTGATGAGATGTGACTGAAAGCTCCGGAGTGGACCTTTGCCCCTTATTATTATTATTATTATTATTATTATTATTATTAATGTAGATTTTTCATTCGGTCAGCCTGAAAATAAAGTATGATAATTGATTTCCGGTCTCGCTCCCCCCTAATTTTAAAAAGCTCATATGTCTGTTCATACATGTGTCATTAATGTAGAAACAGAAATAAATACATGGGAATGAATCAAACATTTGTTTCTGTTTTTATGTGTCTCCACTTGTTTGTATTTAAATCTTGTTAAATGTCTCTCTATATATACATGTGTATATATATGAATGCTCACGTGTGTTTTATGCTTGTTTACATACTGTATGGTTTTGTCTTTCTGAAGCACTTTGGTGCGTACATGTAGATATGAAATAAACCCGAAACAAACCAAAAAATAATCGTGAAGGAACCAAATACTTAAAAACCTTCCAACAAACTAACAAAGGACATTCATCCAGACGAAATTAGAATTTATGTTTTGCATATATTCTTGTTTCCTGCAGCTGCAGCAGCTCGTGTCACCGAGACTCTAAAACGAGCTTTTAAAAACCTCCCAAACTCGAATAAAAAAATATCTTATTTTGATCATAATTGTTGGATTTCGTAGCACCTGTCTCATCTCTAGCCTTTGTTATTATCACATGTATGTATTATTAATGAGCAGAAGCTGACAGAGTCGCTGTTGAGAGAGAAAAATAAACTCCCATGTTTGGAGCTCTGCGGCTCAGTGACGCTCCAGGGTTTCTGTGCGTAAAAAGCGGCTCTGTGTGTCCGAGCTCCAGGCGCTGCTCCTGGGGGGGGGAGGCTCCGTGTGTCCGAGCTCCAGCCGTTGCTCCTGGGGTGGGGGGTGGGGGGAGAGGTTCCCACACAAAGCCTTTTCATTTGCAGACAAACTATCTGGAGGAAATCTTTAGTTTCTGACTTGATGTTGTACATTTTTCGCCACCTTGCGTGGAAACATGTTGCGTTTCTCTCTCTGTTGTTGGCAGATTTGAATGTGATGTTAAATATCTGAGAATCTCGGACTCTTTAGTTTGTTGCCCCAGAGCCTAAACGTCCCCAGGGTTGTTTTTTTTTTTTTTTTATCTATCTGCTCGTTTAAAAGTCTTTTCATTTAAAGATGAGTCTATCTGGAAGGAAATGGAGATTTCTCTCCCTGATTCAGTGAGGGATTTCTCCGTCACATTTCTCGCATCTTTGCGTGGAAACACGTTGCGGTTGTCTGTCTTTTGTTGGCAGATTTGAAGGTGATTTCAAATATCTGAGTCATAAAATCTTCAAAGAGCTGAATGAACTGCGTCTGTTGCTCCGCGGCCTCAACGTCCTCAGGTTTTTGGGTCTATCTGCTCGTTTAAAAAGTCTGTTCTGTCTGGAGGAATAGTTTCTGAAGAGATTTCTCTCCCTGATTGAGGGATTTTTCTGTCACCTTTTCGCCTTTTTTTTATTATTTTGCATGGAAACAATTTGCGTTTGTCGGTCTTTGTTGGCAGATTTGAAGGTGATTTCAAACATGAGTGGTGAACAAACTCTCTTGGAGTTTTCAGACTCGTTAGTTTCCAAAAAAACGGCCTCAACCTTTGTGCATGCATCTGCTCGTTTTAAAGTCCTCCATACTGTCCGAAACATCTTCACTTTGTTAGAGGAATATTGTACTTTCTATCGAGATTTCTCTCCCTGATTGGGGGATTTTTCTGTCACAATTTCGCCTTTTTTTGGACGGAAACACGTTGCATTTTTTTTTGAATGAACTCTGTTTTAAGGCTCACAGAATGAACAGATCTCGAACACTGTGATTCTCCAACTTTTTCAATAATTTACTCCATTTGAAATATTGTTTTTATCCCCTGACAAAACATGTTTGGTAGAAAAAAAAGAAACCTAGCTACAGTGTGTATATATATATATATATATATATATATATATATATATATATATATATATATATATATATATATATATATATAGGCAGAAGCTGCCCCGCCAGTGTCTGATTTACTAAACAACAGTATTGTAACTGAAAAACATTTCAATTCTACACTTCCAATGTTAAGTCTCACTACATTTATTAAATAGTATAGTGCATAGGCGCAATTTACAGGGGTGGTGTGTGTGTGTGTGTGTGTGGGGGGGTATATTTGATTATAAATAATCCAAACTGGCCAGTGCACCCCCACCCCAAAACCTATTCTACTTTCCTTCATATGAATAAAGATATTTGCAGCATACGTTGTTGCAGAGAGATTCCCCAGAATGCGGGACATGAAGAGTCTGACACGCTCAGGATTTCAATTTAGCTCAAAAGTAGAAACCTTTTTTTTAAATTGGCATGTGCAGTACTCCAGAGTACCCGTAGGGTTAGAGTACCGCTGCGGGCTAGTCACGCAGGTTTTAGTAAGTTCATGAGTTCTGGTTTATCCCACCGTCTCTCGAGCTGCTGGTCTCCAGGACTCCAGCACTACATCTTGGACAAACGTGCAATAATTACACCAGCACTTTATGCACTTTAATGATCCCAGTTCCTATTTCAGATGGCGTGTTGTCATGTGTGTCCTCGTCCTCCTCGCTGGTCTGATTCAGTTTCATATTAAATGTTGAAGATAATTTAGTTTCACTGCACAGGGGGAAAAGGGACAGTAGTCGCTCTGAAAGGAGTCCAACTTAAATCTATTTTAAACATATTTTAAACCTATTTATAACATAAAAGCATACACATTAGAACAATGTATAAATGAAAGGAAATGCATGTTGGGTAATGGTGTTAGGAAATGGTTCCTTAAAGTAGTTTGGTGCTTTTATGTCCAGGGACGTAGCACAACATTCTGGGCCCTGTAGAAAGGCATTTTCTATGGGCCCCTCCCCTCATCCACAGCTATTCATTCTACCATCTTTTTGGGCCCTCATGACATGAGGGCCCTGGGTACTCCCCCCCAGTCCGACGCCCCTGTTTATGTACATTCTCTGAAGTAAATGTTAGATATATAGTTGATTAAAATACTGCTAGTAGCTAGCAGGAAAGCTAACTCACAGCGATCAAGGAGCGATGGCTGACAGGTGTAGAAGAAATGTTTTTAATGGAAAAATTGGCACAGAAATTGAAGTTACAAGAAGCAAAACTGGAGAGAAAAAGGAAAAAATGGATTCTTCACAATGTAGAATCATTTCTCTCCGAGGCTGTAGACATGTGAAGACACTTCCCGGCTTTCTGGATGTATTTCCTTCTTTCTTTCTCTGTCACATTTCCTTAAAGATGTAAGGGATAGAAAACGATGTAAGAATTAAGAACACAAATTTAAAATAAAATTAAGCTTCGACACAAAACAATCTACAAAACCCCCAAAAACCAAACAAGTTTGACCATAAACACACACACACACACGCAGTGTTATTTCCTAAAGTGAATTTTGAATGTTGAACCATAAACTCCAGGTTAATAAGAACTAAAGATCCGCAGAATAAATGGCAGAATGACTTCAGAGTGAATGTGTGGAGCAGCAGGACAGCTCGGTGTAGTCGGAACAATGAGGAAGAGAAGAAGTGGAGAGCTTCTGGATCTCTTCTCTGTGAAAATAAGACGCAACAAACCCGGAGAGCCCGCGGGAGAAATCCACGGCTCTCGATGAAATGTCTTTAATACATGTGGCCCATTCTGACAGAAGCCTGGACGCAGAGACGTGGTGGAAGTGATGATTATGTTTGGATTCTTAAAATATATTTTCAATTTGTTCTAAAGGCGAGGGGATAGTTGTTTTATTGTTTAAATGAATGACTAAATCGCCAAAAACATCAGACTTAAAAGCTGTGTAATGTGTCCGGATGTTTTCCCTTAAGAAAAGTGGGAAAAAAAACCTGTTGGAAATATAACCGTAATCATCCTTTAAAAAGTGATAAATAATACTTAATGTTTTTTTTTTTTACAAATATCGCTGATATCACAAACAGATTGGAGCGCATTCAGGTATTTGGATTTTCTCCTCCGGCGGCCTCCAGCTCAATTCACTTTCTTTAAGATGGGGACCGTGCAAAATTAATAAAACACATAATTATACATGGGATAAACGTGCCAGAATTAGCCCGGATTAATAGAAAAGGGGCCGTGTTTTTCATGTGTTTTTTTTTTTAAATACAAAGAAACCAGAAAGAAAAGACAACACAAGACGCAAAAAAAGATTCTCTCCTCTCTGAGTGACTTTCTGCCTCCACTTTCACTTCGTGTCCGCTTTCAGTTCAGCCGCGAGGAAAACAGAGCGCCGACACGGACACCGTGTTTAAAGAACACTTTTTACGCGCATTTTACGCACGGAGAATCGGCTTTTGGAGATAGGCTGCAGCCCGTAGCTTTTTCTGTGCCGTGCAGTCTGACACACAAATCACCTCCGCGTGTCCTGACCGTGTCCGCGTGCCCTCCGAATCCCCTCTCTCTGTTTATTTTGCCTCCGAGTCTGCATGTAAACAGGTTTTCAGACGCCGAAGGGGAAAATATTTGAAGCGGAGGAGTGTAAATATGAGGAGCGGCGGGGATTTGGGTGTACGCATGCACCGTGTGTGTTTTCCAGCGACAGGTTTAGTTTAGAGGGGGGTGGGGAGGGGTGAGGGAGAGAGGGGAAGGAAGACGAGTGTTGATAGGGGTGAGTGTGTTTTCCACGCTGCAAAAAGTGTCCGCGTTTGGCGAGTCATTTTCGGCGTCTAGCACGCTCTAAAAGTCTCATTTTTATCCAAGAAATATCATAAAAAAAACACATAATTGAGTCCGAAAAATATGTATTTAAATATAGTTTAATTTATTTGATAAAATCAAGTGTTTGTGTTTTTAAAAAAAGAGTAAAATGTGAGCAGGAGACACACGTCGCAACATAAAAATGCAAAAGAAATCCACAAAACAACCAAACAAAACCGATTCGTTTTGGAAAAAAAAAACCCAAATCCAATCGGTCAGATTTTCCGGTTTATTTTTGATCAACATTATGATGTTTTATTTTACACTCAATAAGACACATGAAAGACTCTTTTTGCAGCGTGCAGGGCATTGGTGGATGTGTGTGTTTCCCTGTGTGTCATGATTGGCTGAACGCGCAGAGTACGCCTTAATATTTAGTACTAATGTCCCCCTGGTTGGCTGAGGACTGAAAAGGTCCAACCAATGTTTTTTTACTTGCTTTAGTGGCTGTGGCTCCCTAATTAATTGCAGCTATCTGTCTCCTATCGATGTGTGTGTGTACATGTGTGTTGTGTGTGTGTGTGTTTCCTCTTTTCTCCCCAAACCGAACATGAAATAGTTTGTTGGGCTATAGTTTCTTTCTTCCTATCGTCCCCCCTTCCTTCCTTCCTTCCCGTCCGGGCTCGCAGGCAGAGACAGGACAGATTGAAACCCAGCTGTGTTCGTTGCCATTTTTCCCCCTCTCTGCTCGGTGATGTTGGATATGGGAGAGCGCAAAGAGGTGAAAATGATTCCTAAATCGTCGTTCAGTATAAACAGTTTGGTGCCCGAGGCCGTGCAAAGCGACAACAACAACAACAGCAACAGCAGCAGCCACCAGAACCACCACCACCACCACCACCACCAGAACCACCACATCCAGAGCCACATCCAGAACCACCGGGCCGTCGGCGCCGAGGAAGCCGAGCGCAAAGCTCCTCTCCCGGCCACGCAGCAGCCGCAGAGTGAGGCCAAAGCGGATCCTAAAAGTGAGTCCGCGAGCCTGCAGGAGGAGAGCTGCGCGGACGAGAAAGACAAACCGGAGGAGAAGAAGGACGGGAAAGACGGGGACGGAGGAAAGGACGGAGAGAAGAAGACGGGCAAGTACGAAAAACCTCCTTTTAGCTACAACGCGCTGATCATGATGGCCATCCGGCAGAGCCCGGAGAAACGGCTCACACTCAACGGCATCTACGAGTTCATCATGAAAAACTTCCCGTACTACCGGGAGAACAAGCAGGGCTGGCAGAACTCCATCCGGCACAACCTCAGCTTGAATAAATGCTTCGTGAAGGTTCCCCGGCACTACGACGACCCGGGCAAAGGGAACTACTGGATGCTGGACCCGAGCAGCGACGACGTCTTCATCGGAGGCACCACCGGGAAGCTGCGGCGGCGCTCCACCACGTCCCGGGCCAAGCTGGCCTTCAAGCGGGGCGCGCGCCTCACCTCCGGGCTCACCTTCATGGACCGCGCCGGCTCCCTGTACTGGCCCATGTCGCCCTTCCTGTCGCTGCATCACCCGCGAGCCAGCGGCGCCCTGGGCTACAACGGGACCTCCTCCGGCTACCCGGCGCACCCCATGTCCTACAGCACCATGCTGACGCAGAACATGGGCAGCAACCACTCGTCGTTCCCGGGCTCCAACGGGCTGAGCATGGACCGGCTGGTCGGCGGGGATCTGCCCTACGCCACGCACCACCTGACGGCGGCGGCCCTGGCGGCCTCCGCGGTGCCCTGCGGCCTCTCCGTGCCGTGCTCCGGGGCCACTTACTCCCTGAACCCGTGCTCTGTGAACCTGCTGGCCGGGCAGACCAGTTACTTTTTCCCTCACGTCCCACACCCCTCCATGAGCACGCAGTCCGGCGGCGGATCCTTGCAGGCCGCCCGGGCTTCGGCCTCCAATTCCCCGCAGGCTCCGTCCTCGTCCTCGCTGCCCTGTGACTCTCTGAGGCCG
Organism: Perca schrenkii; assembly: GCA_025617405.1. Classification (NCBI taxonomy): domain Eukaryota; kingdom Metazoa; phylum Chordata; class Actinopteri; order Perciformes; family Percidae; genus Perca; species Perca schrenkii. Next base: position 30,891,521 of record CM046806.1, on the reverse strand, counting down.
GCTCTGTCCGGCTCTCTGCCGGCCTTCTCCTCGGGACTTTCCGGGGGTTTGTCTGACTATTTTACGCATCAAAACCAGGGCTCGACCTCCAACCCGCTTATACACTAACCTCACCCTCACCTCTTCATTCATCCCTCCATCCATCCATGCTCCCCTTATCCCCCTCCCACCCCCACCCCTTGAAGGAAATCTTAAAATGACTGGAACTGTAAGTTGAACATTTTCCACTTGAACATTTAGCCTACATTGTAAAAAAAAACAGCAAACAAAAAACAAAATTATTATACCCACTATAGAAAAAAAGAGGAGAGACTTTTAAAAAAAAACCTGCAAAACAAAAAAGAAAAAGCAGCAGAGAAACTTGAGAGAAAGCAGCCAGCTGAAGTTTCCAGGTATTTTTTAATATTATTATTATTATTATCTCTTCTTCTTCTTATTCCTCTTCTCCTGCAGTTTTATTTCTGTGTACATAATGTCTGTGACTATAAGTGTCCGGGTTTGTCTCTGTATAGTGCTGTCAGTCAGTCAGCGATGTGCAATGTGACCTGAGCTACAAAAACCGAGAGAATGATGAAGATGATGAAGATGACGATAGGCTGATTATTTTTTCTGTTGCTGTTGTTGTTGGAGGAGGCATTGCTTTTTTTTTTAATAGAATGTGTATTTAAAATAGTTTGTCTAATTTTGAGATTTAAAAGAAAAAAAATGGTTGAAATAATAATAATAATAATAATATCTCTAATAGCCGGTTTGTCGCCCGCATGTTTGCAGTATTATCAGGTGTCATGCGGGTTAGAAAAGGAGCGGCGGAGAATGATTTCATTTTACAAAATTTAAACACTAATTTTAATTTTTATTTTCTATACAGTGAATGTGATTTTTTTTTCTTCTTCTTCTTCTTTACAAAGCGACTCCCGCCGTTAAAGTCCCCGAGGCTGTTCCTCCATTCTTTCATGTCCCAGTTTAAAAACTGTACTTTTTATAGACCAAAGAATCGGGTTTTTAGGAATATTTAGAGTATTATTCAAGCTGACAGAGGCCGTAATGTAGTAGGAATTAAAAGAGTGAATGATGGGAGGGGGGGGGGATTTATGCCTCTATCACTGCAGAAAATGTCCATTTAAACGAGATTTTTTCGCGAACATTTTTGTATTCTTAAATTAGCGGAAATTTGGTGTTGGAGTTTGGTGGTGCCGAGTGTTTTGTTTGTTGTTGCTGCTCCTGGAGGCGTTTGGCCTTAACCCGCCTCGCTTTTAGATTCCACCTTAAAGTGCGTTGTAAACAGCGTGAATTTAGCTTCAAAACGAACTGAAAATGTCTCATTTTCATGCAGAATTTTGAGCGTAAATGTCTCGTTTTTTTGGATGGATATTTTCGGCGGTGGCAGCCTGTGATGTGCTTTCTTTTGACTGTAAACGTGACGGCCGCTAATAACGGAACCTTCACGCCTCTTTTTCTTCTTTTATTTTTTTTTGTATAATTAGTAAAAGAGAGAGGAAAAAAATGTCTATTTGTAATTTGAATTTGGGGGGTTTCCTTCTTTTCTAAAAAGGAAGAACAATGTAAAAAAAATCAACAAAAAAAAAACCCGTTTTGTTTGCCAGAAGAAAAAGAAAATGCCTCATTATCTAATACTACTTTGGAATGATTGTCCTTTAATTGTCGTCTCTAAAAACAATTTTTCATGGTTGTGATACTATTGTGGTCTTATTCCCGTGTTTGTCGCTTACAGAAGTTAAAAAAAGAGAAAAAAAATGTTTTAATCATAAAAAAAATAAAAAAAAATAAAAGAATAGATTACATTCATAACTAACGCAAATCCCTTTGTCTTCTTTCTCTAACTGCCGTCCGTGTCTCACTCTTTCTATCACCAGGAATGTAAAACACACCAAAAAATAACATTCAGTTCACGTAGAAAATAACTTTTTAAATCCTATATTTTAATTTTAGATTTTAGAAAAAAAAATTGAAGCGTACATTTATGCGGTTCTTAATCTTCACAAATGGAATTTACATTTTTATTTTTTTTCTTTGTTTGAATGGAGAGAAAACATCAGTCAGCATTCACTGCGGATGCTTTTGGTTCCAACAACCAAACATTTCCCTGAAATCTTCCCTCTTTCTCTTCTCTTTCTGGGTTCTTTTGTTGCTGTGCGTAAAGCTTTTACGCGTAAAGATTTTACGCGCGTCTGGGTGGATAGAACTGTGTCAGATGATGCGTTCAGAGGTCGCGTTCGGGGCTGCTGAAGCCTGACTGAGTGACTCTGTGAAATGTGAGGCGCTGCGGCCCGCGGGGCTCCGCGAGGCTTCGCTGCGTGTCTTTTTTGGGGGGCAGAATTCTCCTCCCAGGCGCTGTTTTAACACCAGATGAGTTCATGTAGCCTAAACGCTGCTGTGGGTTAAATATGTTGGAGCACTTTCTCCGTTTGGCATCTCCAACATCCCACTGAGTTCAAACATCTGAATTTGAATCTAGAAACTTGCAGATTGTTCGAGATTTTCTTGCAGAAAAGTGATTTGGAATCTGAATTTGAGCGAGTTTTATTTTGTCATGTTTTTGTTTCAGCTCTGGCTTGTTGTGTGTGTGTGTGTGTGTGTGTGTGTGTGTGTGTGTGTGTGTGTGTGTGTGGCTCATTATTTAAAGATTACAGATCAAACCGAAGCTCTGTCGCAAACGGTTCAAATGTATTATTTAAATTTGCCGATATTTTGTGAGTTTTTTTTGTTGCAGAAAACTGATTTGTAGTCGGATTACTTGTTTGTCTCTTCGCTATGTTTGTGTGTGTGAGACTCACGCGTGTGTGTTTTTGTGTGTTTGGTTCATTATTTACAGATCAAAACTAAAACGCTGTTGCAAACAGCTCACATTTAATCTTTCAATTTAATCTTTCAATTTGCAGATTTTTTGTGGGTTTGTTTTTTTGCAGAAAACAGATTTTTGTTGTGTGTTTCCGTCATGTCTTTGTGTCAGCTCGGCTTGTGGTGTGTGAGACTGTGTGAGTGTGTGTGTGTTTTCTGTGTTTGGTTCATTATTTACACATCAAAACAGAAAAACACTGTTGCAAGATTTTTTTGTGTGCAGAAAAGTGGGTTTTAGTCAGATTTTAGCTTCTGTGTCATGTTTTTGTGCAAGCTCCGGCTTGTTGTGTGCGCGTGGTTGAATGCTTGGCTCATTATTTCGAGATAAAAGCCAAACTCTGTTGCAACCAGTTCAAATGCATTATTCAAATTTGCAGATTTTTGCAGAAAACTCAGAAATTTTGTCTGAATATTTTAGCTTCTGTGTTTTCACCTCAGTGTGTGTGCGCGTGTTGTATGATCAAACCGAAATTCAGTTACAAAGGGTTAAAATGAATCATTTAAAGCTGCAGATTTTCCGCCTTTTTCTCTCAAACTAAAGTGAGATTTTGACATTTTTCAGCTTTCTGTGTCTTCATGTCCCGTGTGTGGATGTTTCTGATGCAGCTGGTGTATTTTCCCTCTCTGTGCTTTAAATGGACAGCTCGGACTTTAAATCTGAGGCCGAAAATCGGATATATTTCTTTCCTTAAAATGGCAGATTTTGCGTCTTTTCTTCGGTGAAAGTCGGATTGGACCGGAGAATGTGCGCTTTGCTGTTGCTGTGGCTCCCTGGTGGTCCCTCTCCTGTGGCCCCGTGGTTGTCCCTCTCCTGTGGCCCCGTGGTTGTCCCTCTCCTGTGGCCCCGTGGTTGTCCCTCTGCTGTGGCTCCCTGGTTGTCCTTCTGCTGTGGCCCCGTGGTTGGCCCTCTGCTGTGGCCCCGCGGTTGGCCCTCTGCTGTGGCCCGGCGGTTGGCCCTCTGCTGTGGCCCGGCGGTTGGCCCTCTGCTGTGGCTCCAGTGGTTTCAGATCTGCTCAGTTTCTGCCCCTGATCCGCTGCAACAGCTGCTTCTATCTCACAGATGGATTCTCCAAAACGTCTTCCACAATTTCCCATTTTTCCACATTCGGTGGCGACAGAAAACGAGACTTTATTTACAGTCAAACGCGCACATTCGCCGCCTTTTTCCCCCATGTTGAAAGCTCAGTTTGACATGTAATCTCTCGTGCTTTCTCAGGTCTCTGTTTGCTCTTTGCTTCTAAATGTGCGCCTTTTTTCTCTCCAGGACTGAAGCTGCGTTTCAGCGCCGTCGTGTTTCAGTGTATGGACGAGTCCTTACATCCGGTCACACCTGCAGATTTTGCAGCTTTTCTGAAACTAAACTCCGAGTTTGAAGGCTCAGTTTGTCATATAATCTCTTCCGGTGAATATTTTCTGCTTTCGGTTTATTTTACACTTCAAACTAAAGTGGACCGGCTGACATGTTTTTTTTTTCCCAAACGGCACTAAAAGCAACTTTTATCCTGAGAAATCTGCCTTTAGTGCCGTTCTTTGTTTCCTCCCAGCCGTCATGTTGCATTGTATAAATCAGACTTTTATCTCTGATCTCAGTTCCGCATTTCATTTAGTTTAGTTGTTGTTGTTGCGGCTCATTACACTTGGACTCCTTTAGATTTTCAGAATCAGATTTATTGGCCAAGTATACTAACAAACACCAGGAATTAGACTCTGCTAGGTGTTAACTCTCTATACACTCAACAAATAGACACGTAGTAGTAAACATTCAGTAGACAAATAGTAGGCTAATATAGACACATACTGTACAATAGAGACAACAATATACATATAGGCACATAAACATAATATACAAAAATACAATTATATAAATAAGACATATCAAGTACACATGGAGTGGGATGTAAAGTACAAAAAGTAATAGTGCAAAGTAGTGTTCAAGATGCATATTGGAATGATTTTATTTACAGATAACATTACACCAGTTGGACAGATTTGGTTTTTGTTTCGTCGCTGTTTTTTCTCCGCGGAGTGTTTGTCTTCCTGAGGGTCGTGTCACATTGGAAAGTGTGTGTGTGTGTGTGTGTGTGTGTGTGTGTGTGTGTGTAGCCCTGTCTAAATGAGACTTCCGGTGTGCTCGTTTGCTGCTCATTTGTGCTTGGATGATTTAGTTGAAGCCGCTTTCACAGATTCACAACTCCGAGTGAACACCGGATGAAATGAAAGCTTCAAATCTGACATATGGGGCAGGGCACCTGCCTCCTATTTGTAGTTTTAAATGTCCATATTTTTATAGTTTTAGATGTCCATCTTTTTGTAGTTTTAGATGTCCATCTTTTTGTAGTTTTATGTCCATCTTTTTCAGTTTTATATGTCCATCTTTTTGTAGTTTTATTTGTCCTTTTGTAGTTTTAGATGTCCATCTTTTTGTAGTTTTATGTCCATCTTTTTCAGTTTTATATGTCCATCTTTTTGTAGTTTTATATATCCATCTTTTTGTAGTTTTATATGTCCATCTTTTGTAGTTTTATTTGACCTTTTAGTAGTTTTATATTTCTATCTTTTTATGGTTTTATATGTCCATCTTTTTGTAGTTTTATTAGTCCTTTTAATGGCTGAATATGTCCTGTATATGTAGTTGTATGAGTCCTTTTAATAGCTGAATATGTCCTGTATATGTGCGAGGAGTTGCCGTTGGTCTGCTGGTTGGTTTGTTGCTCTCTGCAGAATCTCCATCAGATAGTTTCTGTCTCCGAGACAAAGTGTAAAGTCTTCTCCGTCTTTGTGTCTCCTGTCTCCTCGGTGGGTTTAAATCCTAAATAGAAACTCAGAGATTTGCCATTTAAAAGACGCTTCACAGGTTTGCATTCAGGGCTGCAGCTAACCAGCATTTCCTCTTCCCTCTTCCTGTCCTTCCTTATTTACTATTCCTACCTTCCTTTCATCCTTCTTTCCTTCCCTACCTTCGTCCCTACATAATTCCTATCTTCTTTCCTTCCCTCCTTACATACATACTTAAAAACTAGAGCTGCAAAGATGAATCGATTAGTTGTCAACTGTTATATTAATCATAGTCATTTTTTGATGATAAAACAGGTAATCTTGTGTGATGTCAGCTTGTTAAATGTGAATATTGTTCTAGTTTCTTCCTCTTCTCGGACAGGAAACTGAATATCTTTGAGTTGGGGACTAAACAAAACATTTGAGGACCTCATCTTGGGCTTTTTGGGAAACACTGATCCACATTCTAGAGATCCAATAACTCATCCAAAACATAACCCACTTAATCGTTAGCTGCAGCTCTAACTTTCTCGATTAATCGATTGGTTCATAAAAATGTCAGACAATAGTAAAATCAATGTCCATCTCATTTCCTCAAAATCCAATCAGATTATTTTTATTTTATTTTCTTGTTTTGTCTAAAACTCAAAGATCATTCAGTTTAATAAGATATGAAACATAAAAGGGAGAAAACCTCCATATTTCAGAGACTGAAAACAGCATTTTCTGCCATTTTTTACTAAAAGTACGAATAATCACAACGATGTTGGAGCCATCTGTGGATTAGTATCTGGATGAATGGATGAGTAGTTTGGTCTCTAAAATTTCAGAAAATGGAGAAAACCCAAACGCCAGGATGACATCCTCAAAAGGAAATTAAGTAGGGGACGACCTCCATACCCCCCAGTTACAATTCCCCCACCCTGCCCCCCCCACCATTTTTTGTAGTTTTATGATTTGTTTTGAAGTTTTATAGGTCCTTATTTTTGGTAGTTTTATATGTCCTTATTTCTGTAGTTTTTAATGTCCTTTTTTCTAGTTTTATATGTCCATGCTTTTTTTCTAGTTTTTAATGTCCTTTTTCTAGTTTTATATGTCCACCTTTTTTGAGTTTTAAATGTCCTTTTAGTAGTTTTATATGTCCATCTTTTTGTAGTTTTGAAATGTCCTTTTTGTAGTTTTATGTCCATATTTTTGGAGTTTTAAATGTCCTTTTTGTAGTTTTATATATCCCTCTTTTTGTAGTTTTAAATGTCCTTTTTGTAGTTTTATGTCCATCTTTATGTAGTTTTTAATGTCCTTTTTGTAGTTTTATGTCCATCTTTTTGGAGTTTTTAATGTCCTTTTTGTAGTTTTATATGTCCATCTTTTTGTAGTTTTATATGTCCATCTTTTTTGAGTTTTATATGTCCATCTTTTTGTAGTTTTATATGTCCATCTTTTTGTAGTTTTATATGTCCATCTTTTTTTAGTTTTATATGTCCATCTTTTTTGAGTTTTATATGTCCATCTTTTTGTAGTTTTATATATCCATCTTTTTGTAGTTTTATATGTCCATCTATTTGTAGTTTTATATGTACATCTTTTTGTAGTTTTATATGACCCAATGTTGAAACCAAACCTATTTTGTTGTGTGCAGGCGACGTTAAAATGACCAAAATAAAATGCATTTACAATAATTTAGGGGAAATGTCAAACTCTGCGTTTAGTTTTGTTGCTAAAACAGTTTATTCTTCAGGATAAAATAAGCGTGAGAAGATGAAACATGTTGGAGCAGTTTTTATCGGCAGCGTGACGCCGTCTGTGGGTCAAAGGTCAAACATGCACATCTTCTCTTTGTCTTTTTATGATTTCTCCAACAATTTCACATATTTTTGAATCATATTTTACCGGAAAACCCCAAACAAATCAGAGCTTTTCTTTCTGATCTGTTTCTGTTTCTATTTCATTTTAGGAACAATATCCTGCATATTTAAAGAAGCCGCAGGCTGCAGGTCAAAGGTCAAAGCTGTCCACAGTTTGCAGACAAATCAACACATTTCTGGATGAAAAATAACATTTTTTTTTACGTATTTACTTTTCTGATATCTTTTATGATTCCACATATTTTTGAATACATCATATTTTACCAGAAAAGCTCTAACACCCAAAACAAATCAGAGATTCTCTTTGGCATCAAACATCCCGATCGGTTTCTGTTTTTTCATTTTATTTTAAGAACAGTGTTCCAGATATTTAAAGAAGCCACAGACTGCTCTGCGAGTCTTGTGAGTCTGTGCGAGTCTGTGAGAGTCTCTATACGAGTCTGTGCGAGTCTGTGAGAGTCTGTGAGAGTCTGTGAGAGTCGATACGAGTCTGTGAGAGTCTGTGAGAGTCTATACGAGTCTGTGAGAGTCTCTATACGAGTCTGTGAGAGTCTGTGAGAGTCTATACGAGTCTGTGAGAGTCTGTGAGAGTCTATACGAGTCTGTGAGAGTCTCTATACGAGTCTGTGAGAGTCTGTGAGAGTCTATACGAGTCTGTGAGAGTCTGTGAGAGTCTATACGAGTCTGTGAGAGTCTCTATACGAGTCTGTGAGAGTCTGTGAGAGTCTATACGAGTCTGTGAGAGTCTGTGAGAGTCTATACGAGTCTGTGAGAGTCTCTATACGAGTCTGTGAGAGTCTGTGAGAGTCTATACGAGTCTGTGAGAGTCTGTGAGAGTCTATACGAGTCTGTGAGAGTCTGCGAGTCTCTGAGAGTCTGTGAGAATATCTGCATCTCTGAGCTGCTCGCATTTCTTTCTCTGTTTCGTTTGAGGCTGAAAGAGCTGCCGTCGGTGACGTCGGTTTCCCATGATGCTCCGGGGGTCTAGTTCAGAGGAAACTGTTGCTTGTTCACGTTCATGTTTGGCGCCAAAATGTTCCAAATTTTCATGAGTCAGTCAGACAGATTCCTCAGGCTGTAGACGACGTTGTTCTTCACATTCAAGAGGAAAATATCCAGAAAACACTGTAAAGCAAGGTTGCAACTACCGATTATTTTCATAGTGGATTATTTACTGGGTGAGTGGATTAGTTGTTGGGTCTCTAAAATGTGGATCAGTGTTTCCCAAAAAGCCCAGGATGACGTCCTCAAAGGTCTTGTATTTGTCCCCAACTCAAAGATATTCAGTTTCCTTTCCCAGAATAGAGAAGACACTAGAATATATTCACATGTAACAAGCTGATTTCACACAAGTTTACCTGTTTTATCATCAAAAAATGCTAACTAATCGATTCATCTTTGCAGCTCTAGTTTTTAAGTATGTATGTAAGGAGGGAAGGAAAGAAGAAAGGAAGTATGTAGGGAAGAAGGTAGGGAAGGAAAGAATGATGTAAGAGAGGAGGCAAGGATGGAAAGAAAAGGGAAGGAAGGATTAATGGAAAGGAAGGTAGGAATAATAAATAAGGAAGGACAGGAAGAGGGAAGAGGACCTTCTGGTTAGCTGCAGCCCTGAATGCAAACCTGTGAAGCGTCCTTTAAACAGCAAATCTCTGAGTTTCTATTTAGGATTTAAACCCACCGAGGAGACAGGAGACAGAAATGACAAATACAACTACAAAAATATGGAGATATAAAACTACAAAAAGCCGCCCCTTCCTATGTCAGATTTGTTTTTTCATGAAAAGATGTCAAACCGATTAATCAACTATCGAAATAGTTGAAGATTAAATTAATAGTTGACAAAATTTTTGAAGCTTTTCCCAACATTTTAATTTCAACCGGGACATGAACCCCCGGTCTCCTGGGTGAAAGTCCTGTGGTCCTACTTTACCAGAGCTGCTTCTCATGTCGCTTAAATTGCCTCCTTGACTCCTTCACTTGCCTCGCTTCCTCGCGTCTTAGTCCCTCCCAACGAGGAGGCACGGGAGAGACGCATCATCGGAGGAGAGAGGCAACGAGCAAATGTTTTGAGTCGAGATGTCCTTTCTTCTGCAGGGAAAAATGAATCCGTTAGCTTTTTGCGCAGAGTTAGCATCTCCTTCCTCCTTCAGTTGCACGGCTTCAAGGAAGGAAGGCTGCTCTCTGTATCCTCGATCATAGCTCCTCGATGATCCCTCCTCGATCATAGCTCCTGATGATCCCTCCTCGATCATAGCTCCTCGATGATCCCTCTTCGATGATCCCTAATTGATCATAGCTCCTCGATGATCCCTCCTCGATCATAGCTCCTCGATGATCCCTACTCGATCATAGCTCCTCGATGATAGCTCCTCGATCATAGCTCCTCGATGATCCCTCCTCGATCATAGCTCCTCGATGATCCCTCCTCGATCATATCTCCTCGATGATCCCTCCTCGATCATAGCTCCTCGATGATCCCCACTCGATCGATGATCCCTCCTCGATCATAGCTCCTCGATGATCCCTCCTCAGGGCAGAAATAAGAACTTTAAGACGGCCTTCACCGAGACAGAACAACTTCCAGTTCAGCCGAGGTCCGAGGACTAGGGCTGGGCATCGAGAACCGATTCCTACTACTAACATGCACATCTTCGGTTTGTATTTTTACGATTTCTCCAACAATTTCACATATTTTTGAATCATATTTTACCGGAAAAACCCCAAACAAATCGAAGCTTTTCTTTCTTTCTGATCTGTTTTTGTTTCTATTTCATTTTAGGAACAATATCCTGCATATTTAAAGAAGCCGCAGGCTGCAGGTCAAAGGTCAAAGCTGTCCACAGTGTGCAGACAAATCAAGACATTTCTGGATGAAAAATAACATTTTTTTTTACGTATTTACTTTTCTGATATCTTTTATGATTCCACATATTTTTGAATTCAAGAATTACGATTCCAGTAGAATCGTTTCTTTATTGGAATTGTTTGGAATCGTTTTGGAGGATTTGGTTTCAAATCTTATCATGGGGTTCCTAAATTTAACATGAGCAAGTTTTGGTTTTCCGTAGCGGCCAGCAGGCGTTTGTTGTGTTGCAGCCATGGAGCACAGGAAGCAGTAAGCGGTGCTCTAGCGTGGCTTTATTTTACGTTGGAAAACGCCCCCGTCAAACTGCAACACACCTTTTGAATCAAAATAAAACTTTCCTCTTATTTGTAAAAAATAAGCATGTGACCCGTTTCAACTCCACCCCTCAAAGAATCGGAATCGAAAGGAAGAATCGGAATTGGAATCAGAATCGTTAAAATCCAAACGATGCCCAACCCTACCGAGGACTCGAGGAGCTATCAGAAAAGACACATGAGACCCAGCTCAGGACATTTGGCGCTCTCATATGCTTGGGGTGCATTCCAGGCAACCGGTAACTTGTGTTTTCACAACCTTCTACCGGTGAAAGAAAGTGTCCTGGAACGTCAGCCAAACCAGTAACTTACTCCTGGTGAACTGGTACCAGATTACAGTTACAGATTTTGACGTCACACGGCAATATTGCCCCCTGTTGCTGCTGTACAGACGCTGGTGATTAAAGGTGAGAAATAGAAATAAATAGACATAAAAAGGCAAGGTAAAGTCATTCCGCACATTGTAATCAAAACAATACACATACGATTGTGTACTACTACAGGTACTACAGGTCCGAGGTCAAACCCTAGACTTCTGCGTCTAGGCATATACCTCTACGTATATGTGCGCCTGCTCTACCCACTGAGCCAACCCAGCTACACCATATAACACATTATCATGAACAGGTTCCTGGGTGAAAGTCTTGTGTTTTCTCCTTAACTTCTTCAGGACATGAACACCTGTTTCCTGGGTGAAAGTCTTGTGTTTTCTCCTTAACTTCTCCAGGACATGAACACCTGTTTCCTGGGTGAAAGTCTTGTGTTTTCTCCTTAACTTCTTCCAGGACATGAACACCTGTTTCCTGGGTGAAAGTCTTGTGTTTTCTCCTTAACTTCTTCCAGGACATGATCACCTGTTTCCTGGGTGAAAGTCTTGTGTTTTCTCCTTAACTTCTTCAGGACATGAACACCTGTTTCCTGGGTGAAAGTCTTGTGTTTTCTCCTTAACTTCTTCAGGACATGAACACCTGTTTCCTGGGTGAAAGTCTTGTGTTTTCTCCTTAACTTCTTCCAGGACATGAACACCTGTTTCCTGGGTGAAAGTCTTGTGTTTTCTCCTTAACTTCTTCCAGGACATGAACACCTGTTTCCTGGGTGAAAGTCTTGTGTTTTCTCCTTAACTTCTTCCAGGACATGAACACCTGTTTCCTGGGTGAAAGTCTTGTGTTTTCTCCTTAACTTCTTCAGGACATGAACACCTGTTTCTCCTCATGTGCTGCTGACAGTAATACATACCAACTGCAGGGCATTACTTTTCAGAGATATATGTACAAATAGTTCCTGAGAACTTCATGAAGATATTTGAATATCAGACTTCATCTAAAGTCTTTCCTTCTTGCTTTCTTCCCCTCTCCCCTCTTCCCCTCTCTCCCCTCTCACCCCTCTCCCCTCTGCAGCAGCAGTTGCAAGTCTTATCGTCTGTTCGCTGTGATTTTCTCCTTTTCTTGCTGTCTTTCCTTCTTGCTTTCTTCCCCTCTCCTCTCTCCCTTTCTCCTCCCCTCTCTCCCTTCTCCAGTAGCAGTTGCAGGTCTTATCATCTGTTCGCTGTGATTTTCTCATTTTCTTGCTGTCTTTCCTTCTTGCTATCTTCCCCTCTCCCCTCTTCCCCTACACTCTCCCACTCTCCCCTCTCCCCCTTTCTCCTCTCCCTCTCTTCCCTCTCTCCCCTCCCTCCCCTCTGCAGCAGCAGTTGCAGGTCTTATCGTCTTATTCGCTGTGATTTTCTCTCTCGGCTGATCTGAGATCAGCTCGCAGAAACAACAAAGACAGACTTTCAGCAGCAATTTGTTCGTTTCCGTAAAGACGGCTGCGAGTTAAACGAGTCCGACTGTAACGCAAGAACCCTTCCCCCCCCCCTCACCCCCTCCTCACCCCACCCCCCCTTCACCCTACCCCACCTTAACAATGGCGCTGCCGAGGGAACCAGATCTGTGTCGGCCTGATGCTATCTGCTCCGTGTTAAATGGGGTGACCAGCAGTCAAAAGACAAAAGAAGCAACAGAAGGACACAGGGGGGAGGGAGGGAGGGAGGGAGGGGAGGCAGGAGGGAGATATTCTTTCTTTCTGTCTTTCTTGACCACCCCATTTAACATTTAAAAAAAAAAAAAACCTTCTGATTCAAATAGATCTTTATTTGAGTGATCCCGTATGGATGCATAGAACCCAGAGATGGAGCTTTTAAGATAACCTGACTCCACCAGATGGATCGCTTCCCATTTGCTCGGCATATCCATCTGGGAACTTTCTGTTGGAGAACTTTTGGGAAAGGGGCGAAAATCCTGGTTAGCTGATTGGATAAACCATCTATCACCAGCTATAGTTGGTGATAGACGGGCCAAATCAACCAATCAGATCAAACTCTTGCCGAAACCAGTCGGGAGAAGAGCAGAAACATCTTTTCCTCCGAGAAAAGCCTCCAGTGCCGTTTTTTTTTGTTTGCTCTTCTTTCAATGAAGGAATACTTTCTAATTCGGATAAAACTTGCTGCGATAGCTACACTCATCTCATCCTTACGTTGTTTAGACTGAACAGTCGCTTCTCGTGGCGTCACACCTAAAACCCGACTCAAAACCAACGCTGATTGGTCGGTCGTTTGGCGAACGGCTCCAAATTTTCTCCATCTCAAGATGCCAGACTGATCTGAGAGGAGAAAACTGGAGCTCAGCCAGATCAGGAAGCTCTCACCAGGCTAGCCTTTAAGCAAGTTAAAGTTACAATAAAAAGGACACAAGATGT
>CM046806.1:30865606-30870606 GCA_025617405.1 Perca schrenkii | reverse complement strand
CAGTAGAGAGTAGTATGTAGAGAGACAACAGTAGAGAGTAGTATGTAGAGAGACAGCAGTAGAGAGTAGTATGTAGAGAGACAGCAGTAGAGAGTAGTATGTAGAGAGACAACAGTAGAGAGTAGTATGTAGAGAGACAGCAGTAGAGAGTAGTATGTAGAGAGTAGTATGTAGAGAGACAACAGTAGAGAGTAGTATGTAGAGAGACATCAGTAGAGAGTAGTATGTAGAGAGACAGCAGTAGAGAGTAGTATGTAGAGAGACATCAGTAGAGAGTAGTATGTAGAGAGACAGCAGTAGAGAGTAGTATGTAGAGAGACATCAGTAGAGAGTAGTATGTAGAGAGACAGCAGTAGAGAGTAGTAAGTAGAGAGACAGCAGTAGAGAGTAGTATGTAGACAGACAACAGTAGAGAGTAGTATGTAGAGAGACAGCAGTAGAGAGTAGTATGTAGAGAGACAACAGTAGAGAGACTATTTTACTTCTATAATGTGAAAAATAGCAGCCTGCGTGAGTCCACATTGGCAGTAAAAATAACTTTATTCTGATTTAACCCCTTAGGTTGTCCTCGGGTCAAATTTGATGCATTCTCAAAACAAACTTCTACATCAGAAATATGGGTTTCTTTTTAACCAAATTAGTCAAAAGAATTTAGTACAATTGCAGGTACTCAAGTACTACTTTCATTGAATTTTGGGTTTGAAATTTCATAGCATTTGAAAAAATTGAAATGGCTTCAAAACCTGACTTGAACTTTGACATCCACACGTCTGAGATTCTCCACCAACATGCGTTCCTCTAATATTAGTCAAAATTCAAAAAAATTGTGTTAATGTTAATTTTGACCCAGAAGGTCAACAGGGTGCATTCAGCAATCTGATTTAAACTTCTATATCAGAAATACTGGTTTCTTTTTAACCAAATTAATCAAAAAAATTGAGTACAATTGCAAGTAGTTGATTATTAATTTCGTTGAATTGTGGGCATTCAATTTTATAGCATTTGAAAAAATAGAAATGGCTTCAAAGCCTGACTTAAACTTTGACATCCACACGTCTGTGACTCTCCACCAACATACATTCCTCTAATATTAGTCAAAATAAAAAAAAATCATTTCAAATTTAGGTATAATCTCCCATAAATGACATTTACTGACCATGAATTCCAAAAATACGTGTTAAACTAGTGGTGATAAGTTGGTGTTAGTGGAAAATAGCATCAGAAACGTAGAAAAAAGTGACAAAAACATAAAAAAAGGGCGTAAAAAAAGTGACAAAAAAACGTCAGAAAATGTGTCAAAAATATATAATAATTAAAAAAAAGTGTTAATTTTGACCCAGAAGGACAACAGGGTGCATGGTGGACCAGAGGACAACTCAAGGGTTAAATCTGTACAACTTTCAAGTGAGATCAAAAAACAGTGTGAGGAAACGGCAACAAGCAGCCATTCTTAAATCGGACTTCTGTTGATAGTTGCAGCTTAAAACTCCTCCGATGTCCCGTCAGAGATGGATAAAGTCTCGGTGAGTCCCGGCTGCTGGGTCATGAGAACCGATTGTGTCCCACAGACACATTCAGCACTCAAAAAATTGAGTACAATTGCAAGTAGTTGATTACTAATTTCATTAAATTGTGGGTATTCATTTTTATAGCATTTGAAAAAATAGAAATAGCTTCAAAGCCTGACTTAAACTTTGACATCCACACGTCTGTGATTCTCCACCAACATACGTTCCTCTAACATTAGTCAAAATTCAAAAAAATCATTTCAAATTTAGGTATAATCACATATAAATGAGATTTACTGACCATGCATTCCAAATACTTGTAAAACTATTGGTAATATGTTGGTTTTAGTGAAAAATAGCATCGAAAACGTGGAAAAAAAGTGACAAAAACATTGAAAAACGTGACGAAAAACGTCAGAAAATATGTCATAAATAAAAAAAAAAAAAGTGTTAATTTTGACCCAGAAGGTCAACAGGGTGCATGGTGGACCAGAGGACAACTCAAGGGTTAAATCTGTACAACTTTCAAGTGAGATCAAAATACAGTGTGAGGAAACGGTAACAAGCAGCCATTCTTAAATCGGACTGCTGTTGATATTTGCAGCTTAAAACTGCTTTGTTTTCCTCTCAGAGATGGATAAAGTCTCGGTGAGTCCCGGCTGCTGGGTCATGAGAACCGATCGTGTCCCACAGACACATTCGGAGCTCTGATTTAAACTGGTTTCGCTGGTGTTTAACTGGACTTAGTGGTCAGTTAAACCGGCTGCTGCTATGTGACCTCAGAGTGGAAAAAAACCTGATTTTGAGGCCAAAGAGCGGGATATAAATGCCAAAAAATAATTAGGATTAGTGTATAGTGAGACTGTGTGTGTGTAAAGTCTCCATTATTTTCTTCAGCCTCGTCAGACCGGCTGTCGATCAACCACGATTAAGAACGGGAATGTCGGCCGCTCCGTTTTTTCTTTTCTGCTTTAAACAGCTAATCTGGATTTGATTGGTCCAGATGAGGGCTGACACACACACACACACACACACACACACACACACATACACACACACACACAGACACGCACAGACACATACACACACACACACACACACACACACAGACATACACATACAGACACGCACAGACACATACACACACAGAGAAACACACAGACACACACACACACAGACATACACACACATATACACATACACACACACAGACACGCACGAACACACAAAGACACACACACACACACACACACACACACACACAGACATGCACAAACACACAAAGACACACACACAGACACATACACACAGACACACACAGACATATACACATAGACACAGACACACACAGACATATACACATAGACACAGACACACACAGACACGCACAAACACACACACACTCACACACAAACACACACACACACACACACACACACACACACACACAGACACACGCACAAACACTAACCATGTTAGCATACACCTAATCACGTTACCATACACCTAACCACATTTGCATACACCTAATCACGTTAGCATACACCTAATCACGTTAGCATACACCTAATCACGTTAGCATACACCTAACCACATTAGCATACACCTAACCACATTAGCATACACCTAACCATGTTAGCATACACCTAACCACATTAGCATACACCTAACAACGTTATCATACACCTAATCACATTAGCATACACCTAACAACGTTAGCATACACCTAACCACGTTAGCATACACCTAACCACGTTAGCATACACCTAACCACATTTGCATACACCTAACCACGTTAGCATACACTTAACCACATTTGGATACACCTAACCACATTAGCATACACCTAACCACGTTAGCATACTTCTAACCACGTTAGCATACACCTAACCACATTTGCATCACGTTAGCCTACACCTAACCCCGTTAGCATACACCAAACCACGTTAGCATACACCTAACCACATTTGCATCACGTTAGCATTCACCTAACCCCGTTAGCATACACCTAACCACGTTAGCATACACTTAACCACGTTAGCATACACCTAACCACATTTGCATCACGTTAGCATACACCTAACCACATTATCATACACCTAACCACGATATCATACACCTAATCACGTTATCATACACCTAACCACGATATCATACACCTAACCACATTTGCATACACCTAACCATGTTAGCATACACCTAATCACGTTAGCATACACCTAACCACGTTAGCATACACCTAACCCAACTTGATCTCACAGAATTCCGTAAAGATGGGCACGGACCCTTAACTCAAAATCCATGGCAGTTTAACGGAATTGCAACAAAATCCGTTAAACTGTCACGGAATAATTCCGTTAAATAAACACGGATTGCCAACGGATCGCCAAATTCCGTGATGGGCCCACGGAAGAATTCCGTGTAATGAACACGGATCGCCGAAAACGGAATACGGGCTTACGTGACACGCGGATCGCCGAAAAAAAAACGGTGGGTGGGCTTACGGTTTCCGTGACACGCGACAACAACGGGACGGTTGGGTTCAGGAAAAGGTCGTGGGTGGGCTTACGGTTCTGTGCCACACGCGGGACACGCTTAAAAAAATAAATAAAAATAAAAATAAAAACACAACCGACAAACGCCACACGCGGGACGCGAACTCCGCTCTCCTGAGCGAAAGTCCTGTGTTTTACCCATCCACCACCCCAACCAACCTCCTTATGCGGAATTCTGGCCTTACATACTACTCACTACCGTGCCACGTCATCTTCTCATTGACTTTACATTGGCATTGTTTTCCGTGGTGGCCACACGGAATTTTCACACATTCCGTACCACCACCACGGAATGAGCTGTTACCAGTCCGTGCCCATTTTACGGAATTCAGTGAGACCAGGCTGACCTAACCACATTAGCATACACCTAATCACGTTAGCATACACCTAATCACGTTAGCATACACCTAACCACGTTAGCATACACCTAATCACGTTAGCATACACCTAACCACGTGAGCATACACCTAACCACGTTAGCATTCACCTAACCACATTTGCATACACCTAATCACGTTAGCATACACCTAATCACGTTAGCATACACCTAACCACGTGAGCATACACTTAACCACGTTTAGCAGTTTTTTTCTGAAATCAATCATGCTACACTCTAAGAAATATCAGTTTTAACAGTTGTGCGTCTGTATATTTTAATTGTAAGTATAATTAAATTGTCTGTAGAACGTAATCCACAGTTGTAATTTAGTTTTGGGCTCCAGCCCAGTTGCTTTTCACTTTATAGTTTCTGCAAGTTGTCATTCAATGGGCTGACTCTTATATATTTTATGTAAAAAAAACGTATAACTACGGTATGCGCATTACTTAGTTTTCACATTGCAGAATAAATCCTGCTTGTCTGAGGGACTGAAACAACAATAGTATGCCATCCACTGCTTCATTTTTCAGGGGATATCGGTATTGTGATTAGTTTTGG
>CM046806.1:30820606-30863106 GCA_025617405.1 Perca schrenkii | reverse complement strand
ACAAAAAACTGACAAATGTGTATTAGCCTTCTTAAAATAAAGTCTCCTCTATAACATATAAATAGTCCCAAGAGATCCAAGTGGTGGAAAGTATTGAAAAATACTAAAATTGGTGCTGCCAATTTCCCATTGCAGCCCATGTTAAAGGGAGATACTACAAGTAAATCGGGAAAAATATTTTAACTTACAGTTGATCATTTACATCAGAAGTGTTTCCAAATGTCTCTGATTTAGGGGCCAGAGCAGGGGGAATGAGAGGGGGGGCCGCCAGAGCAGGGGGAATGAGAGGGGGAAACGCTAGAGCAGGGGAATGAGAGGCAGAGCAGGGGGAATGAGAGGTGGGAAACACCAGAGCAGGAGGAATGAGAGGGGGAAACGCCAGAGCAGGGGGAATGAGAGGCAGAGCAGGGGGAATGAGATGGGGAAACGCTAGAGCAGACACACACATACACATACACACGCACATAAACACACACAGACATATATACAAACACACACACACATAAACACACACAGACACACAGACACACAGACACACACACACACATACACACATCTAGACACACACACACACACACACACACACACATATAAACACACACACACACACACACACACACACAAACCTAGACACACACAAACACACACACATAAACACACACACAGACACACACACACAGACAAATACACAGACATATACACACACACATGGACACACGCACAAACACACACACAGAAACACACACATGCACATAAACACACACACACATAAACACACACACAGACAAATACACAGACATATACACACACATAGACACACGCACAAATACACACACATACGCACACACACGCAGAAACACACACACACTTAAACACACACATCCACACACACATAGAAACACACAAACACACATACACACAGACAAATACACAGACATATACACACACATAGACACACACACAAACACACACACAAACATACACATGCACATAAACACACATAAACACACATAAACACACACACACAAAGACTATTACAGCCTGTGCACTGATTTGGAGGAATAATTTATTTCTCTGAATATTTTGTCATTAGTTTTCTTTTCAGAACTATAAATCAACAGTTTTTCAAAATAAAAGCTCGACCCATGACTCATTTAAAAAATAAAAATAAAATCTGGATTTCAAACCTAAACGTGAATAAAGACTTTATAGATTTACTGGACTTATAAACGGAAAGAAAAACTATTTCTGCTGTGGCCAAAATTATTTAATATTTTATTAATAGTTTAACTATTAGATTGAGTTAGTCAAGATCATTTGTTACTGTTCACTTAATGTTTTGTGTTACATCTATACTCGTTTTACATCTATTTTTTAAACAATTAAACACAGTGTGTCTCCAAAATACTGTGTGTGTGCGTGTATGTTTGCGTGTGTGTGTGTGTGTGTGTGTGTGCGTCTGTATGTGTACAAATATTTTACACACACATTATTAACACACACACACATAATTAAACACAGTATGTCTCCAAAATACTGTGTGTGCGTGTATGTTTGTGTGTGTGTGTGCATGCGTCTGTGTGTGTACAAATATTTTAAACAATTTAACACAGTGTGTCTCCAAAATACTGTGTGTGTGCATGTGTGTGTGTGTATGTCTGTGTGTGTGTGTGTGTGTCTGTCTTTCTGTGTGTGTGTGTGTGTGTCTGTCTGTCTGTGTGTGTGTGTGTGTGTGTGTGTGTCTGTCTTTCTGTCTGTGTGTGTGTGTGTGTGTACAAATATTTAAAACGATTAAACGCAGTGTGTCTCCAAAAGATTTTGAATGCTTTAAAATAGTTTTTTCTTGCAAAACAGCACATCGTCGCTGCCCAGTAAAAACCACGTGTTTTTTGAAACTTTTTAGACATTGAGTTGACATTGAGAACATTCCTCAGCTTCTTCAGAGCCATAAATCATTTACACAACTTTTAGATTATGTGGGAAAATCAGAGAATCACAAAAGCTGAAAACAATCACCTGTTAAATATAATTTGTAAAAACATTTTAAATGTAAATCAACAAACAAATGTGGTTTATTAAATGTAAAAAATAATTTTTGTGCATGTCTGTGTGTGTGCATCTGTGTGTGTGCATCTGTGTGTTTGTGTGTGTGTGTATGTGTCTAAGTATGTGTGTGTGTTTATGCATGTTTATGTGTGTGTTTGTGTGTGTGTGTGTGTGTGTGTGTGTATGTGTGTTTATGTGTTTGTTTGTGTGTGTATGTGTTTATATTAATAACCACCACATGAAATTAGAAATAAGAGTATAACTGACAATATTCTTTCTCGCACACAGACAAACATAACTAGGCCTATACATAATCCTCTTCATGTACTCTTAAATATATTACACAGGACAGGCATATACAGTGGATACATATGTTGAATTATTTATCAGTAGAACTTTGATAGATTCTTTCATTGAATAGCAATGGGTTATGTAAGAAGATAAAAAAAACCTCCCGTATTTTAAAAACTAAATGTTGGCCAGTATGTAGTAGCCTGTGCTGATTTCTGCGTGCGTGCAGGTCATTGATGAGTATAGGGAGGACATTCAACTTAAGTTGCATTAAATCAGGTTGTTTTAACCAAGATTATGCTACAAGATGTGGGTTTTTTTTGACTACATTTAAGTTCCCTGTTATAGACTAACAGTATTATAACAAGCAATATTAAAGGTATTGTGGAGGATTTTCCCGAATTTTAGAAAAGAACCGCCCTCTGTACTTTTTGAAAAAATGCACATGCTCAACCCTCTGCCTGCTCCCGAGAGGGAACGCCTATTAAACGTGTGCACGAGAGAGCACTGTTTACAAGTTGCTGTCAGCATGGCTCATACAAGCCTACTTTCCTAAAGAAGATTTGACCTTTTTCACAAATTGAGATGTTTACTGTGTGTGCGCGGTGCGTGACTTGTGCCAGGGCTAGCATCGCTAATCATAGCTTACATCAACTTTTAGTAGCAGTGATTTTAAAAGGATTTCTCCAAATAGCCAAACTTTACCTGTGGAGTAGAAACTTCCCGACTGAGGCATCAGTGGGAAGCCCAACCTGTGCTTTTAGCGCATGCCAGCGTGTGAAATATTCTCCCAAAAACACTCTTGTCTTGAGAACGGCGAGCTTCCATGAACGGCTGAAACCGTAGCTCACCACACATATACACCTGAAAGTGCTCATGAGCAGAAAGCGAAAACTACCTAGGGACGAGCACGTACGACGGCCTTACGTATACATATCACCAGACTGATTGACAACTAGGAGGACCAATTATTTTGATGATCCACCTGGAAAAAAGAAAATCCTACTCAATACCTTTAAACATATCTAGTTTATTCCCATTAATTCCCGTTAATTCCCATGGAACGTTTCCAACTTTGACATTTTCCGTAATTTTGCAACCCTATTTTAAGGGCAACTCTGTCTCCTAAAAATGACAGCTTTACACATGCAAATTACATCTCTGTGTAAATGTGCAGCAGATAAAAGGGGAAAATGACAATGGGAAGGAGAAACACTTTGCAACAACTGTGCACAAAATGAATCTAAACACAAGTGCAAAATATGGGAGCGTGCCTATTTTCCCACAGCCCTATGTTCCCACAGTCCAATGTTCCCACAGCCCTATGTTCCCACAGTCCAATGTTCCCACAGTCCTATGGTCCCACAGCCCTATGTTCCCACAGCCCTATGTTCCCACAGCCCTTATGTTCCCACAGCCCAATGTTCCCACAGTCCAATGTTCCCACAGTCCAATGTTCCCACAGTCCAATGTTCCCACAGCCCTATGGTCCCACAGCCCAATGTTCCCACAGTCCAATGTTCCTACAGTCTTATGTTCCCACAGCCCTATGTTCCCACAGCCCTATGTTCCCACATTTCTAAGATTTTTTTCCAAAATTAGGCCCTATGTTCCCACATTTCCTTTTACATAAATTTGTATCAGATTTTATCCCCCTAACCCCTAACCCTAAAAACTCTTGTGGAAGGATAGGGCTTAAATTAAAAGGGAAATGTAGGAACGACCTAATTTTGAAAAAATGGGAACATAGAGCTGTATGAGCATAGGGCTGTGGGAACATAGAGCTGTGGGAACATAGAGCTGTGGGAACATAGGGCTGTGGGAACATAGGACTGACCTCCAAAATGCAGTTTGAAAACGCAGGATTGTTAAAGATTTTTGTGACATAAACCAAACATAAAATGATTTTAAAACTTGGAGTGAACATGTGCAGCAGTGTTTCCTGTGAACTTTGTCCCTGTAGATGGAAACAGCAGGTAAAACATTTTCAAACTCCATCCGCAGCTCTCGGACGCTGCAGGAGCACGAAACGTTTCATTAAAGGGCCATTTTGCTCTTTATTTCGCTCTTTATTTGAAAAATAAAGTGGCGGCTGTGGCTCAGTGGTAGAGTGGTTGCCTGCCAATCAGAAGGTTGGTGGTTCGATCCTTGGCCCTGCAGTCCCATGTTGAAGTGTCCTTGGGCAAGACACTGAACCCCGAGTTGCCCCCGATGCTGCGCATCGGAGTGTAAATGTGTGTGAATGATTATCTGATGAGCAGGTGGCACCTTGTACGGCAGCCTCGCCCACAGTGTATGAATGTGTGTGAATGGTGAATGGTTCCTGTACAATGTTAAAGCGCTTTGAGTAGTCATTCAGACTAGAAAAGCACTATATAAGAACAGTCCATTTACATTTATTTCAGTCCTTCCTGTTGTTTCTGCTCCCTGTAGCTGGCAGCAAAGAAAAGAAACAGAAAAACACGGTGTTCTGATACGTTTCCTCCTGCAGACTAACTGTTTTGTGTTCTTTACTGTAATGGAGTGTAATTATAACAGTGTGAAAGCATCATGAATGAGTCGTTCGTAATGTATGCCCATAAAAAACGTGCTCCTTTCAGCTGCACCTCTCGTACATTATGTATAAATGCTGTTATGTGACATATTGGGCCATTAACGCTTCCATTAGCCCTGGATGTTATCCCCTGTAAAAAGACGTTACGGTTTCATTCTTTTTCTTACTCTATAATGAGAACTAAACAGTGTTTAATTATCAAGTAGAGCTGGGTTAAAATAATGGATTCTCCAATTAAAATCAATCTTTGTTTGAGGGATCTAATATTGATTCATAAAATCCATGAATGGATGTTTTAATATTGCCTTTTTTTTACCTTTGGATGTGTAAGTAAAAAAGTACTTTAAACTAATATAAACACGAACCTGCTGCATTATGAAAACATGTTGGAGTTTAGGATAACTTGCTTGTACAAGTTTACAGCAGAAGTTCTCTGAGAATCTCTTTCATAGCCGAGATAAACTGACATTAACCGAAACCGGACTGATATCGAATCGGAAATGTAATCAAATCTGGAGCTTGTGAATCGGAATCGATTCGGGAAATCATTCGCAATACCCAGACCGTGTTTAAAATGTGTGTGTGTGTTTGTGTCCGTCTTTCTCTCTCTGAGTGTGTGTGTGTGTGTGTGTTTGTCTCTTTGTGTGTGTGTGTGTGTCTGTCGCTCTCTGAGTGTGTGTGTGTCTGTGTGTGTGTGTGTTTGTGTCTGTCTTTCTCTCTCTGAGTGCGTGTGTGTGTTTGTCTGTGTGTGTGTGTTTGTCTCTGTGTGTGTGTGTTTGTCTCTGTGTGTGTGTGTGTGTGTGTGTGAGTGTGAGTGTGTGTCTGTGTGTGTCTGTCTGTCTCTCTCTCTCTCTCTCTCTGAGTGTGTGTGTGTCTCTCTCTCTCCGAGTGTGTGTGTCTGTCTCTCTCTCTCTCTGAATGTGTGTGTGTGTCTCTGAGTGTGTGTGTCTGTGTGTGTGTGTACAGGGGCATAGCACAACATTCTGGGCCCTGTAGAAAGGCATTTTCTATATGGGCCCCTCCTTGCATCCACAGCTATTTATTCTAGTATTTTTTTGGGCCCTCCTCACATGAAGGCCCTGGGTACTCAGTCCCTTTTGTTTGTGTGTGTGTGTGTGTGTCCACATGTCCAAGCTGCCGCTGACTTTCAGAGCTGCAAAATTATGAAGTTAATCCTCAAATTTTAATCCAAATAGATTTATCAGGTGAATAATTGGAACAATCAAGCTCTCTGAAAGACATTTCCTTTTACATTGTTCTTTAAAAATAAAAAAACACACGTTACTGTTGATCAATCGTTTCTAATCAGCAAACAGACCCAAACTGAATCTGCAATTTTATTTTATTTTTTACAGTTTTCAGTGCTGATCCAGAATTAAAATCTGCAGAATTTAGCGGACTGTTCTTCCACTTAGGGAGGAGACGTATTTTTTAATCAGTTCAAAACTCTGCGGGAATTTCTGTGGAAATCTGCGTCAGAAAATCTGCACTATTACAGTCTTTATATAAACTTAAACAGAAAAATACAAGCAGGAAAATTGCATCACAGTGTTGTATTTTCTTATGAAGTGTATATCTTGTGTTAGTCATCCGAAAAACTGGACAAACTGCTTGTGACGGGACGTTACAGTTTCTGCGTCTGAAATGCTGTCTTTTCTGAAGAGCAGGAGCATTTTTCTCGGCCATCTTTTGTCTGCCGTCTATTTTCCCTTTTTCTGCCTCTCTGTAGGGGAGGGAGGGAGGGAGGGAGGGAGGGTGATGGGTGGTGGTTTGTTGCCCTCAATATGTTGTGATGGAAGACTTGGTTCTCCAGAAGGAGCGTCCGCCTGGCCAGACAGGAACCATCATTGATCTGTTTGGCATCAGGCGTCTCCACAGAGCTGATCAGGCTGCACAGAGTCGGGCTCTGTTCACACTGCAGCTGACAGCACACACACACACACAGACACACACACAGACACACACACAGACACACACACAGCGCACACACACACACACACACACACACGCACGCACACACAGACACACACACACACAGACACACACAGACACACACACACGCATGCATACACACACACACACGCACGCACACACAGACACACGCACGCATGCATGCACACACACAAACACACAAACACGCACATGTACACGCACAGACACACGCACAAACACGCATGCACACACACACACACACACGTACACACACAGACACACGCATGCACACACGCACACAAACACGCACAGACACGCACATGTACACACACAGACACACACACACACACGCACAGACACGCACGCACACACACATGCACGCATGCACATGTACACACACACACACACCCGTACAAGCACATGTACACACACACACATGCACATGCATGCACAAGTACACACACACACACACACACACGTACAAGCACATGTACACCCACACACATGCACACGCATGCACAAGTACACACACACACACACACTTACAAGCACATGTACACACACACACAGATATGCACACACGTACACACACACAGACACACGGGCAGCAGAAAGGGCACATATTGTTGCAGAAAAATTCACCAGAATGCAGAAAATTAAGTGTTTGAGGTTCAAAATTTCACTTTTCCTCCCAAATAAAGATTACCCCCCCCCATGTTGAACCCAAAGATACGCCCTTTGCCGTGTTTTCCCTCCCTGAACCGCCCACCAGGCTGTTTTTGCGGGAGGCCGGGATTTACCGATCCATTAAACTATCAAGAGCTTTTATTTTGAAAATATTTCTGCGGGCCTTTTTCCCCCTAATCGCCTGTCAAAATCGACTTAGCTATCGTCGGTATGCAGAAAGGGGAGCCACATACGTCGCTCATTAATTCACACCAGCTCCATTCAGACTGGATTTGGATTTCACAACCTGCGGATTAAAACACGCCAACATGTTCACATGAGCGCTGAACGATTTCGAGGAAAAAGAAATCCGCTGCTTTAAAATCACACTTCTTCCACTTGACGGGCGATTTATTTTATTATTTTCACACTCCAGTCAATCACCTTAATCAACCAATCAATTAATGCTGGCCATTAAAAAGCAGCTCCTTGTTAAGTGTGTGTCTGTGTGTGTATGTCTCTCTCTCTCTCTCTCTGTCTGTGTGTGTGTGTGTGTGTCTCTCTCTCTCTGAGTGTGTGACTGTGTGTGTGTGTCTCTCTCTCTCTGAGTGTGTGTGTGTGTGTCTGTGTGTGTGTTTGTGTGTCTCTCTCTCTCTGAGTGTGTGTGTGTGTCTCTCTCTCTCTCTCTCTCTCTGAGAGTGTGTGTGTGTGTGTCTCTCTCTCTGAGAGTGTGTGTGTGTGTGTCTCTCTCTCTCTCTCTCTCTCTCTCTCTCTCTCTGAGTGTGTGTGTTTGTGTGTGTCTCTGTGTGTGTGTGTGTGTGTGTCTGTGTCTCTCTCTCTCTCTCTCTGAGTGTGTGTTTGTGTGTCTCTCTCTCTCTGTGTGTGCGTGTCTCTCTCTCTCTCTCTCTCTGAGAGTGTGTGTGTGTGTGTGTGTGTGTGTGTGTGTGTGTGTCCACATGTCCAAGCTGCCGCTGACTTTAAGAGCTGCAAAATTATAAAGCTCCCAATTGTTAAAAGTCACTCGCACACAAAAATGAACAAAATATGACCAGACTTTGGTGTGAGCGTAGAATCTAAAAGCTGTGTTTTCATCTAGTAAACACACATTCTGGGTCATTCTTATTTTCCCTCAGTTGACTCATGAGGCAGCCACAGTGTCATAATAATGATGATAATGATGCTAACAGGCTAATTTATAAAAGCATGTTGTGCTGAATTCAAAGGGCTTTCTTTTTTACCAAGTGGGCAGATTTGTGGTTCCCTCTTTCTCTTTGTAAGATGATCAGCTGGAGATGAACCGACCTGCACTTAACACAGATGATGGGACCAATGGGATCTCTCTCTCTCTCTCTCTCTCTCTCTCTCTCTCTCTCTCTCTCTCTCTTTGTCCATTAAATAAAACCATTTGGAAGACTCTTCTTATCGGAAACCAAGCAGCACTGAAGAATCGATGCATCTGCAAGTAAAAGGTCAATCTGTAAATGCAGATCTGAGGCATTTAAAATGTCCCAAAACATGTCTGTTTTTGCCCCTGAATATTTAGGACATGTACCGAGAATAACCTCTGGACTGCACCAGCGGGACGCAGGTAGATTTCTGTAATTAATGATCAGTGTGTGTTTATATTTTACAGGAATTAACATGAATTGCTGGGTCGACTTCAGAGGAGACTACAACTATGGCTATGGTGTATCGTTATGTAAAAGTAAAGTAGTTAAAGTATATCAAGGAGCTAAAAGGTATTAGGTAGCTAAAGGATGTTAGGTAGCTACAACTAAGGTAGCTAAAGATATTGCATAGCTAAAGCTAAGCAGCTGTAAGCAGCGAGTTGAAATTGTTTAAGGACATCAGATACCTAAATATAATGTAGCTCAATGACATCAGGTAGCTAAAGTACCAAAAGAAGTTTAAGCTATAGTAGAACAATATTGTAGATAGCTAAAGCTTAAGTGACCCTGACTCATCAGTTAACTAAAGCTAAAGTAGCCAGGCAGCTAAAGTGGCTAAAGGATATGATGTAGCAAGCTAAAGTAGCTAAAGGACATTGAGAAGCTTAAGCTACCATAAGCTAATAGCTAAAGCTAAGAATGTTAGGTAACGTTAGTTTAAAGCTGAAATTGTTAAGCAAAATATAATGTAGCTAAAAGGCATCAGGTAGCTATCAAAAAGGTATCAAAAGAGAAGTGTAAGCTTAAAGCTACATTTTTCTCCCATGTAGCGGTGAAATTGTATATGACAACCAACTGAATATTACTTTCTAGCCCCTCCTCCAGTATCTCCATCGTTTACACGCAGCTGTAAAACTCCAATATTAACTTTGCTCTTGTTGCTTTGCCTGTCGTGTTGTCGTTATGATTCTCTTTTTTTTTGCTTCCCTGGCGAGTAATCTCCAGTGTAAGAGGGCGAAATGCGCAAGGGGGTAAGCCTCTCTCCACAACGCGTAGCTCCTATGGCGCCATTTTGATGCTAACAAGCCATCACCTCCCGTTAGCATCCCATTGACTCCCATTCATTTTAACGTCACTCTGACAGCAGATAACTTTACATCTGAAGCGTTTAAAGACTCTATTTGTCCGTTGTTTATTTCTAAAGAAACACGACAATGTATAAAAGGCTCCATTACCTTGTACCTCACGTTATAGCTCCGTAGCAGACGCTTTTATAAAAAAATAGGCTAACGATTGTGTCATAACCACGAGACTTACGTTCACACAGTAGAGGAATTACCGTATAGTACAGGAGAATCTCACAGGCAGTTTGGACTTCCATTAGCTGTTTAGGTTTAATTACTAATGTTAACTAGCATGTTAGTGATCAGTAATTAGCCTGTGTCTATGTTATCTCCTTACATATACCTACACTCTCCGTCTCTGTAAGATTGGGAAAAAGATTTTACTGTCTATGGAAATGTGGAGGTACAGTATGTCCCTCTTTGGCTAATGTATTCTAAAGATGGAGCCGCTACATGGCCGCCGTCATTCGAGCGAGTCGCTCGTATGTATTCTGAATGATTCTGAATGTCAGACTCTACGCTTACGAGAATACTTTGATTAGTTGGTGGAAGTAAATATACATGAATGAGCACATATTTGTGAAAGAATTAAGTTTTTTTTTCCTAAGATTCAACTCAAAAAATTACACAATGTAGGTTTAAGTTACCCTGAAACACCAGTTAACTAATAACTGAGCTAAAGTAGTTATAGGTTGTAACGTAGCAAGTAATGCCAAAGGGCAATAAGTTAGGCCTACTAGGGCTAAGGTAACTCTAAAAGACACGAGGTAGCTAAAGCTAAATTAGTGAGAGGGTATTAAGTAGCTAAAGCTAAAATAGCGAAGGACATCTAATATAAAGTAGAGGGATCAGGTATCTAAACCTAAGTAGCTAAATGATGTTTGACAGCTAAAGCTAAAGTGGATAAAGGACACCAGATGCGTAAGAACATCGAGTGGCTAAAGCTTCAAAAGATAAAGGATATAAGGTAGCCAAAGCTAAAGTAGCTAAAGGATGTCAAGGTTGCTAAAGCTAAAATAGGCCTACAATTCAAACAGTGCAAAGTGGAGAAGCAGCGTTGGTTTTTGCAGGTTTCTGCTCTAGTTAACTGGAGCTGAAAGAGAAGGCAGCTCACAGTATCAGTGTCACTCTGCCTGGAGCGGCTGTCTTCATCCGGCCTCTGTGTGCTCTGACATACTGGGACCAGTGCCAGCGCTGGAGGACATGCTGGTTTTAGCAGCTGGAAGATGTCCCGACAAGTATGTACATCGGCGGAGAAAGAAGCCGACAAGATGACGGCCTGTCAGGCGGTGAGTTTTCAGCGGAAGGAACCGAGACGGTTAGACTTACAGTCAAACAAGTTTCTAGAATAATTGACTAGAAAGTCACATAAACAAAGCTACAGGTTAACAGTAGATTAACATATAAAAATGGGGGTTTTTTTCATTGTGTTGTATTGGACATAGGCGTAGATTTCGTGGGGGATGCACAGGGATATGTCCCACCACCCCCAATATTTATAAGAAGTAGATTTGTTGGGGTCAGCCCTATTTTCCCACATTTCTAAGATCTTTCTTAAAATTAGGCCCTATGTTCCCACATTTCTAAGATCTTTCTTAAAATTAGGCCCTATGTTCCCACATTTCTAAGATTTTTATTAAAATTAGGCCCTATGTTCCCACATTTCTAAGATTTTTCTTAAAATTAGGCCCTATGTTCCCACATTTCTAAGATTTTTCTTAAAATTAGGCCCTATGTTCCCACATTTCTAAGATTTTTCTTAAAATTAGGCTCTGTGTTCCCATATTTTTAAGATTTTTCTTAAAATTAGGCCCTATGCTCCCAAATTTCTAAGATTTTTGTTAATATTAGGCCCTATTTTCCCACATTTCTAAGATTTTTCTTAAAATTAGGCCCTATTTTCCTACATTTCTAAGATTTTTCTTAAAATTAGGCCCTATGTTCCCACATTTCTAAGATTTTTCTTAAAATTAGGCCCTATGTTCTAAGACGCAGTTTGTTGCCATGTTGAAGCAGTGTGGGATCATGGGAGTTGTAGTCCTCATTGCAGTCAGCTTCTCCCAGTTAGGAGTCTTTCAGTGTTCATAAATCAGGAGGTTTTTAAGATTGTTTGGGGGGCATTTTTAGGCCTTTATTTTCACAGGACAGATGAAGACATGAAAGGGGAGAAAGAGAGAAAGGGGAGTGACATGCAGCAACGGGCTGCAGGTCGGAGTTGAACCTACGGCCGCTGTGTCCTCTGTATATATGCGCCTGCTCTACCAACTGAGCTAACCCGGCCACCTTCAGGAGCTTTTCATCCGCAGAGGTCTCCTCCTCTCCAAAACAAATGGACTCGCTGATTAAAAACGATAAAACATTTTTTCACACAAACATTACAGACACCAATGGATTACTTAAATACAATTTGTAAATATTTTACCCAAGCATTTTTGTCACTCAATCTAGACCACATGTGTAAAACCCGAGGCCCGAGGGCCAAATTCGGCCTCTTGCAGGTTTTGATGCGGCCCGCATTTCAATTTAGGTTCACAATAAATTCAAGCCCACCTAGTTTTTT
This sequence comes from Perca schrenkii, assembly GCA_025617405.1. Lineage (NCBI taxonomy): Eukaryota > Metazoa > Chordata > Actinopteri > Perciformes > Percidae > Perca > Perca schrenkii. The sequence goes on along the minus strand of CM046806.1, from coordinate 30,850,545 downwards.
TGTCGCTTTTTCCAAAGTTTTTGGTGCTTCTTAAAAAAAAAATTTGACGCCTTTTCCTAGTGGTTTATGCGCTTCTTTCAATGCTTTAGGCACTTTGTTTTACATTTTTGACACTTCACTCAATGTTTTGCCACTTTTTCTGAAGTTTTTGGTGATTTACAATGTTTTTGTCACTTTTTAGACAATTTTGACACTTTTTCCGGCCGTTTTGGTGCTTTTTTCGCTGGCTTAGGAATTTTTTTTGCCAAACTTATTGGGGGCTTTATTAGGCCCAAAATGTAAGTGAGAAGACTACACTATATGAGACATGCAATAATACAGTCAACATATTTGACTTTTTCTCTTAAATAAAAGCATGTCAATAAACTCTACATATCTGTCCCTTGATCTGATTCTCATTTTCCAGTGTGGCCCTCTGGGAAACTGAGTTTGACACCCCTGATCTTAACTTCCCCTTTAAACCATTGTTTTGCTTCACATTCAAAATTCAAAAAAGAGTTTCTCCGACGCCGTTGGAGCTGCCGCTAATGTTTGCTCCTCTTTTTTTCTCTGAGAATTTCAGATTCAGACGTCCGATGGTTCAAATCCTTCATTCGGTTCAAATATTGGGTTAAAAACGTGGCTTAAAACTGGATAAAAACAGTTTCGGGCAGACAACATGCACAAAGGGGACATGACATCGACAGGCGGGGAAATGTTACAGAGTGTTACCTCGAATAAAATGACAGATTGCTCTGTCTGAACATTGTTGGAAACATTTGGGATAATCTAAGTACACAATTCAACATATAGAACACAGGTTGAGTGGTTTTTAGACATTTTAATGTGGAAATGTTCCATATTATAACATAACTGAAAGATCTGAGTACTTCTTGGTCACAAACTCGTCTTCAGATAGACGAAGGGAACTGAAAAGCGAAATTTTTATTTCTACTCTTACTTCAGTAAAAGATCTAAGTATATGTACAGCTAACTGGACAGCCTTTCAAAAATATTTAACTCTTAAGAGCCCTTAATACTTGACGGTTATTGTGAGTGTAGTAACAGGGTGTGATTGATTCTCAAGTTTCTTTTGTATCAGCAGGGAGGAGGCAGCAGCATGCCTGAACAGAAATGTCATTTGTTAAACACATTTCGTCTCACACACACACACACACACACACACACACACACGCACGCACACACACACACACACACACACACACACACACACATACACCTGCAGGTTTCTGTGTTAATTAATTGAAAATGAGGTGACTAATTATCCAAACCTGCTCTACCTCTCACTAACTGTTCAGATTTATGTCTCTCCCCCCTCTGACTCCCCCCCTGACTCCCCCCTCCCCCCTTTGACTCCCCCTCCCCCCTTTGACTCCCCCCCTTCTCTCTTTGTGTGGTGGACTGGATTACTTTCAGTGTCGGAGCAGAAACCAGCCGTCATGTCAGGGATTAACTCCCGAACAAACACCCTTTTAGTCGCCGAGGAAGAGAAGAGGAAGAAGAAAGGTGCGGAGCTCTACATCGTATTATTTGATTTGATTGCTTTTCCTTCAAGATCTCACAAACACAGTGAATTAAAATAATTGAAGGTATCTACATAAGAGTGACATGACACTGTCATGAACACATGAACCATAACTCTAACCATAACCATAACTTAAACCGAATGACACTTACTAAAATAAGCGTTATATCATAAACGTTTATGACTTGTTTATAATGTTTATGACACGTTCATGACAGTGTCATGTCACTCTTATGTAGATACCTTCAATTAAAGTGTAACCCAATAATTAAAAAAAAAAAAAATTACAGACAGAGTCACAAAGTGCTTCACACAATAGACATTTGTTAAAGAAATACAGTTTCCAAAACAGAAAATAAACAAGCAAAAATAAAAACAATACCAATGAAGTTATAAATTTGTCTCTTATATCTGAAAATATGGGACATAGAAATAAGCGCTGAAAATGTGTAGAAGAAAAATAAAAAAATTTAAAACGTTGGAAAAAGCAAAAACAAACTGTGAATAAAATCGAAAAAAACCCTGTCAAAAACGTTTAAAAATAAAAAAAAAGGTTGACGGGAAGACAACACAAGGGTTAAAAGACAAAAAAAACAACAAATTACAAACATGAGATAAGAGCGAGTTGAAACGAGTGTGTCTTCAGCTGCTTTCTAAAAGCGTCGACCGAGACTGCAGAACGTAAGTTAATAGGAAGAGCGTTCCACTTCAGAGGAGCGGTCCCCTTTAGTTTTAAAAACGAATGCGTGGGACCCCCAGTAGTCCCTGTTTAGAAGACCTGAGAGACCTGTTTAGGCCAGCTACACACTGGCTGCGTGGCTCAAGCCGCTCCGAAAACGCGTGCATGCTAGAAATAGAACCGACGCCTAAGCATTTCCAGGCAAAATAGAATAGGAAAAGATGTTTCAATGTCATTTTGACATAAATACATATTAATAAATGACATTTTCATGTTTGGAAGTCTCAAAGTTTTGACATAAATGCAGATATATACATGTAATTTGTCAATCCAGAAGGAAATATTCTGGAGCCTATTTTGCCGTCAATACTGCCGACGTTGTCTTTGCTGTAATCAGATCAGAATATATTTATGTTTAACATGAAGTATACTACTGCTTGAGTGCAGTAAATCAATGGGAAACATCCATGTGTCCAGACAAGGCTAGCAGCAGCAGCAGCAGCAGCAGCTTTCTGTTCCTTTTCCCGCAACAGAAATGCCACGTTCACGCCATACAGCCAGTGTGCAGGAGTAGTGCACGGATGGAGCAGGTCCGAGATATAAACAGGTGCCTGACCATGCAATGCTTTATATATGTAAGAACAAGAACTTTAAATTGGATGTAACATGGATAAAACAGGAGTGATGTGAGACTTTCTAACAACTAATGATATTCCCATCAGCCTCAGCTGTACTGGACTGGCTGTAGACTTTGAATATTATGAACTATTGATATTCAAGATTCAAGATTTAATACTTTATGGCCATACAACTCGGCGCAAGTTGCTAGGGATTTGCTTCAGTGTGCTCATGACAGGACATCGACACAATACAACAACAAAAACATAGAGCTAATATATACATATATGGTATCCCACATGGTAATCACACTTAACACAGGCAGATAAAGAAAAGACAAATAAAAATCCAGGACGCTAAAATAAGCAATATCAATTTAAAGTGACACGTTGCATAGGAATGCATAGCGCAAGTCCACAATTTAGCAATAAATAATCTGATTAATCTGATTTCTGTTAGTTGTCATGACCTTTTGTTGCGAGTCTGGACACATGTTAGCGGTAACGTGAAGTGCACAGCGTTCGATGACAGTTGGTAAATCCTCTTCATCTTTAATACCTGGGTCGCGTTATCTCTGGGGTTGTCTTCCCATCGTGTACACAGTATTATCGCGGTCTTTTGTTGCGCTCGTTTACTGTTTATCATTGTTTGTACATGTTGGATTATCTTCAACGTTCTCTGTTTTGCACTACTCTCAGGATCTTATCAGGATCCAGTTCTCTGCTGCTGTCCCCCCTTGGGTATCATAAAAAAAAACTTTTATCTAATCTCATCTGAATTTGTTTTTGGAACCATCTTGTTGTGTTTTCACGACTGAGATGTTCTCTCTCTTTCTCTTTCTCTCTCTCTCTCTTGTTCCTCTCCTTCATGTCCCTGCTCGGCCTTCCCTCCCCTCCCGCCTGTCTGTCAGCCGACGGAGAGGCGACAGCAAGTCTCCACGCCGTAAACCGATCCGCCTCGGAGAGAGAGCGCGATGCAGAGCGGGAGAGGATTCCTGATATGGATCTACCTCAGAAACTCGGGGGCCAAAACAAAGCCTCACCTGTTTCCACCACGCTGCCTTGTTACCTCCTTCGCTGGCTGCACGACCAGACTCTGAAATCCACTTTGTCAGTTTTGTGCATTTTCTACGCTGGTTTTGTTTCCGTCGGGGATTGTGGAAGCTTTGATACACAGAAATACCTGTAAGTAGTTGTCGGTCCTTTCCCCCCACCCAACCCACCAAATACCTGCACCCTCCCTTCCCTTCCCTCCTCCAACCGCTCTCACCGGAACAGAAAATTACTCCATTTACCCTTCCTACCCTCCTTCAGTTTGGGTGTCCCAAATCGGGGGCCCCCAGGGCAGATCCCAGACATAAAAGTTAGCATTGAGGAGCCGAGTGTCCGATATCCGTTAATGTGAGATACAACTAATTAGTCCATTATCGGGCCCCTGCTCTCACCGGCTCATAAATTGGAGCCACTCAAAGGTCGTTTATTATTTATCAGAGTGGGTGAGGGAGGGGGGTGGGGTGTGGGGGGGTGGGACTGCTGGTGCACCGGTTTGCTTGTTCAACATATCAAGATTAGTTTCAACTAGCCCTGTTGGATGACTGCAGCCTGCAAACACCACACATACACACACAAATACTCACACACAAACACACAAGTGCGTCTCACTATCTTTGTGGGGACCCGTCATTGACATAATGCATTCCCTAGCCCCTTACCCTAACCTTAACCATCACAACTAAATGCCTAACCTTAACCCTTACCCTAAACTTAACCATCACAACTAAATGCCTAACCTTAACCCTTACCCTAAACTTAACCATCACAACTAAATGCCTAACCTTAACCATCACAACTAAATGCCTAACCTTAACCCTTACCCTAACATTAATCATCACAACTAAATGCCTAACCTTAACCCTTACCCTAACATTAATCATCACAACTAAATGCCTAACCTTAACCCTTACCCTAACCTTAACCATAACCTAATTCTAACCCTAATCCTGAAACCAAGTCTTAACCCTCAAACTGCCCTTTAATGTTGTGGGGTCCAGCATTTTGGCCCCACAAAGCTGTCGGGACCCCACAAGTTTTCCCAGTTTGTGGACCCCACGAATGTAGTTTAAACGAGAACACACAAACACACATACACACACAAACACACACACACACACACACACACACACACAGTTTTCATCACACACTCTGCATCGCTGTTCAGGCCTACACACACCTCTTAAAACGGGAATACACTTTGTGTGTTCAGTTTGTGTTACAGCAGAGGCTTTAGCCTGAGAGTTCAATGAGAGGTCAATGTAAAAGGTGCTGGTGATGAATTATTAATGTGTTATATGAATGTTGTATAACAGCTTGTTCCAGGAGCTTGCGTCTGTCCTGTTGTTGGAAAACAAACATCTAGCGGATGGAAGTACGTCATTACAAGCAAGAGTCCTACATTCTTACTAAAACAGCAAAAGCTTCATCGGCTAAATGTAACAATGTGACTTTTTTTTAGGGCTTTTTGTGAAATACTACACTATGGCTTTTTAATTACTTTTTCATGACTTTTTTCAACATGCTATACTATGACTTTTTAAGACATACTATACTATGACTTTTTACGACATACTATACTATGACTTTTTGTGACTTTTTTCGACATACAGTACATGCCAAAAGTTTGGACACACCTTCTCATTCAATGTGTTTCTTTATTTTCATGACTATTTACATTGTAGATTCTCACTGAAGGCATCAAAACTATGAATGAACACATATGGAATTATGTACTTAACAAAAAAGTGTGAAATAACTGAAAACATGTCTTATATTTTAGATTCCTCAAAGTAGCCACCCTTTGCTTTTTCTTGATAACTCTGCAAACCCTTGGTGTTCTCTAGATGAGCTTCATGAGGTAGTCACCTGAAATGGTTTTACCTTCACAGGTGTGCCTTGTCAGGGTTCATTAGTTAATTAATTTTTCCTTATTAATAAAAAAGCAAAAGGTGTTTCTTTGAAGAATCTAAAATATAAGACATGTTTTCAGTTATTTAACACTTTTTTGTTAAGTACATAATTCCATATGTGTTCATTCATAGTTTTGATGCCTTCAGTGAGAATCTACAATGTAAATAGTCATGAAAATAAAAAGGAAACGCTTTGAATGAGAAGGTGTGTCCAAACTTTTGGCCTGTACTGTACTATACTATAACTTTTTTCGAAATACTATTCTATGACTTTTTATGACTTTTTTCGGCATACTATACTATGACTTTTTACGAAATACTATACTATGACTGTTTTATGACTTTTTTCGACATACTATACTATGACTTTTTATGACTTTTTTCGACATACTATACTATGACTTTTTTCCGACATACTATACTATGACTTTTTACGAAATACTATACTATGACTGTTTTATGACTTTTTTTGACATACTATACTATGACTTTTTTACGAGATACTATTCTATGACTTTTTATGACTTTTTTCGACATACTATACTACAACTTTTTTCGACATACTATACTATGACTTTTTACGAAATACTATACGATGACATTTTTCGACATACAATACTACATACTTTTTCTCGACATGCCATTTTTGACATTTTTTTATAAATTACTATACTAAATATCAGTCAGTCTTAAGTAAATAAGTCAAATACACAAAGACACTTTAATTTGATATGATGGGTCATATAGCTTTGAGAGATAAGAGAATGTTTGGAAGATTGAAGGTTGTGTGTTCAAGCCCTATGTGTTGCATTTTTTTCGACATACTATATTATGACTTTTTTCGATGTACTATACTCTGACGACATACTATACTATGACTTTTTATGACTTATTCCGACATACTATACTATGACTTTTTTTGACATACTATATTATGACTTTTTTCGACATACATTACTATGAGTGTTTTCGACATACCATGACTTTTTTCGACATACTATACTCTGACTCTTTTCGACACACTATGACTCTTTAGGACATACTATACTATGACTTATTTCGACATAATATACTATGACTTTTTTCGACATACTATTACTATGACTCTTTTCGACACACTATGACTCTTTAGGACATACTATACTATGACTTGTTTCTATCTACTATACTATGACGTTTTTCGACATACTATACTATGACTTTTTTCGACATAATATACTGTGATTTTTTTATGACTTTTTTCGACATACTACACTGTGATATTTTATGACTTTTTTTTCGATATACTATACTATTACTTTTGTCGACATGCTATACTATAACATTTTATGACTTTTTTCAACATACTATATTATGACTTTTTCGACATACTATATTATGACTTTTTTCGACATACATTACTATGAGTTATTTAGACATAATATACTATGAATTTTTTTTTTTACGCTTTTTGAAATACTATACTATGATTGTTTTATGACTTTTTGCGACATACTCTACAATGACTATTTACGAAATACTATACGATCACATTTTTCGACATATTATACCATGACTTTTTCATTACTTTTTTCAACATACTATACTGTGACTTTTTTCGACATACTATAATATGACTTTTTTCGACATACTATACTATGACTGTTTTATGACTTTTTGCGACATACTATACTATGACTATTTACGAAATACTATGCGATGACATTTTTCGACATACTATAATATGACCTTTTATGACTTTTTCAAACATATTATACTGGGACTTTTTAATGACTTTTTACGACATACTATACCATGACTTTTTAATTACTTTTTTCAAACTAGTATACTATGACTTTTTTTGACATAATATACTAGGACTTTTTTCCTCACATGACGTTTTTGACATTTTTTATAAATTACTGTAATAAATATCAGTCAGTCTTAAGTGAAGATGTCAAATGCACAAAGACATGTTAGTTTGATATGATGGGTTGTATAGCTTAGAGAGATAAGAGAATGATTAGAAGACTGAAGTTTGGGTGTTCAAACCTTAAAGGGAAATTTCACCGCTGGGAAGCTGAATATATCTTGAAATTGGGTCACTTATGTAGTAGAAATGTAAAAAAAAATTTAAATTGGTGCCTTCTAGGCCAAGATAAGACAGAAAATGTGTTTTTGGCTCATATGGATGAAAGACACCAAATCCCAGAATGCACTTGCTTTGCTGCTGTATGAGGCCACTCCCAAGCCACGCCTGCCCTTTACAGACAGACAGTGAGACAATCAACTCAACAAGTGTGTTTTATTGTCATTTCAACCATATACACGAAAAAACGTTTCACCGTGGCTCAAGTGGTGTTACACATTTAAAACATGTTTTTTTTGGCCACAGCTGATACATTATCCGGACTTCTTTCAGCGGATTGATTGATAGCTCCAGAGTGAACAGAACTGTGTCCATGGCAACGGTGTGTTATCCTTGGCAACGGTGTGTTATCCTTAGCAGCGGTCTGTTATCAAGAAATAACAGACCGCATTCTACATTAGAATTCAACCAAGCCATGTAATAAAAGAAGGCCAACTCATAGCTACTAGCATTAGCTCTTGGTGGGCTGTGGTATAAATATCGATTTTAAACACATTACACAGCCGTACATTTGCGTGGGATGTAGCTAGAATTGTCGGCATTTTACAGTCACAAACTACACCAGCAGTTAGCAGTTAGTAGGATACAAATCACCCCATTTCTGCAACAGGCAGTCCGGGGTAACACAGCCCACCTCCACTAGTAGTCTTACCCGGTGACAGCAGGCTGGATTGTCCACAGCAAGGGCGAGGCTAGCCCCTTTTTAGGGGTGCTGAAGCACCCCTAAAAAGGAGCTCAGCACCCCTAAAACTTGGAGTAAGAAATGTTGTTATTCTAACATTTTTGTTCGTCTTTGACAAGGTTAAATAATGTCCAAAACATACTCCGTAGTTTGTGGTTTAAAATGTATGTGTTAAGGATGAAAATGAAAACATCCCCGCTCAGCAAATGGTATGATCCTCTTCTCTTCTTCTACTTCTCCTCTGTACCTGCCGGTACCTGCACCGCTCAGCACCACCGTCATCCAGCGCGAAACACACGCAGAGTGACAACCCGTTATGTAGTGTTGTGAATCAACTAAGTTGATTCAAAGCTGTGTCTCACACACCATATCGGTGAGTACCTGTATCACGTGTACACCTATAATAATGCCGCCTTCACACTGGCAGTTGAAATCAGCTCCGTAATACACAATACGCCCCCAGCGGACGTCGTACTACACCGTTGAAAAGCTTCGGAAGCGACTCACAAAAATGGGTGGGGTAAAGTACCAGGACGTTGACATGTCACGTCGGTTAAATGTGATATAGCGGTAGGTCAATAGTTGTCTGTTGCTAGCTAACCAATTAGCAGGTTTGTTTATCAGTACCATAGCAACGCTAACTTCCGTCGGATAGGAACCGGCCTTATTTTTCAGTTGTGGCTGACTATCAAACTAGACAATAAAAGAAAGGTTAATGTTTTTCTTTTGCTGTATTTATTCATTCCTCACACACAGAGGATTTAACCTGAACCAGGCTTAACTCCTGAACTCATAGCATTACTCTCTCTCTCTCTCTCTCTCTATGTGTGTGTGTGTGTGTGTGTGTGTGTGTGTGTGTGTGTGTGTGGCCTGCCAGTGAGCAATGGACATACAACAGTTCTTTAAAAGAAAAAAGACAGATTCAGGAGAGAGACTAGGGACAGTCCATAATGACCTCTGTCTTGTTTTTTGTTTTTTTTGTTCTTCTGAAAAATGTCAAGCTAAAGTAACAGATGATGCAAACCAGCTATCTGTTGTATCAAATTACTTATCTAGGCAATGGTCCCCTGCTTTTATTTTTATTTATGTATTTCAAACCCACAATGGAGAATACAGCTTCTCTTGTGAAAGGAATTTGTGATTTAAAAAAAGTTTCTAAGCCCAATAATAATAATAATAAGACATTTAAAATGACACTCCTCTGTGTGCCTTTTGATCATATCCTTAGAATCTGTAAATGGTCTCCATAACATTTTTGTGACATGACAAACTGACCTCAACTCTCCTGCTTAAAATATATTTGTGTATGATTGTCAGTGCCAAGGGAAAGAGAGGGAGATGGAGAAGGGGAGAGGGAGAGCATGCAGGAAGAACCAGGTGAGGAAACAACAACAATAAATTGACATATAGAGAATAGTGGCAAGCAAAACAGTAACTACTCATACTCCTATACTAACTTATTGGCATTAAGTAGCCTATATTACATTTACTTTTGGTAACATTATTTTTCACCACATTTCTTCATAATAAAGTGCGGCGACCAGGAAAACCAGCTGAGTGAAGAAGGTTTTGTGTTTGTTACAGGGGGCTGTCTGTGTGAACTCTCACAATTAAGCTGGTGCTCTTAAAAGGTCTCAAAAAAAAGAAAAAAAATCTGGATGTTGGAGTTAGTTAAACCAATGTTAAAATGATAAAGATATTTTTCAATAGACATATTTTTGGTTTTTGTGTGAAAAGAGGGTGGGTGGTGGCAGTGGGTCTCATTGGGTGCTCAGCACCCCTAAAGCTCTGACCCTAGAATCGCCCCTGGTCCACAGCAATATTTCCACAACAACAAAAACACAGCACAGCAGTCTCTTAACTCGCATTGGGAGTTTCGTTGAAGTTGGATGTAGCTAGTCCAGTTTGTTTAATGAGCGGACACTTGCAAGCACGATTGGTGAACAGATGGCTGGCTAGCGTTAGCTTTCCACCGGCACACACTCGTTCAACGCTCCCCACTGATGAGGTCACTTTACCGGCCACAGGAATCGAGCAACACCGCTGGTATCCGTGCAGGCAAAGCTTGCGTAGTGTGTCGAGTATTGCGTCCGTAATAAAGTGTCCTGCATATTCTCCGATGTGTTCCAATGTATCCCGGTGGTACACGTGTGTGGTAGTTTGAATGCACATAATTGTTGTTCTAAAATTTCCAAGACTGTATGGCTGCAGCCTGGAGCGTCCCATATCATGCCGTCCCGTCTACTTTTCAAAATAAAAGCTTGCGTCCCAAAATTTCCGTCGGGATGAACGTCGGGTTTCTGCTCCTGGCTGAGGCTGAGAAGCTAAGCGAGGATTCAAGATGGCTGACACTCGTTTTTTCCTCGGCAATCTCCGGAAAAAGCCGAAAGTCCAACCCCCTTTGGGCTATGCGGAAGTGGCTCCTTACACATACAGGCTGTAGTCTTTTGCCTCTGGGCAAAAAAGCCTCAGATGACGCAAAAATCGTCATTTTGCGTCATCTGCAGCTTTTTTCCAGACCCTCACTACAGAGATCTCCCCTCTCAGGGGGACATGAGGGAGGGAAGCATGGTCATTCAAAAATACTACCGGGGTTCTACTGATACAAAGCTTAATGCTAATCGGTGAAGTTTCCCTTTAAGTGTTGCATTTTTCTAATTTTTTTTCGACATGTTATACTATGACTTTTTATGACTTTTGTCGACATAGTATACAATGACTTTTGAATGACTTTTTTCAACATAGTATACTATGACTTTTTCATTCTTGTTGACATACTATAATATAACTTTTTATGACTTTTTATGACATATTATACTAGGACTTTTTAATAAATTTTTTCAACATACTATACTATGACTTTTTCATGACTTTTTTCAACATAGTATACTATGACTTTTGTCGACATACTATACTAGGACTTTTTAATGACTTTTTTCGACATACTATACTAGGACTTTTTAATGACTTTTTTCGACATACTATACTAGGACTTTTTAATAACTGTTTTCAATATACTATAATATGACTTTTTAATAACTTTTTTCAACATACTATACTATGACTTTTTTCGACATACTATACTATGACTTTTTTCGACATACTATACTTTGACTTTTTTTTTTAAGATTATTTTTTTGGGCATTTTAGGTCTTTAATTGATAGGACAGCTGAAGACGTGAAAGGGGAGAGAGAGGGGGGAATGACATGCAGTAAAGGGCCGCAGGTCGGAATCGAACCCGCAATCCTCCATACATGGGCACCCGCTCTACCAACTGAGCTATCTGGGTGCCCTACTTTGACTTTTTAATTAATTTTTCAACATACTATACTATGACTTTTTTCGACATACTATACTATGACTTTTTATGAATTTTGTCGACATACTATACTATGACTTTTTATGACTCGTTTTGACATACTGTACTATGACTTTTTTCGACATGCTATACTATGACTTTTTATGACTTTTGTCGACATGCTATACTATGACTTTTTATGACTTTTGTCAACATACTATACTATGACATTTTATGACTTTTTTTCGATATACTATACTATGACTTTTGTCGACATGCTATACTATAACATTTTATGACTTTTTTTCACATACTATACTATGACTTTTTTGACATACAATACTATGACTCTTTTCAACATACAATACTGACTTTTTTCGACATACTATACTATGACTTTTTACAACATACTATACTATGAATTTTTTCGACATACTATACTATTACTTTTTTAGGACTTTTTCAACATAGTATAATATGACATTTTTCAACATATGACTTTTTCAACATACAACAATATGACTTTTTTATGAGTTTAATGACATGCAAGGCAAGTTTATTTATACGGCATATTTCAGCAACAAGACAATTCAAAGTGTTTTACTTAAAACAGTAAACGTATCGAGACAAGTACAGAAGAAACACGCTACATATGGACCAACACAATAAAAAAACAACCACTAAAGAGCCAATAAGATAGAAAGTAAAAACCTTCTATGAGACAGGTATAAAATACATGAATAAAAGCTGCAGTGCAGTGTGGAGTTCTTCCGCTTCCTGGGCTCCCTTAGTACATCACGTGGAAGCTGAACATCATCTCCCTCATCACTCCTGTGGAAGCGGATGATGGTTAACCTATAAAAGAAAATGATGCTGGTCTTCTTCACTGCCTTTATTGACTGAATCCTCACCTCTTCCATCACAATTTGGTATGCTGCTGCCACGACAAAGGAAAATGACAGACTGCAGACGTATCATCTGTTCAGCCGAGAGTCTGCCATCGCTCCAGGTCCCTGAGGCAGGCAGAAAAGATTGTGACTGATCGCTCCCAATATGGACATAAAATATGACACTGACTATTTTTTTTTCATTTTTTTTGTCAAATTGTTTTATTTCATTCATACTTCTTGACTGTTTGCAGTACTTGCATGTATCTTGTATTGTCTCTAAGAAACTTCATTGTATGTAAAAACATATTTTGTAATAAACCAATTTCAGATTTTCAATGATGTCGAACAACCTTCAGTCTTCTAAAAATTCTCTTATCTCTCTAAGCTACATAAGCCATCATATCAAATTAACGTGTCTTTGTGCATTTGACTTCTTCACTTAAGACTAACTGATATTTATTACAGTAATTTATAAAAAATATCATAGTATAGTATGTCGAAAAAAGTCATAGTATGTCGAAAAAAGTTATTAAAAGTCATATTTTAGTATATCAGAAAGTCATGAAAAGTCATTGTATAGTATGTCGAAAAAAGTCATAAAAAGTCATAGTATAGTATGTTGAAAAAAGTTATTAAAAAGTCATATTTTAGTATATCAAAAAAAGTCATAGTATAGTATAGTATGTCGAAAAAAGTCATACTATAGTATGTTGAAAGAGTTATTAAAAAGTCATAGTATAGTATGTCGAAAAAAGTCATAAAAAGTCATAGTATAGTATGTCAAAAAAAGTTATAAAAAGTCATAGAATAGTATGTTGAAAAAAGTTATTAAAAAGTCATATTTTAGTATATTAAAAAAAGTCATGAAAAGCCATAGTATAGTATAGTATGTCGATAAAAGTCATAATATAGTATGTTGAAAGAGTTATTAAAAAGTCATAGTATAGTATGCCAACAAAAGTCATAAAAAAGTCATAGTATATTATGTCGTAAAAAGTCATAGTATACTATGTCTAAAGAAGTCATTGTACACTATGTCGAAAAAATTCATAGTATAGTATGTCGAAAAAAGTCATAAAAAGTCCTAGTATAGTATGTCAACAAAAGTCATAAAAAGTCCTAGTATAGTATGTTGAAAAAAGTTATTAAAAAGTCATATTTATAATGTCGAAAAAAGTCATGAAAAGTCCTAGTATAGTATGTCAAAAGTAATAATAAAGAAAGTCATAGTATAGTATGTCGAAAAGTCTTAAAAAATGCGACACATAAGGTTTGAACAAACAACCTTCAGTCTTCTAAAAATTCTCTTATCTCTCTAAGCTACATAAGCCATCATATCAAATTAACGTGTCTTTGTGCATTTGACTTCTTCACTTAAGACTAACTGATATTTACTACAGTAATTTATAAAAAATATCATAGTATAGTATGTCGAAAAAAGTCATAGTATAATATGTCGAAAAAAGTTATTAAAAAGTCATATTTTAGTATATCAGAAAGTCATGAAAAGTCATAGTATAGTATGTCGAAAAAAGTCATAAAAAGTCATAGTATAGTATGTTGAAAAAAGTTATTAAAAGTCATATTTTAGTATATCAAAAAAAGTCAAGAAAAGTCATAGTATAGTATAGTATGTTGAAAAAAGTCATACTATAGTATGTTGAAAGAGTTATTAAAAAGTCGTAGTATAGTATGTCGAAAAAAGTCATAAAAAGTCATAGTATAGTATGTCAAAAAAAGTCCTAAAAAGTCATAGAATAGTATGTTGAAAAAAGTAATTAAAAAGTCATATTTTAGTATATTAAAAAAAGTCATGGAAAGCCATAGTATAGTATAGTATGTCGATAAAAGTCATAATATAGTATGTTGAAAGAGTTATTAAAAAGTCATAGTATATAATGTCAACAAAAGTCATAAAAAAGTCATAGTATATTATGTCGAAAAAAGTCATAAAAAGTCATAGTATATTATGTCGAAAAAAGTCAAAAAAAGTCATAGTATAGTATGTCAACAAAAGTCATAAAAAAGTCATAGTATATTATGTCGAAAAAAGTCATAAAAAAGTCATAGTATATTATGTCGAAAAAAATCATAGTATAGTATGTCGAAAAAAGTCATAAAAAGTCATAGTATAGTATGTTGAAAAAAGTTATTTATTGACTTCCTCACTTAAGACTAACTGATATTTATTACAGTAATTTATAAAAAATATCATATTATAGTATGTCGAAAAAAGTCATAGTATAGTATGTCGAAAAAAGTCATAGTATAGTATGTCGAAAAAAGTTATTAAAAAGTCATATTTTAGTATATCAGAAAGTCATGAAAAGTCATAGTATAGCATGTCATAAAAAGTCATAGTATAGTATGTCGAAAAAAGTCATAAAAAGTCATAGTATAGTATGTTGAAAAAAGTTATTAAAAAGTCATATTTTAGCATATCAAAAAAAGTCATGAAAAGTCCTAGTATAGTATAGTATGTCAAAAAAAGTCATACTATAGTATGTTGAAAGAGTTATTAAAAAGTCATAGTATAGTATGTCGAAAAAAGTCATAAAAAGTCATAGTATAGTATGTCAAAAAAAGTCATAAAAAGTCATAGAATAGTGTTGAAAAAAGTTATTAAAAAGTCATATTTTAGTATATTAAAAAAAGTCATGAAAAGCCATAGTATAGTATAGTATGTCGATAAAAGTCATAATATAGTATGTTGAAAGAGTTATTAAAAAGTCATAGTATAGTATGCCAACAAAAGTCATAAAAAAGTCATAGTATATTATGTCGTAAAAAGTCATAGTATACTATGTCTAAAGAAGTCATTGTACACTATGTCGAAAAAATTCATAGTATAGTATGTCGAAAAAAGTCATAAAAAGTCCTAGTATAGTATGTCAACAAAAGTCATAAAAAGTCCTAGTATAGTATGTTGAAAAAAGTTATTAAAAAGTCATATTTTAGTATGTCGAAAAAAGTCATGAAAAGTCCTAGTATAGTATGTCGAAAAAAACAATAAAAAAGTCATAGTATGTATATTTTAGTATGTCGAAAAAAGTCATCAAAAGTCCTAGTATAGTATGTCAAAAGTAATAATAAAGAAAGTCATAGTATAGTATGTCGAAAAGTCTTAAAAAATGCGACACATAAGGTTTGAACAAACAACCTTCAGTCTTCTAAAAATTCTCTTATCTCTCTAAGCTACATAAGCCATCATATCAAATTAACGTGTCTTTGTGCATTTGACTTTTTCACTTAAGACTAACTGATATTTACTACAGTAATTTATAAAAAATATCATAGTAAAAAGGGTTAGGGTTAGGGTTAGGGTAGGGTTAGGGTTATAAAAAGTCATAGTATAGTATGTTGAAAAAAGTTATTAGAAAGTCATATTTTAGCATATCAAAAAAAGTCATGAAAAGTCCTAGTATAGTATAGTATGTCAAAAAAAGTCATACTATAGTATGTTGAAAAAGTTATTAAAAAGTCATAGTATAGTATGTTGAAAAAAGTCATTAAAAGTCATAGTATAGTATGTCGAAAAAAGTCATTAAAAGTCATAATATAGTATGTCGAAAAAAGTCATTAAAAGTCATAGTATAGTGTGTCAAAAAAAGTCATACTATAGTATATTGAAAAAGTTATTAAAAAGTCATAGTATAGTATGTTGAAAAAGTTATTAAAAAGTCATTGTATAGTATGTTGAAAAAAGTCATTAAAAGTCATAGTATAGTATGTTGAAAAAAGTTGTTAAAAAGTCATAGTATAGTATGTCGAAAAAAGTCATAAAAAGTCATATCATAGCATGTCGAAAAAAAGTCATAGTATAGTATGTCAACAAAAGTCATAGTATAGTATGTCGAAAAAAGTCATAGTATACTATCTTGAAAAAAGTAATTAAAAAGTCATAGTATCGTATGTTGAAAAAAGTCATAGTATAGTATGTTGAAAGAGTTATTAGAAAGTCATAGTATAGTATGTCAACAAAAGTCATAAAAAGTCATATTATAGTATGTCGAAAAAAACAATAAAAAAGTCATAGTATAGTATGTCAAAAAAAGTCATTAAAAAGTTATAGAATAATATGTCAAAAAAAGTCATAGTATACTATGTTGAAAAAAGTTATTACAAAGTCATAGTATAGTATGTATAAAAAAGTCATGAAAAAGTCATAGTATAGTATGTTGAAAAAAGTTATTAAAAGTCATATTTTAGTATATCATAAAAATCATGAAAAGTCATAGTATAGTATAGTATGTCGAAAAAAGTCATATTATAGTATGTTGAAAAGGTTATTAAAAAGTCATAGTATAGAGAGCTGAAGTCCCGCCCCTTCCGGTTGACCTCATGGGACCTTAAGTCAGAAAAAATATGAACGGTAGTGAACGGGGAGAGGCAAATTATTTTTTGATCCCGTTTGAATTGAGCCATGGATTACAAATATGATGTTCGTCAATTTAAAAGATGATTTTTCAACCGAAGAAAGTCTCAGTTACCCGTAGGTTTGTCGTAGTACCATTAGTTTTGTGTGAAACAGCTCAGTGGACTACATCTCCCGTTTCACACAACCTACGTCACCTAGCTTGATGCTCGGCTTGCTCGCTAGCTAGCTAGCTTAGCTCTGTTCCACAACACATGTAACGTTATCGTAACTGCTGTGTTTTATCCAGTGAAGTGTTCTCAGCAGAGAAGCAAAAGAACAAGCGAGATCCTCTGCTCATTAGAGTAACGTTACATCCCCGGTACGATACACACAGACATCGTAGCTTTAGCGAGACGTCATCCATGAAGTGTGTAGTCTTTCTAATTACGTATTTTCAAAGTCTTATACTTCAACAGTTTAACAATAAACTGAGATTTTCTTCGGTAGAAAAATAATGTTTTAAATTGACAAACATCATATTTGTAATCCACGGCTCAATTCAAACGGGATCAAAAAATAATTATTATCTCTCCATTGACACTAGTTCATACTTTTTCGAAAGATAGGTCCCATTGGCGGGAAGTAGAAGGGCGTGACTTTGGCTCTCTATAGTATGTCAACAAAAGTCATAAAAAAGTCATAGTATATTATGTCGAAAAAAGTCATAAAAATGCGACACATAAGGTTTGAACAAACAACCTTGAGTCTTCTAAATTTTCTCTTATCTCTCTAAGCTATATAAGCCATCATTCCAAATTAATGTGCCTTTGTGCATTTGACTTCTTCACTTAAGACTAACTGATATTTATTACAGTAATTTATAAAAAATATCATAGTATAGTATGTCAAAAAAAGTCATAGCATAGTATGTCGAAAAAAGTTATTAAAAAGTCATATTTTAGTATATCAGAAAGTCATGAAATGTCATAGTATGTCATAAAAAGTCCTAGTATAGTATGTTGAAAAAAGTCATAAAAAGTCATAGTATAGTATGATGAAAAAAGTAATACTATAGTATGTTGAAAGAGTTATTAAAAAGTCATAGTATAGTATGTCGAAAAAAGTCATAAAAAGTCATAGAATAGTATGTCGAAAAAAATCATAAAAAGTCATAGAATAGTATGTTGAAAAAAGTTATTAAAAAGTCATATTTTAGTATATCAAAAAAGTCATAGTATAGTATGTCGAAAAAAGTCATACTATAGTATGTTGAAAGAGTTATTAAAAAGTCATAGTATAGTATGTCGAAAAAAGTCATAAAAAGTCATAGAATAGTATGTCGAAAAAAAATCATAAAAAAGTCATAGAATAGTATGTTGAAAAAAAGTTATTAAAAAGTCATATTTTAGTATATCAAAAAAGTCATAGTATAGTATGTCGAAAAAAGTCATACTATAGTATGTTGAAAGAGTTATTAAAAAGTCATAGTATAGTATGTCAACAAAAGTCATAAAAAAGTCATAGTATAGTATGTTGAAAAAAAATATAAAAAGTCATATTATAGCATTTCAAAAAAGCTGCAGCGTCATGTAAACTGAAGCACACAAATATTTGGGAGTCCTTATTTCATTTTTCATTTTTTTACCTTATCAGAGATTCAGCACTCTGTCAGCCGCTCACACACACCATGGACAGCAGCTTGTGTGTCCGGGCCAGTTATTCCTGTTTTCATCTTGTGTGTCCGGGCCAGTTATTCCTGTTTTCATCTTCAGCTCTGGGTTTGAGTCAGAGCAGGTATCACACCGGACGGATCGTGTTGCACAGCTGACAGATTTATAGCTCGGCGAGGGAACGTGTCGCACTGCCATCGCCGCTGCCGCTGCTTTAAGTCTGGGTGAGAAGGGAGAGAGAGAGACAGACAGACAGAGAGAGAAAGAGAGAGAGAGACACACAGTTCTTTATTCTTTATTTTGGATAGCCCCTTGAGATGTACCATCTCATTTTCAAGAGGGTCCTTTCAATCACTATTAGAAAATAACTGTCAGAGCCACACATGCTCAAAACATGACATTACACAATAACACATATAAAAAGAAAAACATCACACAACAAAAAAACAAAAACAAAAAAAAACAAGACATCATTCAGTTAAATAGAGAGAGAGAGACACAGACAGACAGTTAAAGAGAGACACAGACAGACAGAGAGAGAAAGAGAGAGAGAGACAGACAGAGAGAGAGAGTGAGAGACAGAGACAGAGAGAGACTTATATAATAAGAGTATTCTTTTTTTTATATTTCAATAATTTCATTTCATTTATTTGTATAGCACAAGTAAACACAACAGAAGTTGACCACTGTGCTTCACACGACAAGAGTCAGGAAAGATAATAGAATAAAACATCCTTCATACAGCAGAAAACAAATAAAAATAAGAATTTAGAGAAATGCACGCTCCAAGAGATAAAACTTTAGTTTGAGAAGTGCATGAGCATCAGCTGATCCGTCTCAGCTCTACAGGAAGTCGCCTGCTGAATCCAACATGGCTGCTGTCTGCGAATAGAGAAGGAGGAGAAGGTGTTGACTCGGTTTCGGTGTGTTTCTGGTGTCTACATCGTGGCCCAACGTGTTCAATCGGTGCAATATATTCAGAGTTTATTTTCCCTGTAATATCCCGACCTTTATTCCTCAAATATTCCATATTTATATATATATATATATATATATATATATATATATATATATATATATATATTATTGTTTCAACGTATACCCTTTGCGGGACATGCACAGAATGTTTTTAGTATCTGCATTTATATCATAACTATCCTGTTTACTTGTATTATTATATCAGATGTATTTACTCCTTTTTGTTGTTTATATGTATGTTTGCTCTTATGCTTTGGCAACACAGATGTATTTTTTTGTCATGCCAATAAAGCAACATGAAATTGAAAAATTTAAATTGAGATAGACAGAGAGAGAGAGAGAGACAGAGACTGAATGAGAGAGACAGAGAGAGAGAGAGAGAAAGACTGAATGAGAGAGACAGAGAGAGACAGAGAGAGAGACAGAGAGACAGAGAGAAAGAGAGAGACAGAGAGAGAGAGAGAGACAGAGACTGAATGAGAGAGACAGAGAGAGAGAGAGAAAGACTGAATGAGAGAGACAGAGAGAGACAGAGAGAGAGACAGAGAGACAGAGAGACAGAGAGACAGAGAGAAAGAGAGAGAGAGAAAGGAGGATGAGTGTGAGAGGGGGACTGTAATAAAATGTCTGGTAAATCAAAATGAGGACTTGTGTTTAATTAAAGATCATTAATCTTAAATTGAAGGACTCTTAAAACTCATCTAATAAACAGAGATGACAGTTTCCCAAACAGATAAAAAAAACAACAACTGAAAATCTGATTTCTGGTAATCAATTAAAGCTGATTTTTTTAGGTAAAAGACAAAATAATGAATGTAACCCTTGTGTTGTCTGCCTGTAGACGATGAGCTTGTTGTCCTCCCGGGTCAAAACTGAAAATTTTATTATCTATTTTATTTACTAAAGATTTGATGTGTATTGTTATGTTTTTGTTTTCTTTATTGAAAATATGTATTTTAGAAAATTTTATTTGATATTTGATATTTTCTAATGTTATATATAAATGAATTAAATGCAATTAATTAACTGCATTAATTGATTAATTCAATGTATTTTTCATTTGAATTATATATTTTAAAAAATTCATCAAGTTTTTTTTTTTACTTTTGTGATTAAAAAATTAAAAAAAAGTTATTTTAATGTGGAAACTTTCCATTTAACACCAAGAGAAAAAAGAAAAAGTAATAAATACAAAAATTACAATTTGTAAAAAAAAAAAAAAAGAAGCAATAAAAAAAGAGCCTCTAACATGCAGAGAATAAATCTACCTAAACGTGTAAGAGATGAATATTACAGTGCGGTTGTATGTGGCGGTTATGGACACATTAAATCCAGATTAACATGTGGACGTGTTGTGTTTTTCACATCTGTGTTCTTACAGAAAGAGACACTCAATGTGAGAAACTGTCCAGCTGCCGGTTGTATTCAAATTTATTTAATTTTTTTATTTTATTGGTTTATTTGATAGGGACCGTGCATATGTAAATATGCCAGAATTAGTCAAAATAACTATTTTTTACTTTTATCTGCAGTCCCTATAGGCATGTTTAATAGTTATAGGTAAAGGGCAACAACCTCCTTTATCACCTCTGTTTTTCTTTAATTTAACACACAAACAAACCAAATGTATTTTTTTTAGATTACATTGTTCTTCTTTATGTAGAATTTGTGTCGCCTTCTTTGGACCTAATCTATCCTTCCTTCCTTCCACTGTCCAACTTTTTACAAGTTTCTCTTATGTCACATACATATACAATACAATACTATTTTGACCTATTCTTGTCTTCCTTCCTTCCTTCTTTCTACCATCTTTTTCCAAGTCTTTTTTACAGGTTTTGTCTCTTTTTCTCATCAGCATTTAAATGTTTTTTCCAGGTCCAAGGCTGTTTGTTTAGTAAATCTATCGGTGACAGTGCTGTACTTTTCCTCTTTATATATACAATATTTTTTCTACCGAAAATTATTAGCGCTGGTCAGGGGGACTTTAGCCTAGAAATCTAGAATTTTAGAAATGTAATTTGCAGCCAGGGTCAGTCTAGGCACTCTTTGTTGGCTTGAGAGCTGGA
This sequence comes from Perca schrenkii, assembly GCA_025617405.1. Classification (NCBI taxonomy): domain Eukaryota; kingdom Metazoa; phylum Chordata; class Actinopteri; order Perciformes; family Percidae; genus Perca; species Perca schrenkii. Next base: position 30,828,691 of record CM046806.1, on the reverse strand, counting down.
AAAACCAAACTCTGGTCAGGCCAATCACATCGTGTATATAAGACACCTCTATACTGCTTTCAGTTTAACAGTGAAAGTGTCTGGGTGATAACATGTGTGGCAGTTAGACGTGAGTGCATCTCTGCTTTGTTTTAAGTGACTTTTTAAGGTGTTGAATGTAGGACCCTCTCTTATTGGGAGGGGCAAGCTATTCCAGCCTTTACCTCCTATTATTGACAATACGTGTCAATGTAAACATGTCAAAATGTATCAGATTGCAAATCCTCCATCATAACAGCAATGCTCCAAGGTCCAAACGCGCCTGGCTTTTAAAGGGAATGGGAGATGATCTCTGATTGGTTGATTGCATGTTACGCCCAAAACACACCTCTGATTAATGAAGACACTGACTACGTTTACATGCAGCCAATAACCCGTTCAAAACCGGAGTATTAGCAATAACCCGGTCGTGCACGGCCATGTAAACACCGGCAAAAACACGAATATGCTCATATTCCGGTTTTTAAAAACCTGAAAATGATCCCTGGGGGTAAACCCGAAATTTTGGTCATGTAAACGCGTATCGGCATATCCCCATCAAAAGGAACATTGATTTGTGTTCTGCGCATGTTCTATTCGCAAGGAATATCTTGGTCTTTTGAGTAGAGGAACTTCTTGTATGCGCCAGAAAACATAGTTATAATAATAATTATATACTATAATAATATAGTTATATATATATATATATATATATATATATATATATATGTGTGTGTCTCTTTTGTCAAGGTTTTGACAAAGTTTTCATGACTATTTTCGTCTTTTCCCAAGTTTTTCTCTCCTTTCTCCATCATCATGTAAATGTGTTCCAGGTCCGAGACTGTTGTTTAGTAAATCCGTCACTGACATCGCTTTTTGATGATGATTATCTCTGGTTAGAGGCTACATAGCTTAAAAACAACTGTTCAAAGGGGGAACATAATTGAAAAAAGATTGAGAACCAGGACTACAGCCCTGGTAGAAACCTGCCATGGGCGTTGTATATATCAGTGTAGTCCTAGTCCTGTGTGTGCGCGGCTGTCTGTCATTGTCAACGTGTGAGAAAGCGTCCTCCCGTTAGCGTCTAGGTGTCATTACAGCAAGACAACAGCGCGTTAATAAAGAGAATGAGTGCAGTGTGTGTGCTGTTGTTTTCCATGCTAATGAGCCAGCTGATGCCGCTGCTCTCAGCTTTTGTTCGGCTGAAAACAAACAGAGCAGCATCACTGTCACAGTTGACATCTTTCCTCAAATCAATATTATTGTATTATTGTTTTTCATACGCCTTTGTTTACACCCAGTTGAGGCTGGGCTGAGACTGGGAGCTGCCCAGTACAACCAGCAGCAGCAGCAGCTGGAGCACAAACTAACTTTCACTGTCACTATTTCAGCAGCCATTTTTAAGATTTAGTTTTAGTCCCGAGGTCAAATGCTTTCGTTGTATTTAACCCTTGTGTTGTGTGTGTGTGTCTGTGTGTGTGTGTTCATGTGTCTGTCTGTGTGTCTGTCTGTGTATGCATGCCTGTGTGTGTGTGTGTGTATGTGTCTGTCTGTGTGTGTGTTTGTGTGTGTCTGTGCGTGTGTGTGTCTGTTGGTCTGTCTGTCTGTGTGTGTGTCTGTCTGTGTGTGCGTGTCTGTCTTACTGTGTGTGTTCATGTGTCTGTCTGTGTGTTTGTGTCTGTCTGTGTGTGTGTATGTCTGTATGTGTGCGTGTCTGTCTGTCTGTCTGTCTGTCTGTGTGTGCGTGTGTGTGTGTCTGTCTGTCTGTGTCTGTGTGTCTGTCTGTCTGTCTGTGTGTGTGTGTGTATGTCTGTATGTGTCTGCGTGTGTGTGTCTGTCTGTCTGTCTTTGTGTGTGTCTGCGTGTGTCTGTCTGTCTGTGTGTGTAACCCTTGTGTTGTATTCTGGGTGAAAACCGAAAATCAACACTTTTTCTGATGTTTTGGTCTCTTTTTTTCGACATTTTTGGCACCTTTTTTTATTTTAAACATTTAACGCTTCTTTTACCTACCACGTATACACACCACTAACACCAACGTACTACAACTATAGTTTTACACTTATTTTTGCAAGTCATGATCAAATAAAAACCTAATTTATAGGAAACTAGACCTGATTCTTGAGTTAAAGAAGCAGAAATTATAAATTATTTAGACTAATATTAAAGGAATTAAATCACAGAAGGTTCAACGTTCAGAGAAGACACTGTTACGAAAAATAAAACACCCAAAATTCAATGAAAGTTGAGATCCGATCTGTTTTTGTACTTGCGAAGCATGTTGTATGGAATCATCAATCCATCTTATTTTTTGGGAAAATCGATAATTATTCATTATAATTTTTTTTAAATGACATTTATAAATCTGCATTTATGTCAAAACCTCGAGACTTTCAAACATCAAGATGTCATTTATTAATATGTATTTGTGTCTAAATGACATATAAACATATTTTCCTATTCGATTTTGTCTGCTGACATGCCTGCGTGTATCGTGAAAAATATGCGCGAGCTACACGCATAAAATGACAAGTTTTGAAGAATATTTGGACGGTGCAACAAGTCAGGTCTGCTTGGTTCTCTCGGGGAATGATTGTAAAGATTTACAAAGAATTTATTTAGGGTAATTTTATCTCTAGCTGGGAGGTTTTGGGACCGAGTGGTTGGATGTAAATAGACTTTATTATCTATTCACACGTGGGATCAATCGCACATTACACAGACTTTGTATTCGGGAGTCGGAAGGTCTCACATACAGCTCCTCTGGGTGATGTGAGATTACTCTGGATCAACACAAGTACATTTTCAGGATAAAGATTCTGCTCTCTCTGCCGTTCTCAAAAATCTAAATACAGACTGATCCGTTCCTATTCTGGAGTTTCTAGTCAATTCCCCTGTATTTAGTGTGTGTGTGTGTGTGTCTGTCTGTCTGTGTGTCTGTCCGTGTGTGTGTGTGTCTGTCTGTGTCTGTGTGTGTGTGTCTGTGTGTGTGTATCTGTGTGTGTGTGTGTGTGTATGTCTGTGTGTGTGTGTCTGTGTGTGTCTGTGCATGTCTGTGTGTCTGTCTGTGTCTGTGTGTGTGTGTATGTGCCTGTGTGTGCGTGTCTGTCTGTGTGTCTGTCTGTGTGTCTGTCTGTCTGTGTGTGTGTGTGTGTGTCTGTGCATGTCTGTGTGTCTGTCCGTGTGTGTGTGTGTGTGTCTGTGTGTCTGTCTGTCTGTGTGTGTGTGTGTGTGTCTGTGCATGTCTGTGTGTCTGTCCGTGTGTGTGTGTGTGTGTCTGTGTGTGCCTCTGAATGTGTGTGTGTGTGTGTGTCTGTGCATGTCTGTGTGTCTGTCCGTGTGTGTGCGTGTCTGTGTGTCTGTGTGTGTCTGTCTGTGCGTGTCTGTGTGTGTGTGTCTGTCTGTGCATGTCTGTGTGTGTGTGTGTCTGTGTGTGCCTGTGTGTGTGTGTGTGTGTCTGTCTGTGTGTGCCTGTGTGTGTGTGTGTGTGTCTGTCTGTGTGTGTCTGTGTGTGTGTGTGTGTGTCTGTCTGTGTGTGTCTGTGTGTGTGTGTGTGTCTGTCTGTGCATGTCTGTGTGTGTGTGTGTGTGTGTGTCTGTCTGTGTGTGCCTGTGTGTCTGTGTGTGTGTGTGTGTGTCAGTCAAAGCTTTCTGTTTTCCCAACAGTCTCACTGAGTTTACAGACACAAAGACTTCAGCATCAAATCCCCTCAGCTCATCGATTCTCTGGGGTTCATGTGTTCTTCATATGTAACATCAAATCACTGTTTCTCTGTGTGGTAACTGTGTGTGTGTGTATGTGTGTGTGTGTGTGTGTGTGTGTGTGTGTGTGTCGGCGATCAGGGGAATTCTCCAACAGTCTGTCACTGTTTATCTCTTTGTCTCTTTGTTGACGTGCTCCTTCCTGTTTCCTTATTTCCTTCTACAAAATATCAAAAAATGTGATCCAACAGTAAGTACAGTTATAAGTTGTGTTTGCTAAAAGGATAGATCTGGTGATACTCTATATATTTGTCTTATTTGTATTTACGATCTATGTTCTCAACATGGACCTTAAATTGGTGGGAATATTGGATAAAACCAGGGCTAAAACACTGTTGAATTGTACGTTGTATTTACGTTCACAGAAGTGCTTGTTTTGCCGCTGACAGACTCAGATTAATATACTAAGTGTTTGACAACATTATGAAAGGATTTCTAAGGAGGTGAACCTTTCTGTTAAAGAGTAAGATCCTTTTTTTAAACATTAAAACACCCGTGAAATTGCGTTTGCTTAACCCACCAGACTCCATGTAAATAAACAGTGATTTAAGCATTGTAAAATACACTTCATTCAAAGTCAACAGAAACAAAATAAAACTAATAAAAGACGTTCTGGGTCGTCTTTCCACTATTATTACCATCACAACTCTAGTTTTGGTTGAAATGAACACATAGTTTACTGATTTACATGTGAACATATGTTGGCTCTATACACGCTAAAAGTATTGTTTTTTTAAATGGAGTCTGGTGGGTTTAGCGTTAGCAACTTCAGAGCTGTTTCTGGTTAAACAGAAAGGTCTCCAAAAGGTTTTAGAGGTCTATCTCTGTAGGGATCCTTTCCATAATGTTGTCAGACACTTAGAATAATAATCTGAGTCAGTCAGCAGCAAAAACAGAACTTTTGTGAAGGTAAATACAAGCTTGACAATTGCCCTGTCTGTTAACTAGCAGTTAGTTTCGCCGCTGCCGACTGCAGTGATCTCACTTAATGCTGGACCAATGTCAAAGACTGTTGTTCCCATCAGTCACTTAGACACTAAAAACGGTAGATACCCTTTAAACTAACGCATGGAGCTAATGTTAGCAGAATTAGTTAGCTAGCAACAGATGATATCTGCCAGCAACAGTTTTCATTTCAGCATCAAAGACAGACGCTGCCTAGAATTACGAAGCTGCTTTTTCTACTTCTGTCTGAAGTCAAGGATTATCATCGTAAATGATAAAGCACTTTGTATTCGCTGGGTTTAATAAGTGCTACATAAATACATGTTATTATTATAACTATATGATGTAACTTCTTCTATCTTGTGAAGGATCAAAAACACAAATTCCCCAGGCACACCCAGACTCTGGTGCATTAGCCTGGTCCTAGCTCTGGTACATTAGCCTGGTCCTACCAGACTCTGGTACACTAGCCTTGTCCTACCAGACTCTGGTCCATTAGCCTGGTCCTACCAGACTCTGGTCCATTAGCCTGGTCCTACCAGACTCTGGTACACTAGCCTGGTCCTACCAGACTCTGGTCCATTAGCCTGGTCCTACCAGACTCTGGTACACTAGCCTGGTTCTACCAGACTCTGGTCCATTTCATTAGTCCAGAGAGTCTGGCCTCTCTCCATTAACAAGTGTTAACTTCCTTGAAGGCGGGTACTCTGTTGAAGTTTAATACTATTGGATCTGCCATAACCAATCGCTAATGTTTGGTCGTGACGTTGGTTTAGCATCGCTAGCGCTCACCTACTAAAGGTGCGAGCTGGAAAATCAAACTGTTCCCGAACCCCGTGGGGGAGGAGGGCCACGACATCATGGTCCCCAACACAACTCAGCAAAGATTGGTCTTGCTCGGGCTTTAACTTCTTGATATTCGGCAGCGTTGCCACAACGGACCGAATGGCTTTGCTCTTGTCTTTCTCCACCGCCATTACGGAACTACAACTCAAACTAGCTCACAACCTCAACGTCATCGTTCTCAGCCACTCCCTCTGTTCGCTGATTGGACCGGTAAAAATTTGACCGGAGAAAACCCAAGAATTTACCGCAAACTCATACGACGTACTGAAGGAAAATGAAAATTGAGCAGAAGTACGTAGGAGGGTGGAGCCAGGCTGGAGCCGGTACTCCCTATAAGCAAATTAAACGGCTGCTTAGGGCCTCGCCACCACTAGGGGGCCCCCCAAACTTTGGTCTGACCATAGACCCGGACCTGTCTAACATTACCTGATTCCGACTGACCTGGCAACCCTACGAATGCTCGGTGTTGCGGATAGAACAACTTTATTGAAGATGTTTTAAAACTAAAGGTTGCCGATGTAAATCTTACAAAGTGCTCAGACAGTAAGAAAGTAGAATAGAAAGGTGGCAAGTCTGCAGACTTACTATAAATAAATATTTCAGTGAGTGTACTTAATAAGCAGTAAAAGAATCTCAGGCAATCATGTGAAAAGGCAGTGGTGGCCTAGAGATTAGAGAAGCTTGGGACCTGGAGGTCTCTGGTTCCATTCCCAGAGCGACAGGATAAAATCTGGGTGGGGGAAAGTGAAAGAGCAGCACTTGTCCCCTCCCTCATTACCACCACTGAGGATCCCTTGAGCAAGGCCCTTAACCCAACTGCTCCAGTGGAGCTGCTCAGTGGCCAGCAGATCAGACTGTGGTGGTACTGGGCAGCTTCCAGGTATGAATGTGGTCAGATAAGACTGTGGTGGTACTGGGCAGCTTCCAGGTATGAATGTGGTCAGATCAGACTGTGGTGGTACTGGGCAGCTTCCAGGTATGAATGTGATCAGATCAGATCAGAATGTGGTTATACTGGGCAGCTCCCAGGTATGAATGTGGTCGGATCAGACTGTGGTGGTACTGGGCAGCTTCCAGGTATGAATGTGATCAGATCAGACTGTGGTGGTACTGGGCAGCTTCCAGGTATGAATGTGGTCAGATCAGACTGTGGTGGTACTGGGCAGCTTCCAGGTATGAATGTGATCAGATCAGACTGTGGTGGTACTGGGCAGCTTCCAGGTATGAATGTGGTCAGATCAGACTGTGGTTATACTGGGCAGCTTCCAGGTATGAATGTAATCAGATCAGACTGTGGTGGTACTGGGTAGCTTCCAGGTATGAATGTGGTCAGATCAGACTGTGGTTGTACTGGGCAGCTTCCAGGTATGAATGTGGTCATATCAGACTGTGGTGGTACTGGGCAGCTTCCAGGTATGAATGTGGTCAGATCAGACTGTGGTGGTACTGGGCAGCTTCCAGGTATGAATGAGATCAGACTGTGGTGGTACTGGGCAGTTTGCAGGTATGAATGTTTAACTGGGTGAATGTGACAGGTCGTTGTTGCAAATGAGAAGTTGTTCTCAATCGACTTACCCGGACAAATAAAGGTTAAAACATTTTTTTTTTAAAGATAGGAAGGCCTACAGATAAAATGTGTAAAGGTTAGATTGCATACAGTTGCTGGTTTGCAGTGGCAATATTTAACTATTCACTGCAAGGCAGGGCCCCAAAAGTATCCTGCTTAGGGCGCCAATATGTACAGAGCTGGCCCTGAACACACCCCTGTACAAGAATCCTGATCTAAACAGGCCATGTTGTGTAACATTAAGGTATGAACGGCGTCTAAAGTTACACTAAAGTCACTTCTAACCTTTCATACTGTAATTATTATGCTGTATCTGAAGCCTGATTGGATTAGATGTGGATCCCAGACAGACATTCCTGAAGTTCCTCATCAACCAAAGATTCCAGTAAACACGGCAGACAGCAGGACAAAGAGCTAAAGTATTATATTACTCTGTGTTTAAGTTAAGGTTGTGTTGTTGAACTGAAAGGTGACGAGTGATTTCCTCTTCAGAAACTCAAACCAAAACAAGATACTTCACACCTGGAAGAAACAAACAGGTGACTGTGTTTGTGTGTTTATTTGGTGATTTTGAGCATCGCTGACGTCTGTCACTTCTATAAATAAAGAAGCCAGACGGCATCTGTTAGCTTATACGTGTTTCTCTGACACTAATCATCCTGCGCTCAATCCCTCTCACTGTTGCTCTCCTCAAAACCAGGGCTAAAATACCAGAAAATATTGGAACACACCAGGGCTAAAATACCAGAGAACAATGGCCCAAAACAGGGTTAAAATACCAGAGAATATTGGCCCAAACCAGGGTTAAAATAACAGAGAATATTGGAACAGACCAGGGCTAAAATAAAAGAGAACATTGGACTAAACCAGGGCTAAAACACCAGAGAATATTGGAACAGACCAGGGCTAAAATACCAAAGAACATTGGACTAAACCAAGGATAAAACACCA